>CM060095.1:665195-1100824 GCA_030522485.1 Stenchaetothrips biformis | reverse complement strand
TTGACTTTCCTGCGCCGATGTTTCCCTCAATGTACACAATCACTTTTCTTTCCTGGCGTAGTCGTCTGCTTCGCCGGCAGATGTTCCATAACAGTTTTACCAACACCGCCAAAACTGTCAAAACATCCATGAGCCGCTCTGAAGCTCGGCTTCCCGAGTTCTGCTTGTTTACTCGTACGGCACGGTCAGCGATCTCTGAACGTGCCTCGGGCGTGATTTCTGAGTATCCGATCGACTTCGATTTGAATAGGGCATTGTTTCGCTCGGGTCATTCCAGCCGAGTTCTGCTCCACTCTCGAGGGGGAGGGGAAAAAGCCGTCCAGCTGGGCAGTGTGGAGTGGTGCTGGTCATTCGCACTTTAGAGTCCGCGCGCATTCGTCCCGCGCCTCCGCCCTTCAGGCTTAATGGGTGTGCTGTTCACTGGGGCCCACCGCCAGTCAGGGCGGCAGTGCCTCATCGGGCAGTACTGCAAAGTTGGCTTCCCAGGCCGCTTTCAGGTGAATGTGAGTTTCTCTCCCTTTGCCTCTAGCCTCGGTCAGGTCTCTTCTTTAAAAAGCGCGCGTTTCCAGGGACATTTAGATTGTTGTATCTGGGCCGTCGCTTCTGAGCCCGCACGTGGAGCTTGGTTCCAGAAAGCGTCGTGACGATTCACACTATCGCTGAATTAGCTGGTCAGTACTCTACTGGTTGGCTTTGCCATTTTTGGCGACAGTGTCCTCATAGTCCAGGCCGTCGAACCATTGATTTTTGGGACTGCTCATGCGACCTTCGTGAGCGAGCTGAGAAATTCTCCTTATTTGTTGTTCGAGAGTACCAGGCTCCGGAGTGACGGGAATCTGATCATGGGAGTCAAGTGTCGCGAAAGCACCGGATGGATGTGCTTGAAAGGAGTAGTGCGGCGTATTGCCTGGGATCATAGTTCCAAGTGCAATCCTCTCCAAGTAAGTTGGCTCTTTTTTTTTTATTATTTGGTGATTTGGGATCAGCACAGTGTCTTGTTTAGGTGTGCGAACCGTGCTTCAAGTGGGCCACGAGTTTGCCAGGCCCTTGCCGCGTCTTCCATGTTCTGGACCTCCTGCTTCACGAGCCTGCTACGGCTGGCAAACCCATTCCTCGCTGCGCTTTTTGGGGTCAGCATGAGTCCTGCCGTGGTCGCCGTCTCTTGAATCTATCCCCTTGTGATTGCGACCGGATCCAGCTCCTCGAGTACAGTTCTCCCAACTTGGCCGTCGACGGACTCGGTGGTCCTGGCTCCTGCTGGGGCTTGCCGCCCGCGCATCCTGAGTGGGAGTACTTTAAACCCGAACCGTAATTATTATTTTTATTGTTGTATTACTATTATTATTTAATCCAATGTCTCACTTGAAATTTGCTGAGTAGGTTGGCGGCTCGCAACGTGGTGTTGCCTAGGCAGCACCCCGCTGTTGTGGAACGTGAACCCGAGCGCCTGGCTTCGTACTCTGAGCGACTTTGACGTCTCCTCCTGCTTGACCGTCCCTGGCCTGCCATACGAGCACGCCTCCTGTCTTTTCTGCGTTCTGTCACTGGTCTTCGGTTTTCTCGCTGATCCTTTCTTCTTCTTTTCCTCTCTGCAGTCGCTGTCTTTCCGTCTCGGTTCCTGGTCTTCCCTTTTCTGTTGCTGTCCGTCTCCTCTCGGTCTTTCTTTCTTTGTTGTCGTCAGTCTCTTCTCAGTCCTTCCTTTTCTGTCTCGTCTCTTCGTCCTGATGATCCCATCGTCGAGCTCATCGTCAAGTTCGTCGGGGCGGCAATGCCTCGTGGGGCAGCTCGCCCGGTTGCAAGTTCCTGGGACGAACCTCGTTTTTTAGGTAAGTGAATTGGCTTGACGGTCGTGGACGCAATTGTGTGGGGTTGGTGTTTCCGTACTGTACATCTCCAGATGTGTCTCGGATGCGTGGAGTGGGCAAAAGCCCTCTTCAAGAGAGCTGACCCGTTGAAGAGAGACTTAATCGAGTTGGAAGATCTGGGTTGCCATCGGTATGCGGAGTCTGCTCAGATCTGGGTGGACAACTGCAGTTGCATGTCCATTTGGCCCACCCCTGGCAAATGTCCGTACTGGGCGCGGAACCGTTCTTGCTACGGTTTCATCCTGAAACTCGTGGACTGCACTGAGAGAAGTGTTTTGGCGTGCGCATCAAACGTTTGGTGCCTGGCATCGAAATGTGTTTCATCAGGACATTGTTAACGCAGGCACCAATGTCTTTGGTGGCTCGTATCACACTGCTTTTGTCTGCGTACCGAACAGCAGTGAACCTCCCTACTACTCGCATTTCTCGCGGCAAATCGAATTTGAAGGGTTCGAGACACCGACTTCCGGTTGATCTCTACAGTAAATCGCAATTTATTGCTGGGGTCTAATAAACTTTCGTTGTGGCATTTAAAATACTTCGTCCGTGGTTCTAAATAATTTAATACAGAACCCTAATCAATTTTTGTGTCCAAGACTGAAGTTTTTGGTTTTTGCGGTGGAACTATATAATGAGGCACCACGGTTGAGCCAGGTTAGTTTGTCATACCATGGCGTCATCATCATCGTCCAAGTGCAGCACTCTGGAAGAGCTTCTGCGGAGTTGGGGTGTGGGATACCTCACTGACTGCTTCAAAAGTACGTACTTTCTAAGTTTGGAATATTTCTGAGTGAATTAAAGTATTGTGCGTGCAAGTAGAAGAAACATCTGTGCTTCCAGCGTGTCCTTTTGTAAGAACTGTCACTCTCAGCGAAATTTTGTGGAAGCGTTTTGTAATAGCACAGAGAAGCTGTCTAGGTTAGAGTTTTAGGCTTTTGACATCGGGCCGGCCCGGCCGGTTGCGAGTGTGGTGCCTTTCGGTTCGATTTACTTTTTATTCTTATTCAACCGTACTGTGTACTTTCATTACGAAACTGCGCCGGTCTAGGTTAGAGTCGTAGGCTTTGACATCGGGCCGGTTGCAAGTGTGGTGCCTTTCGGTTTGATTTACTTTTTATTCTTATTCAACCGTACTCTGTACTTTCATTACGAAACTGCGCCGGTCTAGGTTAGAGTCGTAGGCTTTGACATCGGGCCGGCTGCAAGTGTGGTGCCTTTCGGATTGATTTCCTTTTATTTTGATTCGGCCATACAATGTACTTTCATTACGAAACTGCAGCGGTTCTAGCAGGACCCTAACCTTAGAATCTGTTAGTGTTTGTCTTTTGTACTGTATCTTCATTTCACCCAAAGAATCTTCTCCTGCGGCCTAATTTTGCTCGTGGTCACTATTGTTTCCCTGTTCTGTGTCCAGCTAATATTAGTTTTGTAAAGTTTTTGTTCTTGTCCTTTCAGAAGCTGAAATAAACTTGACAACGCTCTCTAAACTTGATGAGACAACAGCAAGAGCTATTTTGACCCCAGGCGGGTTCCTGAATTTTTGGGAGGTGTTTCAAGAAAGGAAGGGTGAACTCCTCAAACAAACTCCAAACAAGAGGAAGCGCGTTGACTCTGTTGGTATGCTACTTATTGATTACTTGCTCCTATTTAAATTTCCTGTAAAGTTGTTGATAGCTTTGCAATATTTGAGAGACATGCTTTTGAGTTGTGTTTAAATTTTCTTAATGTTCTGTTTTATTTGCGCAACAGAAACCCCTCTGGACCTGGACACTTGCCTGCTCTCCGATGAGGAGAATGATGACGATGAACCTGTTTCCAATGAACTTGTAGAAGTAAGTTTCACACACCTATTATAAGATAATTGAGATTCAACCAGTTTTCTGATTGGTAATTTTATCTTCTAGGAACTGAGGAAATTATTTCAGTCAACTTTTTACGGTGAATGTCTTTTGGCAACCTGTTATGCAGAGAGGACAGACAGTGACCGCAATCGGATTGCAGAAATCGTTGTGACTGGACAGCTCAACAGAACTAAGCCCATTGGAATGTAAGTGATGGTACCTTTTACCTATAGTGAAATGTTTCTTTGCGCCAAGTAATACTTGTTTTTTATATATACAGATTGGACCGTAAATTGTTAATTCAACTGTCAAAGGCAGTTGAAAAGATTTTTGACCAAGAAGAGAGGGTGAGCATAATCTTTACTTTTCTATATTCGTGTACATACATGCATGCACATTAATCTTATAATTTATGTTCCAATCTTTTCAGCTTGCTTATTACACTCCCTACAATAGGGTTAACAACACTGTGTATGCTGCTAAAGGAAAGTTCACAAACCAGTATTATTACTGGAGGAACAAGGGTATTGCAGCTGGTATTATTGATTCTGCCCATTCTAAAGGAAAATCCATCAAAAGTTCTACTTGTGAGTATTCAATTTAGGTTTTTCACCTACTTGTGCAGTAGTTCTCTTTTTGGTAAATTTGTTTTTGTGATTTATTTGGGGAAAGGGGGAGAGAAGGGTTTGAAGTTTTGCTGAAGCTAATTAATCATTTGATTTTAAAAGTAGTTTCATTAGAAAACAGAATTTTGCCTAAGTTTTCAAAATGTATGAACTGAAGTTCCTTTTTTAAATTATTCTTGTAGTTTTGTTGATATTTGAAGTGCTGGTGCTCAAATATTTTGGCACCTTTTTCTCCCGTAGTCAACAATATTTCTTCTGTTGCAGTGAGTTTAAGTCCTGAAGAGAATACATCAATCAAATGGCTGAATGTCAATTTGGGTCCTTTCCTCTCAGCCCTTGAGCATTGGCGTGTAACACATGCACATCGAATGGCACTGCTCAAACTACAAGGACCTGATGCTGTCTCAATCCCTCAATACTTCTCCAAGTTCCCAGTGCTGCGCCAGCCTGAAGCTACACTTTTGGTATGATGATACCTTTTTTAGAAGCAGATTCAAGTTGTGTTAATAATAATCTTATTTTTCTTTTATTTCAGTTGAAGCAAGACTATGAAAAGCTGTATGAAGGCACTGAAAATAATCTGGAGTTGAACTTTAAGAAATTTGCCGATAAGCAGTTGCAGAAACTGAGAAAGGTTAAAGATTTGAGAGGCCCTTGGCTTGACAAACTTCAAGAATACTTGGACACTGGACTTGGGGGTATGTATTATTTCTTATCTTTTACGGGATAGGGCGATAAAGTTGAAATTTACTTTAATTCACTGCCACTTTGACAAAGAACTCCATTTTGCTTGATATGTACATTTGCTCTAACTAGCAGTGACTTCAGGGTAGCATCAAATTCTTTGCCAGCACAAAGCAGGCGATTCTTCATGTATTGTGTGTAACTCGTTCTGTGGATCTATGCCGCTTTATCAAAGTATCAGTGAATTAAATATGGAAAAGTGATTTTTTTAACTTTGAGCATTGATCTTGTCACTTTTTATAAATTTGCTCTGGGCTGAGAAGACTAATTTTTAAATTTCTTTTTCCATTAGTTTCTGTATGTCATCACTTCTTCTCGTGCTTAAGTCATTTGTTTAATCCTCAAGTTGTGGTCAAGGGTCGGAAACCAAATAATTGGACCGCAAATAAAGGTGAAATGCAGATGGGGTTTTTGTTGCATGTGACATCTGAAACTGAGTTGCAGAAACACATTGCGTGTAGAGTTGAGAAGTTGTCAAGTTTTAAAAAGCCTTTGGGCTTTACCCCATTTCCTGCATTAATTGGTAAAGACCTTCACTCTATTGAAAAATGTATTGTTATTGTTCAGCCAAGTGATATGTATGTTGTTGATACTCCTCAAGAAGCTATTGATACAACTTTTAAAGCATACCACGCTCTGTCTGTTGAGTATCCACCTGAGTGCACGGCCATGTGGCTACTAGTACAACAGAAACTTTACAATGTATACACTGATGTTGATGATGTCCCTCCCTATCTTATACCAACCATGAAGTTCTTCAGCTAGTGTTTTTTTGGTTTCAATTTGCTCAGCATTGTTTTCTTTATCTGTAGTTGGTCTATTTGGTTTAGCATTGTTTTTTTTAGAAAATAAATTCATGTGGAATCACATTGCCAATTGAGTAAAGAACAAGATATTTATTTATGTTATTAAATAAAATATTAAATTAAAAAATTAAATAAATTTATGTTATTAGATAAAATGACCTCAACGTGCATCCCACTTCACTTTTATCCAAAGTAGTGTCATTACTTTCTGAATAATATGAAGAAACTTTGCAGTATTATTATTATTGTTATTATTATTATTATTATTATTATTATTATTATTATTATTATTATTATTATTATGCATTATTATTATGAATCCTACAGATAAAGCAAATTAAAACCAAGACTAACTAAAGAATTTCATGGTTGGAATAAGATGGGGTGGGACATCTGTGTAGACATAATATCGTTTAAGACCCTTGAACACAACTTGAGGATCGAACAAATAACTGAAGCACACCTTAATATTTTGATGCCGATGCAAATCCTCAGTATTAACTTGAATATGGCATGTGCACATGTGGCCTGTGATTTAGGAATGCAATGAATGCCTATTAATTGGCTGTGCAATGCACAATATTATTTCTTAAATTTTTTTTTCTTAGATAGAAGTTTTGGCGAGAAATTTTACTGACCTTGAAAGTAGTCACATTGCACTACATAAATAATGACTTAAATTTACCTGTGCTTTTTTGCAATAGGAAATATAAAATTGTCGCTAATTTTCTTTCTTTCTTTTTTTTTTCAGAATCTTTTTCATGTATTCCTGTGATGTGTGTGGGTTAGTGTTATCCACAGTATTTCTCCTCAGTTTTCATCTCAAAACAACTCACAAAGTAGAGTCGAATGGACCATTTACCGTAATAAAATGTGGCCAGAAAGGCTGTGCACGAGCCTTTAAAAACTTGAGGTCTTTAAGAAAGCATTTGGAAGAGGAGTGTACGTACCCACCTGAAACTGCGGGTATGGATATTGATATTGAAGAATGTCAAGTTTCACCAACTGAATCTACAGAAACAGATGGTTGTATAACTTACAACTCCTACAATTTGGAAGAAACTGCTGAAGAGCATCTTTTTGATTTATATGACAAGACAACCACTCACTCCAGTGATGAGTCAAGCATGCAATGTGAAAACGTCCATCAAAGCATTGATACTTCTACTCTGAAAGAAAAAGCCCTAAGATTTATTGGACTTTTTTATGCTAACCCAGATTTGTCTCGTGGCATTGTTCAAACAATAATTGAGAGTACATCTGTTCTTATGTCAGATTGCATTTCACTTGTTTTAAAAGAAGTTGATAAAATGCATGAAGAAAAGGCAGTTTCTACAGAGGTTCACTCTAGTCTCTCTAAATGTTTAACAGAAGTATCGGATCCATTCAAAAATTTAGACACTGAATTTAAACGTTTCTCTTGCTTGTTAAAACGTGGGGTATTTTTGAAACCTGAGTCTTTTGTCTGTGGGAGACAGGGTACCAATAAAGTCACTGGTCAGTTTATTAGCTTAAAGCAAACCCTTCGTAGGTTTTTTGAGCTACCCAATGTTTTAAAATCAGTTCAGTCTTATATTGCTAGTCTTGAAGAAGAAAGAAAACATGGTATTATAAGTAATTTCATACAGGGAGAATTGTGGCAATCCAAATGCAGGAATTTTGTTGACAAGTTTGTGTTGCCAATTTTTCTACATTTCGATGATATTGAATTGGGGAATTGCTTGGGAAGTCACAGCAATATTCACAAGCTAGGAGCAATGAATGCTAAATGCCCTTGTATCCCTCCAGAATTTGTTTCTCTTCTAGAAAACTTTTTTCTAGTTCTCCTGTTTCATTCTGCAGATAGAAATGCAGACAATCCTTTACTAGAAGTGTCAAATAACAAAGTAATGTTCAATAAGATTATTGAAGAAATTAATGACATGCGGTCAAATGGTATAACCGTAGAAACAGAGCAAGGCGAGTTTGTACTGTATTTTGATATTGGTCTCATTCTTGGAGACAATTTGGGGCTACATTCTATCTTTGGCCTTGCTGAAAGTTTTGCTGCAAATTATCCATGTTTGTATTGCAAAATGTCAAAATACGAGTGTAGAGCTGCTTGTACGGCAAATGATAGTTTGCTACGTAACTGTGATAATTATGAGGAGGACTTAGCTATTGGAGATGTATCCTTGACTGGTTTAAAAGAAAGATGTGTGTTTAATGAGATCGAGGGATTTCATGTGACCAACAACTTTGCTACAGATTTCATGCATGACGTCCTGGAAGGAGTATGCAATTATGATCTTGTTGAGATTTTGTATTATTTCATCTTTGTTAAGAAATATTTCTCTCTAAACTTGTTAAACAATCTCATACATAGTCATACATTTGGACATTCTAGCAACAAGCCACCTCTCATTAGTGAAGATGATTTGAAGTCTGGAAAAATAAGAATGTCCGCCAATGAAATGTTGGTTTTTGTGCAACATTTGCCAATACTTATTGGAGACTATGTACCAGAGCATGATGATTTTTGGAAGTTGTTTCTGTTTCTGTATGACATTATTTTAATTTTGATGTGTGGTAAGGTTCAGCTGAACACTGTTCATTATTTTAATTATCTGGTAACTGAACATCATTTACTGTATATCCAACTGTTAGGAAGTACTCTGAAACCTAAGCATCACCACCTTCTCCATTATTCTATAATGTTTTTACAGAGCGGACCACCTATTCATTATTCAAGTATGCGCTTTGAATCAAAGCATAGACTTCTGAAACGTTATAGCAATGTTTGTTTTTCTAGAGTACATATAACATTCTCTGTGGCGCTGAAACAAGCGCTTTTATTTGCTTATCGTCTGTTGTGCCAGAGGGGCTTTGATGAAAGAATTGTTCCTAGTCGTAAATCTACAGTTTATAAGAAAAGTGACATTCTCAGCCTTTTCCCATTTTTACCTCCATGCTTCCGTTGTCAATGTACGAGCCCAAACTCCATTCATATTAATGGTATACAGTACAAACCTGACACATGTTTAATTACATCGGTTAACGATATGGGACTCCCAGTGTTTGGTCTAGTTAGTAAAATTCTTGTGAACAAAAACAATAGTGTTTGTTTTATCATGTCAGCCCTTGCAACTTATAGTTACAATGCCCATTCTCGTAATTACTCTGTTTTGCCTACCAATGATTCATTTTGTCTAGAAATCAGGAAAATGCCCTGGCCTATGCCTGTTTTTTATCATGTAAAATCTGTTGACGCTTTATGTGTATCATTGTACCATGCTGTATAAGAAATTTTTTTTTCACTTCAGTACTCAATCTGTTAACAATTATTTCAAAACTTCTTAATGTCTCAAATCATTTTCTCCTGTCAAATTGCTACTGTATTTTCAAAGTGGAGCAGCTAGCTCTTTGGGAGCTCATTGTAAAATAAATTGAAAAAAAAACATTATTTAATGCCATACCATTGACTTGCATTTATTCCTTATCAAGATACAACATCAAAAACCATTTGCATTATTGAACTCCTGCACAATGGACTCAATGATTGTTGATGGCCGTGATAAAACACATTAGATTCCTTTTAAAAACACCTTGGAAGCAGATAAAAAAACCATGTTAAAGGTGGAAATCAGAATATTTAATGGCCATTATCAAATAAATAACATAGCTGCAATCGAAAAAAATTAATAATGAGGATGGATCGTTCAGTTATGGTAAACTGATTTATTTTTAGACGAGTTCGGATCAAGTTTAGTGACTTTAACGAAACAAAGTTTTGTTCTACATTGGAACTTTTATTTTAAGCAGCAACCGAGCTTAGTATGGTAATGTGGGAAATGTCACTTTATTCGTTTGAACGAAACAGGGGTAGAGTGACTATCATAGCAGTTTGGTGCTGGAGACCGAACAAGGTGATCACACAGGTTTCGGCGCCAGTATAGAACGTTTGGTCGCGCCGTATTTCATGAAACTGTTCGGTGCAGGGCACCAAACGTTTGATGCACACACCAAAACACTTCTCTCAGTGTGTGACTGCCCTGACCGGCAAACCGCCGAAGAAGACAGCGATTGGCGGTCAGAAAGTCCGGTGGACGGGGTTACAACGCCGGAGGCTCTGAAACTCTATCTGCAGTCTCCCCTAGTGTGGAAGTGCTGCAATTTTGAGTGACAGAGGTTGGCCCAACTCTCGTTGCTAGGGTAACGACAGTTCGTGTGGAATCAAGTCAATTGGTGTTTTGTGATTTCAGCCTCCATTCGTCGACCTGCACACTCCGCGTCTCTCCTCCCATTGCGTGGTCGGCGAACTCGTTAAAGTTGGGCCGAGCAATTCCTCCGCTTTCAAAGTGGTACAACCCAGTTCGTTTCCCTTTTTTTTTTTTTTTTTTTTTTTTTTTGGTTGCGGTTTCAAAGCTGTCATTTCTTGTTCTTAGATGTGCCGCCCCTGCTCTGTTGCCGCCAAGATGGTCTTCCCCGAGCTGGGGTTGGTCGACCAGGGAGTGATCTTCTTCCACAAGCCTGCTGAGCTAGCGGAGGACGCCCTGCGTAGTGTCGTGGGGGCCCATCACGTGTGAGAGTTTCGTTTGCCCCCACGTGAAGGCCTCTTCGGCCTGCCAGGGCGACCTACTGTGGCCGGAGTTCTGCAGCTGTGACCCGGCACTGAGGAACTGCATCGGTCGCTGCCGTGGGGCGGCGAAGACGCGCTGGACCGCCTGCGGAAGGTGTTGGAGCAGGACCAGCTGGGCCAGGCCTTCCTGCACCTGGCCGAGCCCAAGCTGCTCGGCGTGGTGGTGCACCGCGTGACAGAGGCCGTCCGTGACGTGTAGGAAGAGGACCTGCAGCAGCGTGTGCGATGCTAGACAGCGACGAGCTGCAGCCTGATTCCGAACAGTGCTTTCGTCGCTCTGTCTCTCTCGCACTCACAGGGCGTTCCGCAACGGTGCGAGAGAGACAGAGCGACGAAAGCCCTGTTCGGAGTTAGCCTCCTGGTGCTCCGCGACCTGATGGTGCAAGCCACCAACCTGGCGCGCGCGCTCGGCATGCGGGACATGACGCGTGGCCTGCTCGCCGTGCACTGTAAAAATTTCTGTACTTTTGTACGGAAAATGTACAGAAGAATATAGTACGGAAGTACGGACGAAAGTACGGAACGTCCGTACCTGCTCCATATAAGCTCATGTAAACGGGTACGGAAAAAAAGTACAGAAAGTTCCGTACTTGGCAAGTACGGACGGTCCAGGCAAATTGTTGACCAGACATGTTCCGTACTTTTTCCGTACTTTTTTCTACCAGTGTGCTCAGCGACCCATCGGCCACGCGCTCCCACCGCATCACCCTGGACATCCTGCAGCGCCTCACCGTGATGCCGCAGCTGGTGGAGGGCCGGCCCAAGTTCAACTCGGCGTTGGGCAAGGTGGTGTCCGGCCCCGAGACCCTCAGGAACGGCCCCCGCCCCCCGCCTGCGCGAGCTGGTGCGCCAGACCGCCGCGCTCATGATGGTGCTGGCCGACCAGTGCCTTCCGCAGCTGCAGAGCTCGGCCGACATCCCCCTCACGCTCTTCCAGAGAACCGTCGCCATGGAGAAGTACCGGCGGCGGCGCGGCACCGCCAACAAGGGCGTGGTGCTCATCGTCAAGCACGGCTTTTAGACCGTCATCCCTCGCGAGACGGCCCGCGACGTGCTCACAAGCCAGATCCCCTGGACCCTCCTCGACCAGCAGGACATCCGCCACATCGCGTGTTCTCCGCGCTGCGGCTTTCGCAGCCGCTCACCAATCTCTACTCCATGTTCGACAACATGGACGGACCGGAACGGGCGCTGCGGGTCGGGCGCTGCGGGTCGGGCGCCTCGGCGGCCTCGGCGTCCACCAACGCGGAGGCCAAGACGACGTCAGAGTTGTCGCCAGAGTCCACCATCCAGTCGACGTGCCAGCGCTGCGTGCTCGGATACCACCGACACGTGTCGTGGAACCACCCCACCGTCGTCGCGGAGGTCAGCTCGGAACTGTCAAACGGCAACGGCCGCGGCCCACGCCAACGGACTCGCCTTGCCAAGGGCCATGGCAAAGGCCCGTTCGAAATAAAATTTTCTATTCAGTTTAAAACACGACGTGTAGGCGTGGATGCTCCTTCACTGTGTGCTGAGTAAAGTTGCTACGCGCTGCCGCCGGAGCCGTTTTCCAGCTGCGAGCCCGGCGAGTGGGGAGAGACAAGCGCACACACAAGTGACTGCAAAGCGGCGTCAGGCAGCTGGCCGGGCGCTGAGGTGGGAGAGGGGGGCGGCCGGGAGCCAAGCAGCCGAGCTGGGCGGCAAAACCGGGCAAAACCCTCTGTCAATGTTTCTGTATTTTCAAAACGTTCGCAATCAAAGAGAATTTTTTTGAAGGCAAGCGGTTCGCACCCAAAGTTATCTCGCTGTTTGATAATTCCCTGAAATGGACACGCATGAGTACAGCACGGCACGGCCTCAGCGAGCGAGGCCAGCTTGCTCACACCCACGCAACAAAGGATTTTGGCGCCACGGAAACAACAATGCTCCACAGACTGCGGGCCATCGGTCTGCAGCTGTGGAAAATGCTGAAGAAGGGGAAAAGGCCACCAAGGAAAAGCACCGCCACTGCCGCCAGCGCAGTGGCAGAGCCTGGTAACGGAACGAAATGAATAACAATTATAACAGTAAAAAATACGATTTCACGAAATCCTAGGAGCCACGAAGTTCATTGTTATTATTATTTATTATTGTTATTGGAAATTTTTATCTTTTTGTTTGTTTGTTTGTTTGTTTTTTTTTTCGTACCTGGGTTTTTTTTCTGATTGTTGTGAAAGGGAAAAGTTTTGGGCTGTTATTACCTTTATTTGTGGTACTCATATTCCATCAAATGGAATTTGGCCTGTAAGTGTGGGTGAGTTTGTTTTGCTGTGAATGATTGAATGAAATGAAGCATTAATGGATTTTAATAGCTTTGTGTTTCATGTTATTCAAAAATGGGGACGAGTTTGTTGCCTTTTTATCGCCCTGTTTCGGTGCATTACCCGCAACGCAGTGTGAATAAAAAGAAACGGATTACCGTGGCTGAGTTCAAAGAATTTTACTGTCACAATTGTGATGAATCGTTAGTGGTAAGTTTGTTTAACATAAATATTATTGTAATTTTTGCGGTAAAGGTTATTCAATGTGTTTTGATGTTTAGATCCCTTTGGAATGTGTTCCTGATGAGCCGATATTTGAAAATAATGAAATATAAGAGTATTTTTCGTGTTGTGTAAGTTTTTTAGTTATGTAAGGATTTTGAATTTATAGATAGGTTGTGTGATGAGAAATTTTGTAAGTGGTCGTGGTTATGAAAATTTCATCTTGTTTTGAATTTGAATGTTAATGTATGTTTGGAAGTCTTCGTGTATGTGAATGTGGGGGAGTTTATGAGTATTTGTTGTTGGCAACCAAATAAGTTTGTTTTGTGGAATTGTAATTTTAGAAAAATGGAAGATTATGCTCTGTTCACGCTTGTGAAGGCTGTGGGGATGGCGTGTGGTAATGTTGGGGCATAAATTTTTTGAAAGGAAATGGTTTGAAAGAATTTGAATGTTTGTGTGTTATTATTTGTTTTAAGTTTAATGTGAGAGGTTATTTTCTGTTTTTGTCATATTTCTTTTAGTATGTTAAATGGAGTGTTGTGATTAAAATTAACCTGTAGTGAATTGTATGGAAATTTTTCTTTGTTTTATGTTTTACATTTTGTTTTGCAGATTTAGCATATCGAAGGAGGGCTGGTCGGTTTAGGGGAAGAGGAAGAGGAAGAGGAAGGGGTAGTAGGAGTATGTCTGGACCTGTGAACGATGGAAGAGCGTTTGGAAGTGGTCATCATGCTGGAAGTGAACGTGGGCGGGGATCATCCGATGTGTCTGCTGTTCGTGGTAGGAGCGTGGTTTGGAGGTCTAGGAGTACTCGGAATGCGTATAGAAGGTAAATGAAAGTGTTGCCTTTTTTTTGAATAGTGCGATGTGGGGAAATAGACAAAACTGTTGTACTGTTGTTTTGTTTCTTTGTAGGAATATGATGATGAATGATATGGGAGAAAGCATTGCTGAAGAAGGCAACGGAGGTGAAAATGTGGTGGATGGTGCTAATGCAGTAAGAAGTGGAAATGAGTTGCCGACTATTGGAAGCGGACATGGGAATGTTTCTAATTGGTATGTAAACAAATTTTTAAATAAATTTATTGTGTGATTTAAGAAGTGTAACTATATGGAAATGGAATTTTCAGGAATGATCGAATGGATATTGATTCTTATTGTGAATCTGAAGGTGGAAGTGGTGAGGAGACCATTGAAAACGTAATGAGGACATGTGAGGGTGTGCTGAATGTTCGTGATTGTGAAAATGGTAATATTGAAACGGATGTGTGAGTATTATATTGAGATAAAAATTGTAAGTATGAAATGAATTGGTTGTTTTTGGTTTCGGTGTGATTATTGGTGGTGTGAGTGGAAATTCTAGTTGCATGAGCTAGGTATTGTTTTTTTCTGGTATTGGTTGATGTTGCATGGTGTGGTAGTGTGTGGTTTGGTTTAGGAAGAATGGAAAAAAAATTCTAGTGTTTTATGTTGTAAATTTTATTATGTAATTGTTGGATGAGTTATTGGAAGTTGTATTAGTGTGTTTCATATTTGGTTTCAACTTTAGAATTGCTGTTTTTGTGGTGTTGGTTTTTGTTTATTGTTGGAATGTACATGGAATGGTTCAAAATAATTAAGGAAAATTTGTAGTGTTCATGTTTGCAACAAGTCTTAATTTGTAGTGGTTTGCACAAATGTTAAGGTACAGTTTTGTTTTATTAATAAAGAAAAGAGTAATGGTGTTGCGCTGTTATTTATTTTTAAAATTTCTTTTTTTTTAAATTTTAAAAATTATCTGAAGATAAGGATCAACGAATTGGTTAAATAATATTGTTTCATTTAGATGGATTTGTAACACATATGGTTAGTTTTTGTGATTAAAAAGTGATACAATATTGTAGGCAGCATTATTCCTTATGGGTTAATACTAATGGAAGTGTGTTCATCACTATATAACATATAGACAGTCGAAATGAAAACACAAGTTAATTCCCCGTCCATAGAGTGATCCATTGGTGGGGTCACACGTTCGGGCCTAATCCCGTTTAGCGAGTTTAGAGCTAGCAGAACGCGTTCGGGATTTTCAGAGCCACCACTGGTGTTATTGTAGTAGTATTTTTAGAATTTGAAAGGTTGAAATACTAGTAGTTGGTTATTAAGAGCAATTTAGTTTGTAAATGATTTTAATGGAAATATGGAAGGAAAAGATTGTACCTTGGTTTGTTCAAATGTTTTTTAAGTTTTGCATGTTGGTATGAAATGGTTTGTGGAAGGGAATGTTGCTATGGTGTTGAATTTGTTTGGGTTCAAGAGTTGTGGGTCTGTTGTTTGAAGAAATGTTCCAGTCTTTGAAAAGAACTGCTGAGTCTGTCATGAAAATGGATAATGATGACATTGATGTTGTAAAGAAAGCAAAGAAGTTGAATGATGTTGAGAGCGTGTCGATAAAGGTAAGGATGTATTTATTATAAGAATAATTTTGTTTGTTTTTGTGGGCGGAAGAATTAAAAATCTATTGTTACAGGTTAATAATGGGCCTGTTGTTGAAAACGTTGGCGTAAATGTTGAAAAAAGTGGACCTGGTACTGTTAATGCCGATGTTAATTTTTCTGAAAGTAAGACTGATGATAATGGAGATGGTGATCTTTTTGATGTATGTATAATGTTATACTGTGAAAACAGTTTTTTTTACTGAATTATGATTAATACTTTGTGTTATTTTTTAGGATCTTGATGATACTGTCAATCGGAAAATATTCAAAATTGATGAAATTGAAATGAATGTGGTGTACGAACTTGTTGACTTGTATGGGCTGATTGTGGAAAATCGTTATGCAATTGTTGGTGGTGTGCGTGTAAAAGGTGATAGCACACAAGATTTGAAGTATTTGTGGATGCCTGCTGGGTTGATTAAGAATTTTGATGAGAAGAAGGTGAAAAATGTGAAAGAGCAGCTTGACCGAGGAAAGCGTGCATATTTGGTGTACAAGGGTGTGAAACAAACTAAATATGCTGGATCCTTTGCATATGATGTTGCGTGGGTGAGGGGTAAGGATTGTTTGTAATTATGTTGATTTCAATTGTAAGTATGAAATGAATTGGTTGTTTTTGGTTTTGGTGTGATTATTGGTGGTGTGAGTGGAAATTCTAGTTGCATGAGCTAGGTATTGTTTTTTTCTGGTATTGGTTGATGTTGCATGGTGTGGTAGTGTGTGAAATATATGTTGTGAAGTATTTAATGTTTTGTGTAGGAAATGAAAATAATTCACAAATTGAGAAATTTAGAGATTGGTTGTTGAACTGTTGAAATTTTTTGAAATAAAGTGGAAAAAAAAGTGTTATGTTTTATTTTGTAAAGTGCAATTGAATTGAAAAGAACTTGTCAATGGACAGTGGTGATAATGAAATCAAAAGGAGATATGGACACTGGAATGTGGAAGAAGAACTGATGTAAATCATTTGCGGGGAGGTGCGTGTAATGGAAGTGTGAGTGGAAGAGGTAGTGAAAGTAGAAGTGGAGATGGTTTTGATAATGTGGGTGCTAGTGGAAGTGGCAGTGGGTTTAATAGTGCTAATAATGGTAGAAGTGCAGTAAGAGGTAGAGAACATCATATTAACTAACGTGTCATATGGCAAGCTTCCTCTGTTTGGAATGAATATCGAAGATATGTACTATTACTGGTGGAAGAATGATGAAGAATGAAGGTGGGAGGCGAGGTGGTAGAGGCTATCGTAGAGGAAGAAGAGATGTAAATCAATTGCGGGGAGGTGCGTCTAATGGAAGTGTGAGTGGAAGTGGTAGTGGAAGTGCAAGTGGCGATGGTGGTGGTAATGTGGCTGCTGGTAGAAGTGGGAGTGGCTCTGGTAGTGCTAATAATGATGGGAGTGCAGTAAGAGGTGGAGGGCGAAGCAGATCTAACCAGCGTGTCATGTGGCGATCTTGCTCTGTTCGGTATGTAGTATTATTAAGAAGGGCAGGAGATTGTTGAGGCATCTTATGATGGAGAAGAAGCAATTATTAGTTTAATCTAGTTTGACTTTGCAAAGTAGAATTAGTACAATTAGTAGAGTAATAGTACTGCAATAGTACTTGCTTCAAATTAAACATAGAAGTAATGGTACTTCAAATTAAACATAGAAGTAATGTTTTCATTAATACAAGATTTGGTGAAATGTTAGAAGAAAATACTAACGATATTACACATAGAAGAAAAGAAACCATAAAGAAATTGTATGGATTAGGAGAATTGATTGAACATCAGGTTGTTTTGAACGTAATTGTTAACATATTGTTTTTCCTGGAAAAAGACAAAAAAAGGTTTATTGTAATTGTTAATGATGAAATTATTGGGAAGAAAAAGTGTACTGACGTTGAAACGACTTTGTCTGGAGTTGGAAGGAGTGGTTCTTTCCCAGGGATAATCGGTGGAGTTGGCAGCAAAGGTTTCTTTGTGGGGAGATCAAATAAATTTGGTGTCGGCAACAGGGGACGTTTTCTGGTTGTTTCGTTGCATGTTGGCGTTGGTAGTAAAGTCTTTCTTTTCTCATTTAAAATTTTCTGTCAGGGTTAGAATGCAGTTTTAATTCTGTTGTTAGTAAATTGGTAATTAAAAATTACCCGTAATTATTCAATGTTACCTTCTCTTCATGCTCTTTCCACATGTCATGCAGGAATTTTTCAACTTTTTTTTCTAACTCTTGCTGATTCATTTTAGGATTTTGTAATTAATCGTGAAGGAACTGGAAGCAAGTTGAGTTTCGGCGCGCGTTTGTTGGAATTAGTATGAAAATAAACTGGGTCGGAATCAAAGTATGAAAATTTTTTAGAATGGCATATGAATTTTGTGAACATGAATATGAATGATGTGATATATAAAACGTATTATTTGGACGGATAGCAAGTGTATTATCAGTGTCATGAGCTTAGCGGAGGTTTGAGAATAAGTCCACACGTTTGCACATGTTCACTGTTAGATTTAAATTTAATGAAAGGAGGTTATAAGTATTGTGATAGGCATGAATGGATATGTTAGGAAACAAAGATTCAGAGTTGTATGTGTTGTGGTCATGTTGTTCTGGTAGGGTTATGTTCATTACTTTTGATTGGTGAAGATAATGTGTGCCAATTTGTTGATAGGAACAAGGGAAAAAAAATTAGTCTAAAAGATGTTTAGAATGTGATATGTGTGTGCAAATGTGTATTTTATTTCAAAATATTTCTCTCTGCATTTTATCGGCTTGAGACGATCATGATTATTGAATCATAGCTGCATTAAAATATTTTGAAATGTGTTGTGCTTGAAGAAGGATGATGGTCACATGTGAAGGAATAAAAAGTGATAAAATGGAAAGATAAAAGAGACCACTGTTAAATAATTTTTTTTTGTTTACATGATGAACGTCGAATAGAGATGATGACAACCAATGACGAAGGACTCCCGAGAACTTGAGGGTTAGGAAGCAGTTTAGCAGTGGAGATCTAGGCTGTGGCTGCGAAATCAAGAAGATGGAGTAATATCAGCAATCGAGAGGAGTATAGAAATCAATCCATTAAAAGGGTATTTAAGTTTAAGAAATGTAACCACAAAAAAAGTTGAGTTGTTTGCTCAAATAAAGAAGAAGATTGGTTTGTGATCGCTGATTGGTGATTCATATAGTGAAGCTTTTTTTTGTGGTTTGTTTGTATAGAATAAGTCAATTAGTGTAAAATAATCTGTTGAGTAATCTCCAATCAAGTTATAAATGAAAGAGTTATTTTGGAAAGTTTCATCAATGGTTGTATGATTGATATTAAAGTCACCAACAACTGATACTTCATCATTTAAATTGTAATTTTTCAAAACTGTGTTGAGATATTCTGTAAATTTATTCAGAGAATAGTTGGGCGATTTGTGGAGAAATATGATTGTATGTGATTTGTACGAGATTGCAGTGATATCTAAAAATGCATACAATTTCTTTTCAAGGAAAATGTTATCAACATGTGTGAATATGATTTTAACAAGGTGTTGTGTTTCTTTTTTTACATACACTGTTGATCCATATGCGTGCCGTTGAGGGAGGATGCAATCATTTCTGTGAATGCACGTATGGTGAGGAAGGTCGTGCTGTTCATTTTTCATGAATCGTGTTTCAACAAACATCAAAATATCAGCATTCAGGTATGTGAAGTGTGATGCAATGTATGGTAAATACAGGTTCAGTGATCTAACATTATGGAAAAGTGCATATGGTTTATTATGTTCATGAGGGAAAGCAAGTACGAAGGACAAATGCATCTCCATTTTCATTTTTTGAATAAGTGGTCCTGCTAAATCATACTTTGATGGAGGAGATGGCTTTTTATATTTTCCACTAATAAGAAGAGATGAAAGAGTTTGTGCTCTACTACATGCTGTATAAGCGTGTCTTCTTGGCATTCCTTCAAAAAACACAAGAACTTTTTCGTATGTTGAACTCTGAGATTTGTAACTTGTTATTGCTTGTGCTGGGACCAATGGGAATTGTTTTCGTGTAACAAATTTTACTGATCCTTTAGACAGTGGCATTGTTTTCACAATTCGCTCAAGCAAAACCCAGTCACAGTGTGCATTGTCTTTTAATCTTATATCATAGTATTTGGCTTTGTTCTTTTCTCGTATTTTCGGATTTGTGAAGTGGAGATACATTCTTAAGGGGGTAGACCAGTCTAAAATTTTCAAAAAATCGATTTTTTTTTTAATGCTTTAAAATTTTCTCCGTCGTTTTCTGCGTCGGACGCCGCAAACCCGGTCTCGATCCGATGAGCGGTTGCTGCGTGGCGGCGCGGCAAAGGTCCTGGCGCGGCGGCGGCCGGACGGGCAGGGAGGCAGCCTGGCTCGGTCCCCCTCCACTCTTGCCGCGCCGTGTCGCGCCGCTGCAACCGCCACCACCACCGCGACACGGTCGCTCCTTCCCCCCCCTCCCCTGAAGACTCCCTCCCTCCCTTCCACTGCCCCCCGCGGAAACGCAAAGTAAAACTGTCTTTTTTAGTTTTTCGCGTTTTTCTCGAAATGCCCGTTTTCAAACTGGTGTGCAAGGTAGAAGCCACAAAAATTGAGCTATCGACTTGAAATTTTTTTCACATGTAGATAAGACGTGCCGCTATCGTGTGAACCTCCAACTTTTAGTTCCGTTGCGATTTGACTCGTCCAGAATTTTTTAAACCCGAAAAAATTTCCTAAAAAACGGACCTTTAATTTTAGAAGTTCAAAATCGACCTTAAAATTTTTTTGACGTTAATATCCTTGGTTCACACGATAGCCGCATACAATCCAAAGATGCATATCAAATTTGAATGTTCTAGGACTATCGGTTTGGTCAGGATCGTGCACACCATCGAGGCATGTCGCTCCGCCGCTCCGAGGCCATAAACTCGGTCTGCATTACCGCGATCAACATCTGATTACCTGAATGCATACCTTGATATGTGTCTGAACTGCCCATAAAATTTCAGATTTTTACCTCAGACGGTTTTTGAGTAAAAGCCGATTTACCGAACCCTTGCATTTAGACTGGTCTACCCCCTTAAAGGAATGATGTCTCCTTTAATAGTTTTCCCATTAACAATTTTTTTCAATTGCCCGTATGCCCCATTTGCTAATCCATCTGGAACATCAATGTTACAAGTGATGACGTATATTGCTCCAATTTTTGCGTCTAATGTTGATGGTAGTCCTTCTGTTTTTTGATATCCTTTTGATTTGAAAAATTTAAATTCTGTTTTTTTCACAGGTTGTTCATTTGGAGAAGAAAAAACATCAATAGCTTCTGATATAGCTCCATCTTTGAAATCGTTTTGGAGGCACAGAAGATTGTGTGCATCTACTTTTGCATTCGGTCTAGCAATGGCCACAGCATCCGGTATGGTCGCATCATCAGAAATGCCAAGATTTGAAAGTTGCCTGCTTTCAAACATTTTATCATCGTCGTCTGTCGTTGACCCTGTTGCAAGGCGCAGTAGTGCTTCTGCAAATTTCAAATCATCTTTTTGCCTCATGAATTGTGTAAGTTCAAAAATTTCGAAACGACTCCAGAGTTGTGACATATAAAATGTTTCTAGTGATCCATCTGGAGATCGTATTGTGGTTATTTCTTTGGAAAGGTTTGAAAGAGTGGACATGATTTGTTTTGATGGTTGATAAACTGGCGTTTGGTACACAGGAGGCAGTTGGTTAAAATCTCCCATTACAATGATTGAAACTCAACCAAATGGTAGACTGTTTTCAAGAATTTCTTGCAACCTTACATTAATCAATTCCATTAGATCATATGAAACCATTGAAATTTCGTCTATTACTAAAATTTTTAGTTTTTGGAATTTGCACATTAATGTGTTTCTTTTCTCTGCTGACATTTTTGATGTTAATCCCTTTTTCAAATCAAAATCTAGTCCAAAAATACTATGTAGTGTTTGTCCTTCAATATTGAATGCTGCTTTTCCTGTTGGGGCAGCGAGAATGATGTAAAGCGCTTCTGGATCATTCCCAATTTGGTGAGTCCAGAAACGAAGGCCTGATTGCACTAATGCCTTGAGAAGGGTGCTTTTTCCAACACCTCCTGCACCAGAGATGAAATGAAAAAATTGTTTTTGATTATTTGATTTGATAATGTGCATGAAGTTGTCATGATATTTTGTTTGTTTTTCATTCAACTGGGAGATTAATTTAATGTACTCTTCGTTTGAAATGAAGTGTGTTATTGGGAAAGTGCCAAATTTGTATTTTTCATCATGTGTTTGCATTGTTGGAATTTCAACAGCAATATCAGCTTCAGTTGCTCCTATTTCATAAATTTTAAATTCAGATGGAATTGAAGTGAATGCTTCATCATCTGAAGATTCATCAGAACAATTTTGATTCACATCATTCAATGTATCATTGAGATTGATTTTTGTATTGAATGTATAAATTTTTTTGTTAATATTGATTTTTTCTTCATTGTCAATGAAGATTTGTTTTGGTTTTTGAATAATTTCTTCTTCATTGTGCCATGGGTGATACAACATAACTTGTTCTCTATAATAATTGTATTCATCTTGAAGTAGACCATAATTTCTAAATCGTATTACTCTTGGATTATTTTTTTTTCGAATGAAACCTTTGTTAACGTTCAATGGTATCCATTCAGATTGTTTACTCTCACTGTCACTCTTATCTGTGTCTTCAGATGATATCATTTCTTCTTCATTGATTTGAATTTGTGTGGATTGTAATGGTGCTTTTTTTCTATATGTGTACCATGCGGTGAAATCAGCAAGTGTTATATTTGAAAGAAATTTTGGTCTATCAACATAGTGTTCAATTAATCCATCATACATTATGTCATTACTAGATGATTCCAAATCCTCAAGTTCTTTTTTTGATTTGAGCATTTTTGTGCGCTCATGAGGTAATGCAGTGTTAATATATTGCACACTTGCTGATTTTCTTGAAAGAGGGATACTCATGAGATGACAAACTGCTTCCTGTGCTGAAATTTCTGATTTATTTGTAAATGCATTTACATATTTTCTTAGTTTTTCCTTCAAGTTGATGTTGTCTTTTTTCAAACTTTCTGCCATTTCTCGTAAAATCTTTGATATACCTTTTTGACTTTTATTTATATAATTTAAGACATACCTCACTGTTGCATAGGGATCCAAAATAAATTGAATGTCCATATTTGCTTCCCAGAGGATTAGAATCATTCTGTTGTAGCTATTAATCTTTCTCTCATTTAAGTTTCTCCGGAGAAAAACTGTTGGCCTTTTTATACTTGAACGAATAGCAAGAATGTATGTTTCTTCATCTAAATTAAGAAATTTTAGAAATTCATCAAATGAGCAATCCTCATTTTTCTTTGCAATGACCTCCATCTGAATTTTGATTTTATTGAAAATTGTTTTAAAGTGCTGTTTTTCTTCATTTTCCATGTCATCTAGTGGGAACAAAATTTTAGTATGTCTCATTGGTGGAAGAGGGTAGTTAAATCTGCATTTTTTCTTGCCTCTTTTACATGTAAATGTGTGCTTATGATATTGCCTTTTCATAAGATCTCCAAGTGATTCATCTTTAGCACATGTCATGAATTCATCAATGAAATTTTCACAGTTTTTTATGCTGTTAGGATCTTCTGGGTTGAAAATGGGGCAATCTTTCAACCAGAACATTGCATGACAATGCAAACTACCTCTTTTTTGTGCTTCATATCGAGTGATGAAATGGTACACTTTAAAGTTTTTAAATGGTCCTAATGGAGTATTTTGAATTACTTTCATGAGAGATTGGAATTTATGGTGAAAATACCAAGCACAAGTGACTGGATCTTTTTTAATGAGCTGGAGCCGTTCAAGTTTCGGCAAAAGTTTTGCCTCATCCTCTGATAGTTCTTGATCGTTACTAATTTTAATCAAAATAATGAGTAATTCTATCCAAAATGCTTCTGCTGATGTAAATGTTCCAAATATATGTGCTGGACCATATTGTCGAATTATGGCAAGAACATCTTTTGTTACTTTTTGCCAATGTGCAGGACTTGATCGATCTTCATCCAAAACTTTATACCCTTCATCTTCTTGGATTAAACTATCAAGTCCATTCGGTTCTAAAATTTCGCCTGCAGTAATGTTTTTTCCTTTCTTTTTTCTCATTGCAATACTGATCCTATTGACTAATCGCCTTAATCTTGATTTACAAAAACTCATAAATAATTTTGGAATGTGTTTTGCAGCTCTTCGATCATGACTTTTTAATTCAAATTTACGCAGTTCTGCATCTTTTAATGGGAATGCAAAATGTCTTGCTTTACCACAATATATTGTGGGATATGTTAATACATCAACATCTTCATCTTGAAGCAATGAAATTGGAACATGTCCTTCACCAGGCGCAATTTTTATACCAAAATCATTTGTAATGTGATCAGGAATATTTTCAGGCATAATCAAACTTTCTTGATTTTGCAATTCTTCATCGGTATCAATTGAATCATTATCAGATGTTGCAATTTTATTTTCATTGTCATTGGATGAGTCATCGCTGAATATATCATCACGTTTCCTTTTTTTAGGTATATCATTTTCAATTTCAATGCTTTTTTCTTTTCTTTTATGTGCCAATTTTGAAACATCAATTTCTGTTTCAAGTGTTTCTGTTGTATCTTGATGACAATTTGCATCAATTTGAACAATTTCACAGTGTTTTTCTGCATTTGTCAACCAATTTGGATCAAGTGTTATATTGTGTTTCTTATATATATCAGTTCCAGTCAAATACTCTGCAGCTTTATAAACTTTCTGTGGTCTTATCAAATCATAAGCATATGGCTTTTTGTCTTCCATACGACGTTGCAGTTTGACCAAAATTGTTTCTGATTCATCAAGATGCCGAGGAAGAACACTAACAGTTGAGTTCAAATTTGTAGGTACATTCACACAACTACCTTGTAAACCAAACTGTGGTCCAGCATATTTTGATAATTCAACTATTTTCATAAATGGTTGCCTAACAGCAAGCAACCTTTCTTCTAAGTGAGTCAATCTTTGTAAAACGTCAGGAACTAAAGGAAAGTTGACACCATTGACAAAAGCATTGCGTGGAATTGTTTTTTTTGCAAGATAATTTTTACACGTATTGCAAACAACATATTTGTTCTCTACTTTTGAATTATAGATACAAACATTTTCCAATTTAAAATTTTTGTCTTCATATTTATTGTCAATCATTGACGTTGATTTTTTGAAATTAATTTGACCACAACATGAGCAAATGTGTGTCGGCCCTTCTTTTATTGCCTCAAAATAAGTGTCAATAACACGTTCAGTTTTGGCTTTCTTTTTTCTTGCAATCAATGACTGAAATTCATTACAATTGTTTTTTATTTCTTCATAATACTTGCGTTTGTTAATGTCACATGTTTTTTTGTACATTGGATCGGTGTTAAGTTTGTTTTTCACTTTTTCGTAATTCCTATGTTTGTACTCAATATCATTTTGAAGTCTTTGTTTGACATTTTCGAGATTTCTTTTTTTATATTCAGGACTTAATTGCAACCTTGTTTTCACATTTTCAAGATTTCTTTTATAATATTCTGGATTCGATTTCAACCTTGCTTTTACATTTTCAAGGTTTCTTTTTTTATATTCTACATCAAATTCCAATCTTGCTTTAACATTTTCAAGGTTTCTTTTTTTATATTCTGGGTTAGACTTGAGTCTATTTTTAACATACTCGAGACTTTTTTGTCTATACTGAGCATTTCCTAATCTTTGCTTTGCTTTCTCAGCATTTTTCCGTTTATAATCTGGATCATTTTCAAATTTATCTGTCACTCTTTTCAAATTTTTTTCTTTGTAATATGGACTCTTTTTGATGAACTCACTTCTTTTCTTTGCCAAGTCAGAATTGTTTTTCACATTTTTTTCATAGTAAATTTTGTTTGCAATATTCTTTTTCTTCACACCAATACTTATTGATCTTTCCTCAAGATGTTCAGAATTAACATCACATTCTATTTCATGTATTTCATTTTTACCCATATTTTCTATTTCTGTTTTATTTCGTCTTGCTTTACTAAGTTTTTCAGTTAATTTGTTTTTCTTACTACCTTTTTTTTTATATGCACATTTGATGTTTTTCAAAAAATCTCTTACTGAATTCTCTGAAGCAAGTCGATTTTCATTTACTAATGACCTTTTTTTCTCATTTGCCTTTGGTTGAAAATCTTTCGTTACTGAACTAGGAACAGATTCATTTTTACCTGGTAATAGTCTTTTACTTATATTTGTTTTTGTTTCACATTGTTCCATTACTAAACTGCTTACTGAAGTTGTACCAGATTGATTTTCACTTTCTAACAATTTTAAACTAAGACCAGATCGGTTTTCACCTCCTAATGGTCCTTTGTTTCCCTCCTCTTTTAATTCAGGTTGGTTCATTACTAAACTTTGTAATGAACTTGGACCAGGTTGGTTGTTACCTCCTAATGGTCCTTTTTTGTAACGACCAGGTCGGTTTTCACCTCCTAATGGTCTTTTGTTCCCGTTCCTTTCCAGTTCAGGTCGGTTCACTACTGAACCTCCTAATGAACTTGGACCAGGATGGTTTTTACCTCCTGATGGTTCCTTTCTGTAATTTACGTTTGGTTCAGGTTCATTATTATTCGGTTCAGGTTGGTTCAAAGTAGAACCTCCTAATGAACCCTTATCACATCCCTTTTCATTAACAAAATTTATTTCTGTGATACTGTAACTGCTTTGTTCATTATAAATATTTCGATAATAAACAGCAATTTCCTCAATATTGGCAAACTTAATTAAAACTGCAAATCCATCACCATTAGACCTACCATTTTTATCTCTTGCATGTGAATCAAAAACCCAGAAAGTATTTTCCACATTCATTAACGCAAATGAATAATCATTGCATGTGAGGATGCCAAATCTGGAACTTTCAAAAAACTGTATTAGTGCTGACAGAAATTCATGTCCAAATCCACTAATATTGTGAACAGGGCCATAAAACTTTTCTTGCCTTTCTGCCAACAAATAAACGTGAGAATTATTTGGTAATTTAAAATTCTTCATCACCTCATGTGGATACAAATATCTTTTTGGCAATGGATTGGAATAGGCATGCAAATTTGTTCCAGCCTGAAACATCAAAACATACCAAATGAAAAATTTGCTATCACAGTTTAATCTCAAATTGATGCATGTTCACTTACAGAAACACAAAGGTTTTTATCATATTTACTCCAAAGAACTGGATTCCGCTCTGATGCATAAGCGCAAGCCAATACACTAATTGAACAGCATTGCACTCCATAATAATCAGGAAATAACACAGTGTCACCTTGATGAATCGTCCCTTGCAATATTTTCATTTTATCAACAGTTTTTCACCTTTCAAAAAACTGAAAATATGCTCGGATCAAATTCGAAAAGGAACAGAACTGCACTCCTCAGACCCCTTCTCGAACTTTCACTACCTGCAAACCAACAGAGTCTATGCGCACGCGCAACGTACACTCTGCCCAACAATCACCAACCGACTAGCCGATCCAAATGGCCACGTTCAAAAACAACATCTGTGCTATTGTTGGAGCTCTTCTAGCTGCAGTAAAAGACAATTTCGATTCGAACGTGCTTTTTCAGGGAAGCAAGTTTTTTTGGTGTAAGCTGTACAGAGGCGAAAAGGAGCGCTGCCATTGGTCGGATTCCATTTCCGGTGGCTCGGCTCCCCCCTCTCCCTCTGTTTTTCGCTGACGAGTCGAGTTTTGCCATGGAAACGGCGATTTCAACTCAAAATTTCTCAAAATTGGCCCTACACTTTTCAACCACACTCCACCACTGAAATCAGGGTACAAAGTTCTACCACTCTGCCAAATCTCATCAAAATCGTATAGAAAATTTCGGATTTGCATAAGGGGCCAGACTGACAATAAAAATAAAAAAAAAAAAAAAACCCAACCCCGGTGAGGCTATAAGGCTACTTCGTGCCTAAAAAAAGTTTTACTGAAATTCCATTTTTTTAGTCTGAAGTTTGTAAACATATTAGTGGTCTGAAAATTCAGAGTAACTATTCAGACCATTCTGTCTGAATTCAAATTCAACCTACTTGTCTGAAAATTTTTTTAGACTGCTACTCTGACATATAAAATAAAAGTGCCATCGAGAATCTAAAGACAAAGAAGTCAACAAGAGAACAATATGAACCACTAACGTGTGACGTTACATTTTCGTCACATTATACTTGTTCGCCCCGGCTCGGATTCGAACCGGGACTTTTCGGTTACGAGCCAAGTTCGGTGCCGCTGCGCTTCGGGCGCTGCCTGGCAGTAGCAAAATCCGTGCCGCGTGACCCTATTCAGAGGATTCCAGCTCCTTCTGGCAAGTCCAGAACGCAAGTTTGGGCAACTCTTACGGTCAATCTATTGTACATACATGAATCAGGGTGAAGCAGGGGTAAACATTTTTATTTCCGATGAATTTATACAATGCCTTACACGTAGACTTGATTGGTAGACAATTTGTCAAAATTTTCATATTGAAATTCTGAAAACAGGTTTCAGGATGACAAGTCCGAAAACGTCATTAGAATTTTCAGACCTTCTGCTAAAAATTCAGACTAACTTGTGTGGTCTCAAATTTCAGACTTCCTTGTCTGAAATTCAAAGCAACTATTTGAATTACCTATTCAGACAGCAAAGTCTGAACAAATTGTACTGAAATTTCAGGATTTTTTGCAGTGTACGTCACAGGACCACTCTCAACAGCATAGTTGAACAGCACCATCACACTTATTTGGCATAAAGTAGTTTCGTTTTGCCCTCGAACTTCCAAAAACGCACAAATAAAACTTTGTGAAACGGTGCATTTAATCGCCTTCATAAAGTTAACTGCAGCCCGTCACGTTATTTTTCCGGGCCCTGCGTAGTGGTGACGGCCAGCGGGCCGCCTCCGTCCACGCCTGCGATGGGGGCCAGCGCGCCGACCCCGCCCATGCCTTCTCTGGAGGGCAGCGCACCGCCCCCACTTTGTCGTGCGCTGGAGGGCAGCGGGGGAGTCCCCCGTCCACGCCTGCGATGGGGGCCAGCGCGCCGCCCCCGCCCATGCCTGCTCTGGAGGGCAGCGCACCGCCCCCACCATGTCGTGCGCTGGAGGCCATCGCGCCGCCCCCGCCCATGCCTGCTCTGGAGGGCAGCGCACCGCCCCCGCCATGTCGTGCGATGGAGTCCAGCGCGCCGCCCCCGCTTGCGCTGGAGGCTAGTG
This sequence comes from Stenchaetothrips biformis, assembly GCA_030522485.1. Lineage (NCBI taxonomy): Eukaryota > Metazoa > Arthropoda > Insecta > Thysanoptera > Thripidae > Stenchaetothrips > Stenchaetothrips biformis. The sequence goes on along the minus strand of CM060095.1, from coordinate 1,072,066 downwards.
GGCCGCCCCCGCCAACGGCTGCTGCGCTGGAGGCGGCCAGTACAGGGGAGGCCGGCGTGCTGCCGTCACTGCCATGGTTTGCGTGGCCGGGGGCTACGCCAATCGCGTTGATGGGATGTTTGTCCTGAAGACGAAGGAACCTTCTCAGTTGTTGCCTTTACTTTAACTTGTCTTTTCCTCTCTTGGGGGTGCTTGCGGTATAGTGGCCTTCCATGTGGCTGCCGCCGCCGACTGGCCGCACGCCGACGCCTAGCTTTAGCAGCTGGAGCAGCTGGGGGACGCCACCTCTCGCGTCGATGGACCCTGGACCGGGAAAATCGAGGAGGGTGGCGTCGGCGTCAGCACGCTGCTCAAGCACCGCGGCCCCGTGCTGCCGGCGGTGCGCCTCGGCGACGCTGCCTCGCCATCGCTCGCCTCCCCGTTCCCCCTCTCTGTCGCCTCGGCGGGGGTCGGCATTTAAACTAGACAGCCGGAAACCGGCAAATCGCGGGAAAACGCCAATTTTTTTTTTATTTAAGCTACATGTTGGTGGTGTTGAGCTTAATGTTAATCGAAAATTTACGTTCACGTCGCTCGTTCGCTCGCTAGCTTTATTTGTTGGGTTTATGAAGTACTGTGTGTATGTTGGACAGCGAAACAGAACATTATTGCAGATGTGCTGTTTTTGAAACCAGAATAAAATGTAGAGTATCCGAGCAGTATTTTGTGCAAAATAATTGTGAGGTTTAGTTTTCTAAAAATGTATATTATAACATTGTCATTGAGTTTCTTTCAAATTAGTGAACTATATGTACAATTTGTCTTGTATGCAATGTAGCAGTAAATAATATCATTTGTTGACTTTATACTTATAGTTTAAACTGTAAGAAGGAAATTATCTGAGAGAAATTTTATAATAGCCTGTCTTACAATATCTACTCCAACCTTTGTTAAGTAAACTTTGTCAACGCTATTCAAAGCAGATGGTCCAGCAATTTTTAACTTTTCATTTACATCCAAAACAGAAAAGCCATATTTTATAGTAAACTTCTGTAGTATGTTGTTAAAATCATCAACATCAACATTTACAACAGCTGAATTTTCATCTAGGAAAGGACAGGGTGGAATTGTTAGAATAGTCACTTTACCAACAATTTGACCAAGAGTTTTCATCAATTTTCTTAACATTACTTGAATTTCATTATTGATTGCACGTCTGGAAAGTTTATCCTTACAAAATTGGATTAGATCATTTGTGCCAGCCATAAAAAACAAATTTTGTTTTGGTAACAAGTTTTTTAAAGAATACTGAATACTTAAAAGATTGCCGCCAGATATAACATGGCCGTGTCGTGTTCCAGGCTTACAATCCAACACACGCAAAAAATGGCTATCTCTTGCTAACATAACATTTGGCATAAATAATGAATATGTTGGATTACAATTGCCATACTTCCAACGCCACATGTAAATTGTGACTTTTGATTCTTTACATACTGTATTAATTTCATTTAACATATGGTCATTGTTAATTTTGTCAATGCAATTGTTGACAAATGGGCAAGATATATTTAATTTATTCATGGATTCAGAAACTTCTCGCAATCGAAGAAAAACTTTCTTTAAGTTTTCTTGACTTGTTAAACTGTAACTATGAATCTTCGGAACTAGCACGAAAATAATTCTGTCAACAGATAAAACACCAACGTCTCCAACATGCAATTTTTGTTTCTGTAAAACATCAACAGAACCATATCGATCTTTCATAATCTTAGCAAAACCTTTGTTCATGTGTAAATCTTCAGCTACACAATGGGCAATTGCATGTGTAACGGGAGCATGAAAAATATTCCCTACAATATGTTTTACAACCATGCTCAAGGTTTTACACTTAAATGCAAAGTTATTATATAAGTTTGAATCAGATAATCTTGAACCGGTGTATTTTCAGTGAGGAACACCGCTCGCCATGAAAAACTGTGTGTTTGGAAATGAATTTGTATTAATTCCTTGATGTGTAAGTCAAGAAGGAAAACGCAGAAGGAGATTTTATGAGGCTTGGAAAACTGACAAAGCCAAAACTTACATTTGTTAACTTTGGAATTCCAAAATCATCTAAAATTCGGGCGCGGCTTTGTTGACCAATGAGGAGCAGTGTAAGACTAAGTTGTTTGTCTGGTCTGCACCAAGGATTTATAGAAGGCTGGGATGTTTTCCTTGAATTGTGATACCAACTGATTTGAAAATTAAATTGAAAGAGAGGAAACGAAAAATAATTAATTGTAAAAAATGTTGTTATTTTGTGTTTGAAAAAGAAAAAATAATTTTTCATAACAAAAACAAAGTGGTATTTATAATTTTATGCTTTTTCATTCTATTGTTTTAAATTTTCGTTTTTTTAAGTTGGTTTAAATGTTGTAAAGTTGTACAAACGCGGTAACCAATACAATCAATTTAAACAGGTCCTAACTGAAGACAAGTTTTCGGGCAGTAATCTAGATGGAGGAAATTGAGGTAAAACAGTATTTTATCTTCCACTTATGCGAACTAAACTTAATTTTGCATGTCTTTTTACAGTTGTTGAGTCTAAAGGAACTATTTACAGTTGAGGAAATTGAAGAAATAGATAAAATTTTGCTGCACTGTGAGTTAAGTAAAAACATTGATGAAAATGACAATGTCCCCAAATGTGTAAAATGTCAAACTCCTTGTGGAAGATGTAAGAGGGATAGTAGAAAAGATGTGTCAGAAGAAACGGATCTGTCAGTCTCACCTATTCCAAAAGTAAGTTTCACTGCTTAAAATTGTTGTGAATAGAAGGCAGATATACAACATTGGAAATAGTTGAAGTTTTTTTTGTTTGAATATGAACTTTTTTAATCTGTTTGAGCTTAAGTTGATTTTGTACAACTGTATTTTATATGCAAAGCTACATTTTAAACTTCATTACACTGCATTAATGTTAGAAATTTTTCCTGTTGTTTTAGCCATCTATGGGTACCTTTAAGACTTTGGTTGATGACGACCCAACACCCTCTACATCGGGTGGATATTCAAGGGTTAGTAAAGAAAATTGATTACCTTTTAACAATTACATGAAAAGTTTTGATAATTTGCGGTCTTTTGCAGAACATGAACATTGCTAAAATAGGCCAGTCTAAGGATGAAAAGGTAGAGACTGATGATGATAATGATGAGAAAGAAAGCACTAAAAGAAAAGCTGAAGACAAGGTAATGTTAGACAAATTTCTTTCAGAATCTAATATAGAATTATTTAAGCACGTTATATTAACTTGTATTGTTTGTGTGATTCTTAATCAACTTCATTTTTTAGCCCAAGAAGAGGAGTCACAAGAAAAAAAAAGTTGATAAACCAGCGAAGAAACCAGAAAAGAATGAGAGTGATGGTGATGATGGATCGGAGGTATGTAATGTTGCAACCTTTGTAAAATGTTGTTAATCTAAACAAATCTCAATAAATAAGCTTTGATTTTTTATATTTCAGAACAATTCAAGTGATGTAGATTGTAATAATCTAAACAAGGTAGCTAAGCAGGTGTCGGAATTTAGAAGCATTAAGGATTTGATTGAAAAGAAACACTGTAAAGTTCAAAAATTTGAATTAGTTGAAACAGTGAATGGCAAAACAGTTAGGATTCAACTTGAAGATAGTGAGACGGAAGAAGGATTTTTTTATGTACACCTTCCAAAGAGGTTTTTACCTGCAGTTGAGGCTAATCTCTCAAAGTACCATAAGATTTGCTTGTCAAAGAAGCCATTTTATTTTCAATATTTAGGCCAAAGGGGCCGTACATTTAAAGTGCTGTTTACCAGAAACCCTGATAAAGATAACCAGTAAATTCTCAACTTATAGTGTAAAATGAACACTTAGCTGAATAACATAGCTTTACCTTTGTTTCAAATTTTAGTATGGTGTGCTAAACAATAGCGTTTTATAATCTAAATATATCATGAATTTTTAGTTAACAGATTGGAATATACTATACATTCATGGTAAACTTAAGTAGGTAGACCAATCTGAAACTGTTTTTGTGAATTGGAATTTATTGGCAAATCTAATCTTACAGATAAACGCAAAACGAAATAGAAAAAGACTGTTGCAAATAGAAAAGAGAAAGAGAGCAAGAATGACAGAACAAGATAAAATTAAAGCTAGATTAAAGTGGAAATTGTCTAAACAAAAATATAGATCTAAGATGAAGAAAAAAAAATGAGTGTGAAATAAAAACTTTATCCCTTCTTTTTGTCTTTTCTTTAGGTTAGTTCAAAGGATGAAATGACAAACCGAAAGAAGATTGAATGGCAACGGAAGAGGAGAAAAAATATGACAGAAGATGAGAAGTTGAAGCTAAGATTAAAAGCAAAAGAAACATTGTCAAAATTACGAGCGAAAGCTACAGTTGAGAAGAAGAATGAAATGCGAAAAGAGAATAGGGAAAGGAGGAGGTTGTCTAGACTCTGTAAGAAGGTTAATAACCCAAATAGAAACGATAGCAATGGTTTGGATATACATCAAAATAACTTTGACTGTTTTGTGAGCAGCTTACAATGGAAGGTTTGCTCTTCATGCAAAAAAAAGGATCTCCTGTCATGCTATGATAAAAAGCGTTGTAAAGATTGTAAATTGTTCAGTAATGAAAACAACATGGATCCTGGTGATCTTCCAGATGAATTAAAAGAGTTAACATATGTAGAGCAACAATTTATAGCAAAAGTTCATCCAGTTGTATCTGTATATAGAATAAGGAAGGTTGGTCAATAGAAATACTCAGGTCATGTTATTAATTTTCCACAAAATGTGCAAGAGGTTTGCAATGTTCTACCTCAGAAAGTGAAAGATGTATCTGGTGTATTAACAGTTCGTTTAGAAGGATCGGATGGGTATAAAGATTTCAATGTTACACGTGATAGAGTTTTTAAAGCACTTATTTGGCTAAAAGCAAATAATCCATTCTACGCTGACATAACTATAAGCAAAGAAAATATTGAACTGCTTCCTGAAGATGGAAATGTTTATAGAGACACCAAAGGATACACTGTTTCAGAAGATGAAGCTAACTTGCCTGATGATATTGAAGGTGTGCATTATCTAAGTAACACAGATATAGAAGAAAGTGAAATAGAAGGTATAGATTTCAAACAGATACCGGATATAACTGGCATAAGTCAAAAAGACAAAGTAGGTCATTCTTAAGGTTCAAATTTCTTTTTGTGGCCTTCAATAGGAATTGCACCTGTAAATGAATTTAGTAGCCCAGGATACATATCAATGGCATTTCCTCACTTGTTCCCATATGGTTTGGCTGATTATTCAAATCGAGAAGACAACAATATTTCGTTATCAAAGTATATACACCATTTAATGCTTTACTATGATGGTAGGTTTGCAAAAGATCCTCGATTCAGGTTTTTCATGATGAATAGTCAAATGCGATGGCAAGCATTAAATGTTGGAAATGTGTTTGTAAAAAAAAAATCAATGTTTTTCAGAAATGACAGTTGTACAACTAAAAGAGTATTTAAAAGAACATCCAGAGGTGTTATCACACATCATGTTTTACTCTAGTAGATTGAGGTCAACTAAATCATATTGGAAAGGGAGATGTTCAGAGTTGCTTGATATGGTTACAGATCTTGGTGCACCTACTATTTTCTTTACATTATCTAGTGCAGATTACCATTGGAAAGATTTGTATCGTTTACTTGGTGTTGACGATCTGTCAAAATTATCTTTTTATGATAGAACTAAGTTAATTAGTGAAAACCCTTTTATTGTTAGCACCTTTTTTAAGTTAAGGTGTGAATATTTCTTGCACAAGTGTTTTTTTTTGTTTTTTTTTTTTTTTCAAAAATTTGATGTAGAAGATTTTTGGTACCGTGTTGAATATCAGCACAGAGGATCTTGCCATGTTCATGGTGTTATATGGTTAAAGAATGCACCAAACATAAAAGAGGCTAAAACAGAAGCTGAAAAACAATATATAAAAGATTATTTTGATAAGCTTGTTTCATGTCAAAATCCAGACATTAGTTTTACTCCCAATTTGCAACATCCATGTGAAAAAAGTGTTTCTGACTGTGTTGACTTAAATTCAGATTTAGCGGAATTGGTAAATAGGGTGCAGCGACATACAAAATGTTCAACATCATATTGCCTTCGTAAGAAAAAAGGTACAGGAACACTAAGCTGTCGATTTGGTTTTCCAAAAGAATTGAGAGATGAAACAGAGTTGACATGTGAAGACAATTGTTTGAAGATAGAGTTTGCATGTAATGATACTGTTGTGTTCAGCTGGCCCAAGGGCGAGAGACGACACGAGTTCTGGGTTCTCTGGTTTATTGGAGGGGTTCACAGTTCGGAGCTAGACCACAGACTGTTGGTCGTCTGAATCACACTGGTATTTATAGGCTGGGCAACAGTGGCACTGGTCGAGGGGTGTTCAAGGGTGGTAGAACCCTGGCTGTTGTGGGTGGTTCCCAGTCCAAAGGAAGGGAGAATAAAATAAAAGAACTATACCACTTGTTGATTCTCATTTTGCCATTTCACAACAATACTTTGCTAAACAAATACAATGCATGGGTGTTGCAAACGTGGAGGAGTAACATAGATTTTACAGCTATTGTATCAGAAGAGATATTGTATAGATATATTGCTAAATATACTTCAAAATGTGAAGTGAAATCAAATGCTTATGATGAATTATTGCAAAGTATTTTGACATCCAACCAATCTGATGATCATAATTGCAGAAAAATTGTTAGGAAATTGTTAATTTCAACATGTGCAGAACGTGATTATAGTGCACAGGAAGTCATATATATTCTGATTGGTTATCCTCTTTTTCATTGTAGTAGACAGTTTGTAATACTCAATCTCAAAGAGTCAACTTGGGAATCAATTCGAACTGGTCAAGGAGTAAGTGACAGGAAAATTTTTCTTGAGCATTATATGCAACGGCCAGATCTTATTGACGTATCTCTTTTTGAATGTGCTAAACTGTACTATGGTAGAAATAGCAGGTGGGTTACACGTAAAAAGCCAGCAATTTAAGGGTGTCTCCAAAAAAAATGTTAAAGTCAGATTCAGAATATGACACAATCAAGTTGGAAGCAATTTTACATGTACCATGGAGAAGTGTAGGTGATTTTGATGTTTCTATTGAAGAACTTCAAGAAAAACTTAGGTGTGTTCAACAAGATTTAGATGATGAAACTGATTGTAATTTTATGTTGGAATGGTCAGATGATGAGTCTGATGATCTTTTTGATGAAGAAGGTTTGGATGAAAATGATGAGAATGATTACGATGATTGGCAAACTGTTAGTAAATATCATGCAAGTAGGAAAAACATGAAGAAAACTCATGATTCAAGTTTCAAGTGGGATTATGCTTGTCAAAAGTATGATTTGGATATGTTGTTTGAAATTATAGAAGTAATCAAAACAAGTAAAGCTGAAAGAGAAATAGAAACTGTGGATTATAGCCTATTTAGTAATGGATTAGTAGTATATTAGTAATAGTAATGGAACGAGTAATGGATTACTCGTTCGGAGAGCAATCCATTGGTGGGGTCACACGCCCGGTTCAAGTCGCATTTAGCTCAAAACGCGTCTAGAGTTTCGGCCGCCTGCGCCGGTCTTCTGGCCCACTGTGAGGCGGTCTCGCGGGCGGAACTTGTTGACCGCTACCACTTCAGTCGGACTGGACTGCAGAGCGATTCCGCACATCGCTTTCGTCGCTCTGTCTCCGTCGCACTCGTGGGGCGTCCCGTATAGGTGCGAGAGAGACAGACGGACGAAAGCGATGTGCGGAAGCAGTCTGCTGCTGCTCCAGGGGGTAACTTGAAACGTTCGCCCCGCGGCGGTCGCAAGCGAGAGAGAGTAAGGTACCGATCACAGGTGCGACGATACGGACCACTCGCCAGCCACCCCGCAACCGCCGCCGCCCGGCGACCTAAACCGGGTGCTGCTAGGAGCAGTCGGACTATACGCACCGCGGGCCTCTGCGGCAACAATACCGGCGTGGCCCATGCAACGGGGAGGGGGGGGGGGGGGGGGGCCGCTGGCTGGCGCGGCGGCTGCGCGGCCGGCACTGACGCGGGGACGGCAAGCGTACCCCCCCCCCCCCTGCCCCTACTACTACTGCCCTGCGGCCACCTCTACTGCCCTAGGAAGCAACGCGACCTGGTTCGGGTTCAAAGCACGTTATCAAACTAGGGGTACGCGCCGTTTAGTTTGGGCGCGTAGTAGGCGAGCGATGCGACTGAGCACATTCTTATGAAAGCACTTGGGCACTCAAAAATATTACACGCATTGTAAAAGACTGGGATTGTTCCTGAATAAGGCCACGCTCGTTGCCTCCTTGATGACAGCTTTCGAATTTGTCTGGATTGTTTGTCTCATGTTACGTGCGGGAGAGCCCCCCCCCCCTCTCAGTTTGGGGAAGTACTACGGTCGTTCAACAACTCGACTACGTATGAAATTTTGGTTCAAAATGGGCCCAAATGGTGTAAAGTATAGGTCTGGGGTGGAATTTGAAGTCGTTTTCGTGATCAGTACACAGTGTACAACTCGAATATAAAATTTTGGTCTAAAATTGGCCAATATTGGGTAAAGAAAAGGTCTGGCGTGAGATTGGATGTCATTTTCGTGATCAGCACACCAAAAACTGCAGGAAACAATGTAAAACTCGATAACGAAATTTTGGTCCAAAATTGGCCAATATTGGGTAAAGTATAGGTCTGGGGTGAAATTGGAAGTCAGTTTCGTGATCAGCACACCAAAAACTGCAAGAAACATTGTTAAACTCGACTATGAAATTTTGGTCTAAATTGGCCAATATTGGGTAAAGAAAAGGTCTGGGGTGAGATTGGAAGTCATTTTCGTGATCAGCACACCAAAAACTGCAGGAAACAATGTAAAACTCGAATATAAAATTTTGGTCCAAAATGAGCTAATTTTAGGTGCAGTACCTGGGGTAAAATCTTATGTTAATGAGCTGCTCTGGTGCCACCAACCCTAACACTGTTACTCAGTCGAGGAACACAAATGCTTGAGTCACCGTTCGATATCTTTTTTTTATGAAACTTGTGAATACGCAATGTTATTGGTAATACCTGAAAGCGTTTTATCTTCCTTTTATTTTTAGCTTGTAGTCTATTTAATAATATTGATTACATTATTTTATCATAGTTAAAATAAAGAGGAACAGTTAGGTAGGCTGTTTGGTACCAGTTTACAAGAAGACCTATTGTCAGATCCAATGAATCGTCTCATCGAATACAATGTCCAAGCCACAAGTTGCTGAACAGAAGTTGATCTTATTCGTAGATGAGTCTTAATGTGATACTTTATCTTTGAAGTAAAGATACAGCTCAGCATAAATATTGATCTCATTTTCTGTGTTAATTGGAAAGGAAGCCAGTTTAAACAAACGACCAACACTGGGTATCAGTCGTTGCAGACAATGTATGACACAGTTGAAGGAATCGTCTCCTTAAATCCAATGATCTATTCACTCATCGCTCAAAACCTAAATCAATTCACAGAATATGATGTCTATGGCAAAACCAGCTATGGCAAAACCACTCACTCAACCATATAATAAAAATAAATAAATAAAGGTTCCATTTAGCATAGATTAATGTCTGGTTTCAAAAGAATATATTTATGTATTTCCCAATTTTATTAAATAAGTAAACAACTAAAAAATGAATCTTTTGAGAAAAATAAGCAAGTACAGACTCACTAAGTATGAAAGGCAAACCATCATTTATCTTGCAATTCTCAAAAACACTGCACTGACCTGGGTAAGATTCCCCTCTGTCGGGAGGAGGGGAGGGGGACAAAACGCGTAATCATTTTCAATTTCATTTTCCTTATTTCACTGCGTTGACACTCCGGAGGTGTTTCAATCATTCTATAATGTTGAAAAACTATCACCGAACTCAGTTTTAACCCTTCTGCTCTTTATTTTGTTTGGTTTGCCTCAGTCCCGTATTGGAGAGCCGCGGCCGCAGGTATGAAAAATTGGTAACTGCTGCCAACCTAACAACGTTAATAACCTAATTCAAAAAGATGTTTTTAATATTTCAAACGATACTAATTGTTTATCTGAGATAAACTCCCCCTGTGGGAGATTTGGGCGATGTTTTGTGCAAAGTTTGGAAACTATGTGTGTTGCAGTTGCTGAGAAACATGAGTGCGTACATACAGAGAGACAGACAGAGAGAGAGACAAACAGACACACGACCAGTCGCTTTTTGGTGCGCCCAAACACGGCATGGGCTCGCTATCGCTCGCCAATAACCTTACAACATTGAAACACTCCCAGCCTCCCAGCATTGCTCAGACGCATCAGTTTAACGGTGAAGTTCATTGAAACTCACGAAATTCAATGAAATTCACTAAAACACAGAAATTTACAAAACTCACTGCAACTTAAAATTCACTGAAATTCATTGAAATTCGCAAAATTCACTGAAATTCATCAAAATTCATTGAAATTTATCAAAATTCACAAAATTCATTAAAATTCATAAAATTCATTGAAATTCACGAAATTCACTCATTTGTACACCGAAATTCAGAGTTATTTCCCCTTGGGAACAGGAAAAGAAACAAGAAAAGGAAAATAAACATAATTCATGCAAATTTAATAAGGCACCAAGCAAGTGCAAACAACTCAATGATCATCATCAGAGTCGACAGGGTATTCAAATCCACGTCCCCAACAAAAGTGCAAACAATTCAATGATCATCATCGGAGTCGACAGGGTATTCAAATCCACGGCCCCAACAAAAGTGCAAACAATTCAATGATCATCATCGGAGTCGACAGGGTATTCAAACCCACATCCCTAACAAAAGTCCTCATCCGGAGTTCGGGGGTCTGGAAAGGGCGCAACACCAGCCATGCGATCCTCATAATTACGAGGAAAACGAAACAACTTGATACCCTTAGGGGGGATGGGGGCTTCCTCCTCGATATCCAAGTCAGGATAAATTTCTTCAAAATCAATGCCAAACCCAGCTTCTTCAGCCGCAGCCGCAGCTGCGGCACGCCGAGCGTCACGAGCAAGGCGCTCAGTTTCCAGCTGAACGGATAACAAACCAATGGGTACCAAACACCCCCCCCCCCCCCCCAAAAAAAAAAAAAATTGAACTAACTAAAACTTACCTCAGAAACTGGCACATCAGTCAAAGGAAGAGGATCCATGTCAGAAAGGGGAATACCCTGGGCTAATCCTATACCTGGGCCCCGCCAGACAAATTCGTCCTCAGGGGAGGGGAGCAAGTACGGATGGATGTTCCCCAAATCCTCCAGTATCTCTACATCAGGACCATCGATTTCATCCCCAACCCCGTTAGGCAACGCCTCCGGCCCACCACCAATCAGGACAGGATTAGGAGGCAAAACATGATAAGGACATGGGGGACAGGGACAGGGAGCACGGGTGCAGGGGGCTCCTCCTAACGGAGAAGAAGGAAAATGTAACATGCAAGTCATGCACACCACAACGTCACAAGCGGAAGAGTTCATCACTTACAAAAACCCGAATACCACAGTGGACACATAAAAACTGAGGCCACGTCTGAACCAAAGCTTCGGTGTCCCACAGCTGGTCGCCAAATAAACCCTCAACAGGGTGCAAATGGGGAGGTAGCAACCCAGCCTCATAGGCCGCATAGCAAAGGGCACACAACTACAAACAAAATAGACACCATGCACCACGGTTCATGCGCAAACAACACCAGAATTTAGATACTTACGTAAGCGAAATGGCCCCAAGAATCGCAGATGCAGACTATGCGGTACGCGCGGAACCGCAGAATTACAACGACCGGCGGGTCCATCTCCACAGCTATGTAGAAGCAAATATGGCAAGCGTCCGCACACGCCGAGCGGCGCAAGGGGTATCGCCAGGCGCGAAGCGCGCGCCAATTCAAACGGGCGAAGTCCACAAACACTCTAGCCGCTTGGAATAAATGTCACAAACAAGACATGTCATAACCCTGATTGTACATAAACAAGAAAGAAGTAAAACCGTTGCTAGGCACAGTGTATCCCATTCATTCGGAGAGGAAAAGGAGACTAAAATCAAAAACAACAATTAATTAGTCTGATCTACAGGACCAGGACCAGGAGTTGTGTTGTGAAATGAACCATAGAGAACATAACCAAAGCACGGCTTACTTAGTCATTCCCTAGCTTTGCAACCACTGCCCTAAGGATCCTGGCCAGGACCTACCACCCTTATTCTTCCTTTTCTTCCTCTCCTAAATACCCTGGCCACATAATACCATTGGCCATGCACCTCACTCTCTACTAGTGTTCTTCCTGATGTTCTTCTGCTCCTGTAATATAAGCGCGCGCTGCCAAGCAGCCGCTACCATTCTGTACACGGTCACCTACTGTCAATACAGAACGCTCCTGTCTCTACGAGACCTCTGACTCATCCTTTCCCTCCAAGTCCCTTACAATCGCACACTATAACAATACATACACAAACCAAGGAAGGGATGAAGTAAATAAAAATTAACAACAAAAAATAACGGATTAATGTAGTGGAGTCGCGGTAAAAGGAGCAGGGTCGGAGAAGTAGCAGGGTATGCCTGGAGGTGAAGGCGCAGGGTTATGGAGCCTCAAAGTAGCAGGGTCGCCTGGCCCAGCTGCACATGTTGTTGACCAGCTCTTTCCTACAACTAAATGGTTCCGTCCCATTCTAACCTAACCTAACGGGGTCGCGACAGATCTTATCCTACTCCCGACGGTCTTACCCTACACGCGACAGATCTTACGCTACTTGCGACAGATCTTATGCTATGCTGCACGCGCTGGGCCAGGCGACCCTGCTACTCTGAGGCACCAGGACCCTGCTACTTTGAGACCCGACAACCCTGCGCCTTCACCACCAGGCATACCCTGCTACTTCTCCGACCCTGCTCCTTTTATGCGTCCCCATGTAGTGAATTAAATTTTCAGAAAAACATTTTGGAAAGTATATAGGTTAATTGTAAAAAGACAGCATAAGGTCACTTATGACTGTTACAAAACATCTTTAGAAACAAAAATTAAATTTACTTACAATTCCAAAGAGAGTGGTTTCCCTTCAAATATTACACAGATTTAAGAAAACAGATCCACAAGACTCCTGACTGTAAAACTATACAGTACAATTAATGAAAATATAATGCTCAATTTCGTTTACATTCTAGTTTTTTAAAATGTTTACATTCTGGGTGCTCTGTCAATAGGCAGGCTCCATTCGAAACAATTTTTTTAACACAGACAGTTGGTAAACCTTAATAGTCAGATCCTCATTGGCTGAGAAATCATATCTGCCAATAACATACTTAGGATGGTAAACAAAGGCCTCCCAACCAAAGTGCCATGAGCTGTAGGCAAATCCCTCGGTACTTTTAAAGTACAAAGTTTCCTACTAGTACTTTGACTTTCTTTGGATACAATAGTGACACAGCAATCGAAGGAGTGTGGAAATTGCCCCAGACTCCTATAAAATTACTTAGCGTGACAGCAGGTACATCATCACGATTGAACCTTGTCCGTAGGTTATAATGACCTCTGACATACAATTTCATACAAATTCTTAGCAGTCTACAATATTTCCACGTTCATGTTATTTTAAAAAATCACACGACAAATTTTTCTAATATCAAAGAAATAAAGTTAATAATGTCATGTTGTCATGACTCAATAAACAAGTTATTCTTAACCCTTGTGATGTTTTTGTCACTTCTCTATGTAATCATGTTGCAAAGATAAAATTGGACAAAACAAAGTCATTAGAAACACTTCATACATAACAAGGATAATTTTATTTTTTCAAAAACGGAAAGCAAAACAAAAATTTTCAAACACGTGAAAAATAACATTATTGCTGGTAGTCAACAATAAATTTCCATGAAGACACTGCAACACAACCATAATACTAGAAGAATATAGTAAAGTATAAGTCAAGTTTTACTGTTATGACATACGCTTTCTAACTACTACACTTTTTGTCTGGTTTGTTGTGAAATGAATGACCTTTCAATTTCATTTACTCTCAGAATATCCAAGGTAATTTAGTCAAAGGCTATGGTAACTTTTTACTAAAATGGCTTTGTGAATCTTTGTTAAGAAACGTGATACACAAACAACCCATTGTGCTTGTTGTGAAATGGTAAAATGAGAATCAACAAGTGGTCGAATTCTTTTTATTTTGTTCTCCATTCCTTTGGACTGGGGACCACCAACAACAGCCAGGGTTCTACCACTCTTGAACACCCTACGACCAGTGCCACTGTTGCCCAGCCTATAAATACCAGTGTGATTCAGACGACCAACAGTCTGTGGTCGAGCCCCGAACTGTGAACCCCTCCAATAAACCAGAGAACCCAGTACTTGTGTCGTCTCTCGCCCTTTGGCCAGCTGAACACAACAACTGGTGACAGCGGTTTAAAGCGGTGACGACACTTGCCCTGCGGTGCTTGTTTTTGAGGAGGGAGTGAGTCCGGTCTGCCACGATGAGCGAATGCTAAGTGTGACTGGGTAGACAGGCTGACTATCAGCCTTTTAGGAGGAAACGGGAAAGCCCCTCGGGGAGTGCTCCTTTTCTCGCCGAGTGCAAGGAGGGAGAGTGCGGAAAGCTGTTGTCCTTGCGCTGGCAGAGCACGTGGCCGAGGCAACGCGCTCGCCTGTCCCGGAGTGACTCGGGGTGTGGACGGAACAGCTGTCACTGTCGCGCTGTCCTCGGACGTAGCCAACAGACAAGCTCGTCACACCAGGAGCGATTGCGGTGGCGTTATCGGAAAGCCGGAGAACCTGCGTCTGCGCCCGCAACCGCAGAACCGCGCTCGGTACACCACAAGTGTTTAGTAAATGAACGGAGGGAGAAGCGGAACAGCCGGCACTTTGCGCTGTCGACAGACGTAGCCAAGGTGTTGCGCTCGCTTTTCCTCGGGAGCAAGGGGCAGTGAGCCACGGAAAAGCAGTCGCACTTTAGTCTCCGGACACAATAAGGGCGTCGCGCTCGTGCTCATTTCCAACTACGGTGGAAAGGTAGACCAAAGGCCTTTTGTGCTGTTGAACAAACGAAGCCTAAGGACTGAGTCAACCCTCCATAAGACTTTGGCTTGCACGCAAAACAAATCGGCTTGTCAAGGTAGGTTTTCGGGACACCGAAAGGCTACGGCGACAAGTCCGGTTCAGTCAGGCGAAAAGTCAAACGGCGTAAAAACATCCAAGCGAAAACCTGGTAGCTGAAAGCAAAGGCTTCCTTTGAGCTAGCACCAGTGTTAGCTGCGTCAGGGAAACCCAAATAAAGGCGCCTCTTGATTCAAAGCGTCTTTAATATGGAAGAGTGGCAAGATCAACTCGACGACATGGAGTTAGGCCCTGACGAAGTGCTCCGGATCATCCAAGGTCCTGACGTGCAGAATGACCCAGAACCTCCTCCAATCCCAGTTCCCAGAGGTCGGGGACGAGGCCGCGGTCGAGGTCGTGGTCGGGGCCCTGGACGTCCTCGAATTCAACCGGTACGAGCAGCACGGGCAGCGGGTGTTGCGGGATACCTGCAACCAGAGGGCGACTTAGAAAACCCTCTAAATGGACAACAAGGCCAATACGTCCCTCCCCCGGGTGTTCAGCAATATCTTGACTTACTCGAACAACGGCGACAGCAAATCGCTGAGCAGAGGGCACAGATGGCTCAACAGGGGCAATGGATGGCCGAACTAATGACACGAGCCTTTCCGCAAGGTCAAGGACTGGCCGGAGGACAGGAACGCGTCGCTCACAACGTCGCCCATGTAAAGATCCCCAACTATGATGGAGAACAGTGTTACTCCATTTGGCACGAGCAGTTCCAGGTGGCAACAAAAACCTGCACAATAGAAGAAAAGGGGGATAAAATGGTAGCAGCCTTACGGGGAAGAGCTGCCAGTGTCCTATCCATGCTTAAACAACAGCAAAAACCTAATACGTACCCTGAGCTACACGCCATCTTGACCAAAACTTTCCTCAAGGAGACGTCCTTCTGGCAGCGGAAACGGGACTTCGAAACGTTGCAGCAGAAGGAAGGGCAGTCGGTCCAAGAATTCGCCTGTGAATTAGAACACGTGGGGCGCCAGTACATGGTAACACATGCCGAACGCGACATCCAGGAAGCCTTGGTGACGGCTTTCGTTCGAGGTCTTCGAGACCGACAAGCGGCTCGGGCACTGGCATTCTCCCACAGCGATAATTTGGCCGACGCAGTGAAAAACCTTAACCGAGGTTTACTACTCTCTGAGGAAGTTCCCAGCAAGCGCATGCGCATGGCTACGGTTGAGGAGGACGCCGAGGGCACTCCACAAAAGGAAGCGGCAGTCCAACAACTTGACCAACAGCCTGCGCAGCCAGGAACCTCGGCAGAGCAGCCCACTCAAACCTCATGGCGAGGGCGAGGGAATGGCCGCGGGAGCCGCGGCGGGCGAGGAAGCCGCGGAGGGCGAGGCCGCGGACGAGGCAGAGGAGGCAATAACCATGGCGAGGCCGTGTGCCATAATTGTCACGAGCCAGGCCACTTCATAGCCAACTGTCCGCAACCACGACCTCACCCTAACGGAGGAAACAACAACGGCGGGCAAGCAAACGGCAATATTGAATGCCACTACTGTCACAAGAGGGGACATCTGGTTCGTGATTGCTGGAATCGCATACGCGATGAGCAGAATGGCACGCCCCAGCGAGGCGGTCACGGAGGGCAAAAGGGAAACCGACAACCGAGTTTCCCGCCCGAAGCGTTGCAAATGGCTATGGCTTTTTATCAGTTCCGACAAGCTAATAACCAGCAACAGCAACAACAGCCACAACAGCAACGGCAGAGACAACAGCCGGCCAATCAAGTCCCAGCCCAATACCCGTACGTCCCTCAGCCGCCGGAAAACTAGAAGAGACGCCCGCTAAGTCGGAGGAGCGCCGGACGTCTCAGGAAGGAGCCGCCGACGAAAACAAGGAGGCTCCTACTCCGACACCTAGAACCAAAAGAAACAAAAATACAACCCCAGAAGCCGCAGTCTTTACCGTCAGACACGGGGAAAATAAAGCACTCGAGTCGGCAGCAGGAAAGGAAAATCAACCCACTAAACGGTCCGTAAAGAAGGCCGCACGAGCCGCAAAGCTCACGGTATTAGCCGACCGAACGGCACTCGCGGCTAACGAACACAATCAGCAACGCTGTACCGAATGTGACGTTTGTCAGACCAGCTCTGTCGAACGAAAGCTGCGGAACGCCCCGTACATACCATGCCAATTGTTGGGGCAGGACACCGAAGCACTAATAGACACGGGGGCGGAAATCACCGTGCTAAAACGGACGCGGAAAGATTTACCCCAAGCCAAGTTACGGATGAAAAGCGCGACTGCACATAAGGCACCATTGTACGGTCCGGTTTGGACAGATATTGTCATGCAAGGGAAAACATACCCTTTTCAAGTATACGAGGCAGAAATAACAGATAACCTCCTTGGATATGACTTCCTTGATTTTTATGACGCGACTATACGGTGTAAACGTCGCCACTTACTGATAGGAGACAGTGAAATAATTCCGTTCAAGATCAAAAAGACGCTCAATAAAGGAATGTTTAATGATGGAAAATTATCTTACCTGGTGCGAGCTAATGCAAAGTTGCTCCTCAGGCCGTTTGTGGAACGGAGTCTCGTCACAGTGCTGGACGCTGACATGAAGGCTGAAGAGTTGGGAGCAGCAAGTGAGTGGCTGGATTGTGAGGAGGATGCCGTCGGCGGACAACAGGGGGCGAGGGAGGTGTGGTCCGCATCAACGTCGCACCCTGAGTCTATGTCGGCGTCATCTTCCTTAGATCCGGACGGAGACGTTGACATGGAAAGCCGGGCCCAGACAAGAGAAGGGCGCCGACCTTCAGAGCAGCGTCGGGTTCAGCCCAAAGATGTGGTGGACCTGAAACAAACGACAGCACGAGCGGGATTATTCACTGCAAATAAATTCACGGATAACAGAGTATCAAAATTACCGGCTACAGTTCTAGTGAAGTCAGGGATGGTGCCTTGTGTCACGGCCCCGCTAACCGTAAAACTGCAGAATCTAGGGGATAAATGCGTCCAAGTCCAAAAATACGCAGTGATCGGTGAAGTATTCTTAGTACACCCTTTAAAGTATAGTCAACAGCGGGAGGAACCCTCCGAACACTACCACGACTTCATGGGGGACATGGCCCCCGATCCTGAGGAGCCGAACGAGGAAGACGAAGAAGAAGAAAAGGACAAGGTGGCGGTGGTATGCGAGTGTGGGACGGCTCTGGTAGAGCACGAAGTGCTGCCGCACTTCGGAGCAGAGGTTACCGTCACACCCAAGCAGCCACCGGTCGACACCTTACCACAGGATTTACAGGAACTTCTCCAGAGAAGCAGCAAAAACCTGACCGATAACCAGAAAAGTCGGTTAGAAATACTTCTTAAAAAGAATCATGATGTTTTCGCCACAGAGACCAACACCTTTGGGACGTGTCCTTGGCTCCAATTCCGGATTGATACGGGAAATCACCCCCCTATCAAACAAAACTCCCGACCAGTACCCCTACATTACAGGAAAGAAGTGCGAGACACCTTCTTAAAATACCTAAAAATGGGAGCAATAAAACCGAGTCAATCAGCGTGGGCGTCGCCTATTCTCTGCATCCCCCAAAAGACCGGTGAAGTCCGGGTCTGTGTAGATTATCGGGCATTAAACGCCATCACTCGCGTCCCGGCCGCACCCATTCCGCGGACACAGGAACTGCTACAACATCTTGGGGGAAAAGCGTACTACCACTCGTTTGACCTGGCAAATGGATACCATAATTTGATGATACACCCAGATGACCAGCCAAAAACAGCGATAATCTTACCTGAAGACCTGGCACTCCCATGTCGACAATATGAGTACACCAGGCTGGGCTTCGGATTATCAGCGGCCCCCGGAGCTTTCCAATACGTGACGGATCGACTCGTGACACCACCGGAAGAAAGAACTCCGGATAACGACATTGGTGACACAGTGGCCGTTTATATTGACGACGTCTGCATTGCCGGAGAAGAAGTGGAGCAGATGCTTCAAAGACTTCAAGCATTTTTCAATCGGGTCAGAGCTTCCGGTTTCCTGCTAAAAGCAAAGAAATGTTAGCTGTTCCAAACAGAGGTGTCCTTTTTGGGGCATGTTCTCTCCCATAAAGGAATAAAAGTGGACAAAAAGAAGATCCATCTAATAACTCACTGGCCGACCCCTAGAGACGTGAAGGAGGTGCGATCTTGGCTAGGGCTGGTGCAGTACTACTCCAAGTACGTCCCACATTTGGCCACCCTAGCAACGCCCCTTTTTGCACTAACACGACTGGGAGTCGAATTCTGTTGGACAGCAGAGTGTGAGGAGGCCTTCAAACAAATCAAAGAGAAATTAGTCTCGCCTCCCATTTTGGGAACCCCCAAAGTAGACAACGGCAAATTCACAATCACTTGTGACGCCAGCCTAACCGGGTTGGGAGCAGTCTTGACTCAAGAACAAGACGGAGTCGAAGTGACCATCGCTTATTGGTCCAAAATATTGAACCAAGCTCAGAGGAACTATTGCGCCACCCACCGAGAACTCTTGGCGTTAGTGGAGTCGCTTAAGGCGTTCAACCATTACGTAGCGGGAGCGCCGTTCACAGTGCGATCAGATCACGCGGCGTTACAGTGGTTGAAGAACTTTAAGAACCCCACTGGAAAATTGGCCAGGTGGTTGGAACGACTCGCACCTTACAAGTTTGAAGTGGTCCATGAGCGGGGAATAAATATCGGACACGCCGACGCATTAAGCCGGCGCCCCGCCAGGCCGTGCATGCCAGGTTGCCAGAAGTGCGCCAAGCTGGAGCAACGCGACGCACTGGTGAACTGGACCGAAGTGGACAGGCCTGGATCCTCCAATGGTTTCAGGTTAATCCACGTCCAGGGATCCATCTTCTCCAGCCCGACAAATATTCCAATATGCCACGCCGTAAGCCATGACGGAAAGTTTGGGCAAGGGTTGGCACTGGAAATAGAGAGCAGATACCACGTCAGGCGAGACTTCCTGAAACAAAAAGATCGGGGATGTCCGGGAGTAGTTATCTCCCACACCAAAGACTGGGTCTTCGCGCACGTGATAACGAAGGTTCGGTACTATGACAAACCCACTCTGGAAGATATAGAACAATCGCTACTAACGTTTAAGACTTGGCTAATGAAATACAACATAAAACAACTGAGTATGCCTGAGTTCTCATGCGGGTTGGATAAAATCAAACTTCCAGACCTCATCACTCTCCTTTACAAGGTTTTTGGAGACTTGGAACTCGAGTTGTTTATGTACCACTACGAACCAGATACGGACGTTCATTGGAAGGCATGCAGTGTACATTGTCATCTCTGCGAAGTGGAGGACAGAGAGAGCCTAAAGGCCGACCCGGAAGAACTGATGCTGAATTGGACCACCATAGCACCAGATGGGGTCAGCTCTATGACCATGGTCTAGGACCAACGGTTAGACGAAGACATAATGCCTATTTACCTGGCAGTCTATGAAGGCCAAAAACCCCACTTCCAGGAAGTCTCCAAGTACAGTACAGTCACCAGGACTTTGTGGCATTATTTCAACTCTCTCGTCATAGATTGTAATTTGCTCTTCCGGAGAGAGGAGCACCCTTCTGGAGACCCTGAAAAGGCAAAGATGTTATTAATCTTGCCCCGTCGTCACATAAACGCCACGATCATGATGTATCACACACAACTGGGAGAGACCAACCATTATGGCATTCACAAGACTCTGCATGCGCTGAAACGGTTCTTCTGGTGGCCCGGCATGGCCAACGATGTAGCAGGCGTGCTGGCCAACTGCACGTTGTGCATCAGGGTAAAAGGGCCGCTCCACACCACACGAGTGCCCCTTAGAATTTTTCATGATGGAGTGCTCCATGGACGCTGGCATGTGGACACAGCCGGTCCGCTACCTGTAACAGAAGACGGGTACAAATATGTCCTGGTCGCCATTGAGGCGCTATCAGGCTGGCCGGTGCTGGCACCGTTAAAAACCCAAACGGCAAAGGAGATAGCCCAGGCGCTCATCACCCATGTATTCTCGGTTTACGGAGCCCCAATTTCCATCCTCACGGACAAAGCGCCAGTTTTTGAGTCCCAGCTGTTCCATGAGATAATGAACCTCTACCATATAAAGAAAAACAGAACGACAGCATATCACCCTTCGGCAAACGGCAAAGCCGAATGATGGGTACGCACGCTGAAGCAAAATTTGAAACTGCTTTGTGACGGGGCTCACTACAGATGGGTGGAATACTTGCCGTTCATAGCCCAAGCCTACCGAGCACTCCCACACGCCAAACATAAGTTCTCTCCTTATGAGATCATGTTTGGAGCGCCCATGAGGACGCCACTGTCCTTATCACAGGGACCCCCTCCACAATTCCCAGCTTGCGTGGAGCCATACCCTTGGGCGGTTCGAAACGCATTGTTCAAAATTCACGAAGCGGTGCGACAAATTCGCGACGAAGCGGCGGCCAGAATGAAGGCGTACTATGACCTGACGGCAGGATTGGCGCCATTTGTGCCAGGAAGCAAAGTTTTCCTGTTCAATAAGGCCTTAAAATTAAATGAGGCTTCAAGGGCCCTTCATATACCGTGGTCAGGGCCCTACACAGTACTCACCATCATAAACGATTGCGACGCTCGGATCCAGAATGACCGACGACAGGACGATGTGCAAATCGTTCACATGGACCGGTTGGCGCCATATCCAGCTGCAGGAGATCCAATTGGAGCCTGGCTCAACTGGATGGATGCGGAAGACTCGGACACTCATCTAAAATTCAGCAAGGACGAAGAAAAACAAAAACAAAAGAAAGCACAGTACTCCTTGTAACAATGAGGGGCTAGCCAACACAGACGAGGGGCGCACCACAGCAACCCAATTGCCAAGCTAGGCCCTTAGTCATGAGCTCCGTCAAGAAACTGACCATGACCGAGTATTTGGCCCGGTATCGCATTCCCAAGAGGCCGAGTACAATGGGGCCGGAGTCCGCTGGCAGCACCAGCAACTGGACGCCACTGACCGAGCCGATAGCGCCGCCTCCGAAGACATACGACGCTCCCCTCGGTGACAGGAGACCACCACCGTCAAGTGCTTTGAAGGTACGAAGCAGTGCAGTGAATTCCTAAAAAAAAAAAAAAAAAAAAAAAGGAAAAGCGATTTTGAAAACCAGTGATCTTGCACAACAGCCGCTGGAAAAACGCTCACCACTCACCCTGGAACGAGGCAATGAGAGCACACTCACTACGGAACGGCGACGACAGCGGGACGCCGAGGCGGCCAGACGCCGCGCAGCGACGTCTTCCAATTACTTGACGCCAACGGAGCAGGAACAGGAGGACATCCTGCTGCAAGGGCCCGCAGCTATGGAGGTTTCAGAGGCCGATGAAGAAACACTCCTCCTACAACAAGAGGACCTACAGTTAGAAATCAACAACATTTCCAGGGCTCTGGAGGGTCTACAACAGATATCTGAAGAGGTTTTGAAAATTCCTACCCCCCCTCCTATAGACGACATCATGCAACAGTTCGCGCAGAAACCTGCCTCTGAACACACCCTCGAGAAGGCCTGCGAAGAATATATACCCGAGCCTATGGACTTCACAGAGAATACGCCTGTTTACGTCCCACAAACCATCGCATCCAAACCGGGTCCTTTGCAACCAAAGAGGAGACGCTGCTGGAGATGCAGTGGACGAGGCCACGTACGGTCTGAGTGTACCAATATAACTCGTCGAGGCCTCAAGCAATTAGCAATGGCTTGCAACTTGGATCTATCACTCACCAACCTTCAACAAACCACTGCGACGATGGAACTCCAGCAATTACTGTCGTTGTTCCCAGCCCCACCTTCTTTGACGCAGCAAACTCTTGATCCCGCAAGCGACATCCTGGACGGATAACAGCCAGACGACTCGAGGCAGGCCAGAAATCTACAAGATATAAAAAACAAAAATATTGGTAACGGAAATTCTCTGTGACATTTAATGAATCCAACTCCTATCAATTAATTACATATCAAACGGCAAAACGATAAAGAGATAAATGTGAGACGAAATGAATTAGCAAAATAAATACAGTGTTCAAACCCATTTAAAGTGTTTAAACTGGAACTCTTAAAGAAATAAGAGCTTTGAAATTCACCCAACTACATGACAACATAACCTACACTCCGGACAACCCGGGCTAGGCAGAGAGCGACTTCAAAGAATGAGGGACACAGAATATACAACAACGCTCGAGTAACTGTCCAAAGACAAAGACAAGGCCAAAGACAAAGAAGCGTTCGACTTTCTGGAACGTTCCTTCTTCAAAATTTCACAAATTTCGCTCCCGCAAAACAGTACTCACACAACTCGTCAGAACGACAGCACCGCCATGTTACTACGCGAATCAGAACGACGGAACTAAGCGAGCGTTGCTCATACTACGCGACTCAAATCACCGTTTCGCGACAACCGCGAGAATTTGAACTCACCTTGCTACCCCACGTTCGGGAAGAAAGACGCACGTCCACAGCAACAACACAGGAAACTCGCTC
This sequence comes from Stenchaetothrips biformis, assembly GCA_030522485.1. NCBI lineage: Eukaryota > Metazoa > Arthropoda > Insecta > Thysanoptera > Thripidae > Stenchaetothrips > Stenchaetothrips biformis. The sequence goes on along the minus strand of CM060095.1, from coordinate 1,048,405 downwards.
GACGAGGTTGAGAAATGTCGAACCGATGGGAACATTTGTCATTTGAACTGGAACACTCACCATCCGTCCACACAAACAAACGAGTCGTTCCAGGTTCTACATCTTTATTGCTACACTACTGCAAAAGAAGCACTAAAAAAAAAAAAAAAAAAAAAAAAAAACTAATGTACTACTCCACCAGGGAGAAACCAACAGTGTGATGCTATAAAACAAATCAAAAGTGCAGACAATACAAGACTTGTACAGAATGTGCGAGTTAAGGAGTAGTTACAACAATCTCAAAATCAAAAGTGCAGACAATACTGGACTAGTACGGAGTGTGCGAGTTGAAGAGTAACTCAAACACTCTCAAAATTAAAGTGCAGGCGATACAAAAGAAACAAACAATTTTACACAAACGATACAAAAAACCAAACTAAAGTTACAACACTCTCAACAAAGTTAAAGTGCAGGCGATACAAAAGAAACGAACAATTTTAAACAACGCCAAAATACCAAAACAACGTCAAAATACCAACAAGAGACGGCCAACAAGAACGAAAAAAAAATAATTTTGGAGCCAAACGTTATCACGACTGGATATTAGGCCGCATCAAAAAAATTTTTTTGCTCAAGTGACCTTTTTTGGAAAGGGCATGTCCAGGTAAGACTACCCACCAAATTTGAGCGCTCTCCGACAACGTTAACCCGTGCCGCACAGCACTTTTCTATCTGGGGGCAAGGATGCAACCCGCACGGCGGGCACCTTCGCGACCCCGGCGCTCGCTACCGGTGCGGCCGAGAAACGCGCGCGTGGTGTCGGGGTGAGCCGTGGGGCTGCTACTTTACGTTCCACGCGATGGAACCGTCACCGTGTGCATGGCCCCGACTGTGCTACGGCAAACGTGTAAAAACATATTTTGCCACGCCGTCTCGCAACCGATTCATATTTTCCGGATCCGTTTGCGCGCAAATCATTGCCTCATCAGTGCCCGACGAGGCCTCAATTCTTGTCCAAATCCCCCAAGGCGTTTCCGTGGAAACCTATGTTATTTGAACCACTGCACCAGGCCGACGTTCGAACTAAGCGCGCGAACCCGCCGCAACAGTGGAGGGGGAGCGGCCCGGCCTGGCGCGGCTCGACACGGAGCAGTCGGCTCTGCGTGCCCGGTGCATCTTCTGCTGTGCTTCCGGCAGACGACACCGGTCAGAGGTTGGACGGCCGGCCGGTGACAGGTGTCGGGCTAGTTTGGTTGTTGTTGACGGCCGTTGTTTAGGTAAAATGTCGGCAGAAGATGTATTCTTTCGAGATGTGTTTGGCTGCCGCGTGGCAGATTTTCTTTGTTCTGGAGAGTTGCCGTCGAAGTTGTCTGTCATGCGGGTTTTTTTTTTTTCAAATGAATGATTTGAAGCAAAGTGAAAATGCGAGTGCGCGAGCGACGGCTCGCTTGCTGTCCAGCGAGTGGCGCAAGGCAAAACTCACACCCCTCCACGAAGACAATGTCGTCAAAAAGGTCAAGGATATATATAAGAAATACCGAAATATTCAAAAGAGTCGATCCAGAGGTGGCCCATCGTTTGACAAGAAACTGGCAGATTTCAAAACATTGTTGAGTGAGGTGATGGAGGTGAAGGGTCAAAAACGCCAAGCTCAGGGCGCAGCTCGCAGCGTAAAGAAAATTTGCACGGGCAAGAACGGAGGGGAATCGGAGGACGACGACGCTGACGGTGAGTCCTGGTCCTTCCCTGCCTTTCCGCGGCCGCGCTCCGCCTCTCTCTCTCTCTCTCTCACTCGCTCTCGCTCTCTCTCTCGCTCTCTCCGCCCCCCCCTCTCTCTCTCTCTCTCTCTCTCTCTCTCTCTCTCTCGCTCTCTCTCTCTCTCTCGCTCTGTCTCTCTTACTCTCTGTCTCTCTTACTCTCACTCTCACCTATACGCGCCGGGCGACGACAGGGGACGCCGCATGAGTGCGAGAGAGACCGAGCGACTAGGAGAGCATTTACAGGCTGATTGCGAACAGTGCTTTCGTCGCTCTGTCTCTCTCGCACCTGTGCGGAAGTCGCATGAGTGCGAGAGAGACAGACCAATCGCCCCGCCGCACAGTGGGCCAGAGGACCACTCAGGCGGCCAAAATTCTTGACGCGTTTTTGAGCTGCAGAGTGGCTCAATTGGACTCGAACCGAACGTGTGACCCCACCAATGGATTCCTCGATCGAAGAGCAATCCATTGGTGGGGTCACACGTTCGGTTCGAGTCCTGTTCAGGGAATCTGGAGCTCAAAACGCCTCCAGAGTTTTGGCCGCCTGCGCTGGTCTTCTGGCCCACTGTGCGCCGCCCTGCGCGGAATTACCCCATAGTCCACAGTGTCTGCGACATTCCCTCTGCCCCTTTCCTCTCTCCGCTCGCGCACCGCACAATTTTGCTCATAATAACTATGTTTTTGTAGGCGTTGATTCTGATGACGCAGACGACCCCGACTTCAAGGTTGAAGAAATTGCAACTGACTTCTCCAAAAGGCTTTGCATTTTATTGGACCGGGGAAAAATGTCGTCACGTGACGCCTTTCGAACCGTGACAGCCCTGGTTCAGATGGCTCAATCGGACCTCAGATTGAGCTATGCAAGCCTCATTCGCCTAAGGGATGAGACCAGGGAGGCCGCGGCGAGGGGCATTAGAGAGACCTTCAAACCTGTATCTCCGTCCACGGTGCATTTTGATGGGCTGAAGATAAAGCCTCTGTCCCTGGGTACGGATCCAGACATTGAGCGCCTTCCTTTGCTGGTTTCAGGTATTTTCCCGGAACAACACCCGCCCCCTCTCCCACCCTCTATGCAGGGGCGGATCCAGAGACGGGCGAAGTGCGACTTTTTGCCTACCTTTCAGGCGGCTTCGCCGCCTTCAGGGGGGCCGACGCCCCCGTCCCCCCCCTCCCCCCCCCTGGATCCGCGCCTGCCTCTATGTTTATCGCCCTTTCTCTGCCTCGCATGCCTCTTCTCGCTTTTAATCTTTTTCTATGAATAGGTGCAAACTGTGAGCAGCTGCTGGGCGCCCGAATTATTAATGATGGGACCGGGAAGGCTCAGGCAGAGGAAGCTTTTAACCAACTTAAAGCCTGGAACTGTTGTGACGCTGTGAAGTGTACCTGTACAGATACTACCTCCTCCAACACGGGGATTCACAAGGGTGCTGCAATAGTACTTGAGAAGCTGCTGGGCCGATTGCTACTCTATCTGGCGTGTCGGCACCATGTTCTGGAAATAATTCCTAAAACTATATTTGAGAAGTTGGTGGAGCCATCAAGTGGCCCGACTATTGGGGTCCTGTGTTCTAGATTTCAAAGAGAGTGGCAATCATTGAACCACAAAGCATTTAGGCCCCTCACTTCCGACCCTATTGCAAAGAAAATTCTCACTCCAGAAAAAGTTCAAGTTATTCTAGATTATGCTCTTAGCGAGCTGGAGGTCATACTAAAATAAATTAAGTTAATTTACAAACATTCCAAATTTCGCGTCGTTTTACTTTTCTTTTCTTTTCGCAGAAAAAGCAGGTTCGGGCTGATTACAAGTACCTTCTTGAATTGACAGTGATTGCAGTCGGAGGCACACCACCTGGTGGAGTCCACTTCCGAAAGCCAATGGCCCTGTCGTCCGCCAGATTTATGGGGCGAATCATTTACTGCCTTTCTATCCATATGTTTTCAGGTTTGTGACCGTTTCATGAATTTACTGCATACCACGCAAAGAGAGCAATACTGACTTTTTTTTGTTACCAGGAGAGTTTGAGGTACCGCTGGCAACACTTAGTAAGATACGAGATTTGAATATTTTTTTTGTAACAACATACCTTCAACACTGGTACGCGGCGACGGACCCTGTGTCGGCCCCCCGCAACGATTTGAAACTATTCAAACAGCTCCTTGAATATAGTTCAGTTTCAAAAGAAATATCTACTGTAGCCGTGAGTGCGTTCAAAAACCACCTCTGGTATCTGTCCAGCCACTGCGTTGCGTTCTCTTTCTTCGACCCACTTGTGTCATTGGAGATAAAGCGAGAGATGGTTCAAAATCTCACTAAACTAAACAAGGGGAAACAGAGAGAGTATAGGTTCAGAATAGGAAAAACTGAATCAACGGACCCGCTGTTAAACGCAGAGCTCTCTTTCTTTGTAAACTCAAAGACTCTGGAGTTCTTTGCTATCTTGGGCATAGAAAAGGACTTTTTGGACTCAGACCCTTCGCTGTGGCCAACTCTAGAAGCCTACAAGGTATTTCGTTTTTCGTTTGCCGCCCGTTGGTTGTGAGCTAGCACTTAAACCTTTTCTTTCTTTAGGCAGGTGAGACTGTGGTGCGCAACATCTCAGTCATCAATGACTGTGCTGAAAGAGCCGTTGCTCTAGTGAAGGCTTACAATGGCGTCATAACCCAAACTGAGACTAAATTTCAAGACTTACTTCTCGTAAATATTTTTTTTTGTCTTTATGTCCGAAAACATTCCTACTACTTACACTAATATATATATTGACGACAGGTTCTGCATCGGGAGAGAGCTGAAGACGAAGGTGACATCACCCGATCTCTGAGATACCATTTCGGAATAAAAGATGATGATGAGTAGTGTAGATATATCTCCTATCATCAATGTAACCCCTTTCCCGTCAGTAAAACACCAAAATTAAAACACTACTTTAAAAAAAATTGCCAACTTATTGCTAAAAACCACCGCAAACGGCATTAAAAAGTGTTTGCAGCCCTGCCCGTACCGTTTGAGCAATTGCGCGGGACAGGCGACTTCCAGCCGACTGCTCCGTGTCGAGCCGCGCCAGGCCGGGCCGCTCCCCCTCCACTGTTGCGGCGGGTTCGCGCGCTTAGTTCGAACGTCGGCCTGGTGCGGTGGTTCAAATAACATAGGTTTCCACGGAAACGCCTTGGGGGATTTGGACAAGAATTGAGGCCTCGTCGGGCACTGATGAGGCAATGATTTGCGCGCAAACGGATCCGGAAAATATGAATCGGTTGCGAGACGGCGTGGCAAAATATGTTTTTACACGTTTGCCGTAGCACAGTCGGGGCCATGCACACGGTGACGGTTCCATCGCGTGGAACGTAAAGTAGCAGCCCCACGGCTCACCCCGACACCACGCGCGCGTTTCTCGGCCGCACCGGTAGCGAGCGCCGGGGTCGCGAAGGTGCCCGCCGTGCGGGTTGCATCCTTGCCCCCAGATAGAAAAGTGCTGTGCGGCACGGGTTAACGTTGTCGGAGAGCGCTCAAATTTGGTGGGTAGTCTTACCTGGACATGCCCTTTCCAAAAAAGGTCACTTGAGCAAAAAAAAATTTTTTTGATGCGGCCTACTGGATATCCGTCACCGGGCCGTTTCGCGGCTGCGTTGGGTCTGCCTGGCCCACTGGAGACAGCTGCGGAGCTCCGGCGGAAGAATCACTCGGGCCGATTAGGACAGGCTCGCCAACCATGCAGAAGGAAGGGCAGGAAGGTGAATCTGAAGAACGCGAAGGTCTGGAAGCGGTGGACGATGGGGAGCGACGACTGGAGGCTGAAATCACAAAATAACAATTGATGCAATTTCCACGAACCGTCGCCACCCTCGCCACGAGAGTTGGGCCAACCTCTGTCACTCGAAAACGCAGCACTTCCACTGGAGTGGCGACTGCAGGAAGAGCTTCAGGGCCTCTACGGTCGGAACCCCGTCCACGGGGCTCTCGGACTGCCAGTCGCTATTCTCTTCGGCATCTTGCCGGTCCGGACAATCGCAGTCCTCCAGCTTCAAGATGAAGCCGTAGCAGGACGGGTTGCGCCCCCAGTACGGGCACTTGCCCGGGGTAGGCCAGGCAGCCATGCAGAGGCAGTTGTCGACCCAGAGCTGGGCGACCTCCGCGTAGCGATGACAGCCCAAGTCCTCCAGCTCGAGCAGGTCCCTTTTCAGGGGGTCACCCTTCTTGAAAGAGGCTTTCGCCCACTCCACGCACCCGCGGCACATCTGGAGATGCACATACGGAAACACCAACTCCACTCAAGCGCGTTCACGGTCGTCAGACCAATCCACTTACCGAAAACACGAGATTGGTGTCCGGAACTTGTAGCTGAGCCAGCTGCCCCACGAGGCACTGGCGCCCCGACGTACAGGGAGCCGCGCAAGAGGCGGACGAAGGAATCATTTTAACGGCCAGACGAGACGAAAGAGAAGAGACCAAGAAGAGACGGGTGACGAAAAAGAAAGAAAGACCTAGAGGAGACGGACTGCAACAGAAAAGGGAAGACCAAGAGCCAAGACAGAAAGACAACGATAGCAGCGAAGAACAGAAGAAGGAAAGATTAGCAAGAAGACTGAAGACCAAGGATAGAGCGCAGGAAAGACCAGAGGCGAACACGTATCGCTGGCCAGGGAAGTCCAAGCTGGAACAATCGCCGAAGACGTTCGGAGTGGGACGCCAGGCGCTCAGGTTCGGGATCAACAGCGGGGCGCTGCCTAGGCGACGCCACTGTGCGAGCTGCCAACCTACTCGGCAAATGGCAAATGGGACATTGGACAAATTAATAATGAAATAATTAATGCCAATTAAGGATTAATAAAAAAAAATAAAAAAAATAATAATAATTACGGGTCGGGCTCGAAATACTCCCACTCAGGACGAATAGGCGGCAAGCGCCAGCTGGAGTTAGGATCACCGAGTCCGTCGATGGCCAGGTTGGGAGACTGATATTCGGACAGCTGAATCCGGTCGCAGTCGCACGGAGAGAGATCCAAAAGACGACGGCCGCGGCAGGACTCATGGGTACCCCACAACACGCAGCGAGGCAGGGGTTTGCCGACCGTGGCGGGCTCATGAAGCAGAAGATCCAAGGCCCGGAAAACCCGGCAAGGGCCTGGCAGACTGGTAGCCCACTTCAAGCACGGTTCGCACACCTGAACAAGACACTGTGTTGACCCCAAATCACCAAAAATCTTTAAAAAAAAAAAGGGGTATTGCCACGACTTACTTGGAGAGGGTTACACTGGGAACAGTAATCCCAAGCAATACGCCGAACCACACCTTTCAGGCACATCCGACCGGTGTTCTCGCGATGCTTGACCCCCATTTCACTCTTGTTACTCCGGAGCCTGGTACTCTCGAACAACAAATAAGGAGAATTTCTCAGCCCGCTCACGACGATCACACGAACAGTCCCAGAAATCAATGGTTCGACGGCCCGGACAATGAGGACACGGTCGCCAAAAATGGCAAAGCCAACCGGTAGAGTACTGACCCGCTAATTCAGCGATAGTGTGGACAGTAACGACACTCTCCGGAACCAAGCTCCACGCGCGAGGCTCAGAAGCGACAGCCCACAGACAACAATCCAAATGACCCTGGAAACGCGCGCTTTTAAAGAAGAGCCCTCACCGAGGCTAGAGGCCAAGGGAGGGAGAAACTCACATTCACAGGAAAGCGACCTGGGAAGCGAACTTTGCAGTACTGCCCGATGAGGCACTGCCGCCCTGACTGGCGGTGGGCCCCAGTGAACAGTACACCCATTTAGCCTGGAGGGCGGAGGCAAGGGGCGAATGCGCGCGAGCTCCGAAGTGCGAATGACCGGCACCACTCCACACTGCCCGACTGGACGGCTTATTCCCCTTCCCCCTCGAGAGAGTGGAGCGAGACTCGGCTGGAATGACCCGAGCGAAACAATGCCCCATTCAAATCGAAGTCGATCGGATACTCAGAAATCACGCCCGAGGCACGTTCAGAGATCGCTGACCGTGTCATACGAGTAAACAAGCAGTAGACGGGAAGCAGAGCGGTAGGGCAGTCATGGAGGTTTTGACAGTTTTGGTGGTGTTGGCAACACTGTTGTTGTGGAACATCTGCCGGCGAAGCAGACGACTACGCCCGAACAGAAAAGTAATTGTGTACATTGAGGGAAACATCGGCGCAGGAAAGTCAAGTTTATTGGAACTTTTAGCCAAGAGCGGATACCCTGTGGTCCAAGAACCAGTGGAATTGTGGACTGATTGTGACGGCATAAACTTCTTGAGTTTGTTTGCGGACGACCTGTCAAAATGGGCGTTCACCTTTCAAACACTAGCTCTGTTCTCGATTTGGCACAAACAAATGGAGGCTTGCAAAAGGCACTCCATAGTAATCGCAGAAAGGTCAGTGCATAGTGCGGTAAAAATGTTCGCAGCAACTCAGCTCATCGACGGATTGATTCAAGAGCAACAGTATGCACTCCTAGGGAGGATGTCGCAAACACTGTCTAAGTGGTTCCAACACCAGGAAGTTTTCATCTACCTGCACGTCTCACCAAAAGAAGCCCTAAGAAGAATGAAAAACAGGGCAAGAGCAGAAGAGACCAACTTGTCCTCGCATTACCTCCAAAAACTTCACGAAACCCTTTTCAATTGGATGTTTCAAGAGGAAAAGCTGATCGCAGTGATCGACGCTTCTCAAGGGCCTCAAGAGGTTTATTGCTCCATAGAAAAGGTGTTACAACATCTGTGACAGCGGTGTAAGCCCAGCAGAACTTCGGCAGCGGGATTTCGTCTTCCGAAAGAGTTAAGTATCTTCATTTTCTGAGCTAATTAGACTTACTTAGAACAATCATGGTGTTTGAGAGATAGGAAATTAGCTAGCTAGTCAGGAAACACCAAGGCAAAACCCCTACCGTAGTAGACAGGGGAAGAATAGGATAAAATTCTGTGCCAGTGTTTTTGTGTTTCACAGGGGTTTCGTCAGACCTTCCAGAACGCCCAGATCTTCTAAACTAAGTTCGCGGTTCATGTCTCCACTGCAACTGTCCGAGGCAGAGCACCACGTCTCGAGATCCAGCGTTGCAGACTAATCAATTTTCTTTCCTAACCAGAGCTACGCTTTTTGTTTCGTTGACCAGACTAGTCAGAGGACCTCAGGATGACTTCCCAAATGCTAGCTTGAGGACGTGCCATGAGAGTCACTGACAACCCACTCTTCTGAGGGTCAACCAGCTTCGCTTTTATTTTTAATTTCTTTTACCATTACTGGCGAGTCAGGGAAGGCTTGGACACCCTTGACCTGAGAGGCCAGAGTGGAAGTAGGACAGCAAATGTGAATTTAAGCAGAAAATGGAACTGTAAGGAAGGGCAACAGGAGCAAAGAAGTGTCAGAAATTATGAGTCCTTTAAAAGGAGGGAGTGGTGTTGTGAAATGGTAAAATGAGAATCACACTGGTAAAACTAAGGCGTAGTATTACGCCCTTCGTGAAGCGTACAGTTTATACGCCCTTCTTGAAGCGTACAAGAGCTTGTGTGCTCCTCTCCTCCTATCTAAATGCATGGGGGAATTTCCTTGAAGCGTAGTTGTACGCTTCAAAAAGGGCGTAGAGTCTTCAAGCGTAGTTGTATGCTTGAATGAAGCGTAGAACTACGCTTTAGTTTTACCAGTGCAACAAGTGGTCGAATTCTTTTATTTTGTTCTCCCTTCCTTTGGACTGGGGACCACCAACAACAGCCAGGGTTCTACCACTCTTGAACACCCTACGACCAGTGCCACTGTTGCCCAGCCTATAAATACCAGTGTGATTCAGACGACCAACAGTCTGTGGTCAAGCCCCGAACTGTGAACTCCTCCAATAAACCAGAGAACCCAGTACTTGTGTCGTCTCTCGCCCTTTGGCCAGCTGAACACAACACCAACATGACAAAACTTTTTAATTAAAAAAAAAAAAACAATTAACTAGTTCAACTATCATTTGAGATTATATCACTTAAATAATGCCATTAAGTAAACTTATTTACCTAAAAACGCTTTCATACTTGACAATAGAGTTCAACTAAACCAATATTTCTTTTAAACTAACAACCAACACAAGAATAATTTATTCGATAAATTTCTTCCATCATAATTCTTCAAAAATAAAGGATCAATTCTTGTATAGCCACTTCAAACAAAAATGAAACCAAATAGATAGTCCGAGATCCAAATTACAAAATGTTTGACATTTCCACGGCAACAACACAAAATGCAAATAGTGCTGACAACTGCGCAAGTCGAACATGGATTAATTGAAACTTTATAGCAAACTTGGGTGATGCTTGGATGAAATTGTCAGATATTATTACAATCATGTGCAAAATATTTGTCAAACTTTCTAAAATGGAAACTGTACTACCAAATTATTTTTTATTTTTTTTTGTTAAGTATTGGTACTGGTAATTGTTGGCGCATTCCATCAGCATGGGCATAAAATATTTAGTAGGAAACATTTTCCATGCCCCTCTAAGTCATGCAATAGCACACTGTGTACCTGAAGATCTGTGCATGAACAAAGGATTTGCTAAGGTCATGAAGAATAAATATGGCGGTATTGACATCTTAAAAGAACAAAAGTTAACTATTGGAGATGTTGGTGTCTTAACTGTTGATAGCACAATTTTAGTGTTGGTGTCAAAGGCTACAAGTTGCAGCTTCCCAACTATAAATAATTTTGATAATGTCCTTCTTCGCTTGCATGAGAAATGTGAATCTATGAATATATTAAATACATCATGCCCACTACTAGGCACAGGTGTTGATAAAATACCAGTTAATCATGTTTTGAATACAATGAACAAATTGTTTGAAAAGTCAAAGATAACTCTGCATATATGGAAATGGAAAACTGGTGATTGCAACCCAAGAGCATCATTGTTATTGCCAAATGTCATGTTGGCAGGAGATAGCAATTTTTTGCGTGTTTTAGATGCAAAACCTGGAACTGGGCAAGGACATGTGATATCTGGAGGCAATTTGATGAGTATACAATATTCTTTGTTCCACTCATTACCTGTTGAATAATTGTTTTTTATGGGTGGGACCAATGACTTGCTTAATTTTCAAAGAGAAAAACTTTCTAGGCATCTGATTAGCATCCACATACGCGCATTACTAAAGAGGCTCATGAAAACTCTTGCACGAGTACCAGGAAAGGTAACAGTTTTGACAATTCCACCCTTTCTACTTCTAGATGAAAATTGTTCTGTATTTAATGTTAACGATTTCAACTGTTTGCTTTAAAGGTTTGCTTTGAACCATGGTTTCAATGTACTCAATGTCACTGAAGAATTAAAATCTAAAGGTTTACTTGCTTTAAACCAAAATGATAAGGTTCATTTCACTAAGGTCGGAGCAGCTATTGTAAGAAGTGCTATTGCCAGAACTGCGTATGCCAACTTCAATTTAAACAGTTAAACTTTGTTTTGTGTTTTCTATATTCCAAAGAAAAGCTTGAACTTAATAACCTATCTGCTTTGAGAGAATTCAACAAAAATATGTTTTCATAAATTGATTATGCAACAATTAATGTCCAATAGATTTAGCTTTAAGACTTTTGTTTCACAAAAAGGTTACAAAATACAATAAAACTTCATCAGTTGAATAAGGAATGAAACAAAAAATAACATTTCATTTACTGATACTGACAAACCTATAGCTCAATCATGTTCGATAGGACAAAAAAAATAAAATGTGATCAAATATACAATAATTACCTTTATGAAACATAACAAATTTTCAAATTAATGAAAACAACATACATCTTAAACAGATCAATCCGCCATTCATAAACAATCTCACATGAAAAATTGTAGATAAGTAAACTTCTACAAAAGACATACTAAAATAAAATAGCACGTCTACAAACAAAAAAAAACATACACAAATAGACAAAAAAGTTTCCCAACCCTACCAAGGTAACTAGCTCTTGTAACTTCATCTTTACCTGCACGAACAATAAAATATAAACTTTCCTAATTTTCATTTTTCTTGGCCCATTTTTCTGACTCCACTGGTAAAACTAAAGCGTAGTTCTACGCTTCATTCAAGCATACAACTACGCTTGAAGACTCTACGCCCTTTTTGAAGCGTACAACTACGCTTCAAGGAAATTCCCCCATGCATTTAGATAGGAGGAGAGGAGCACACAAGCTCTTGTACGCTTCAAGAAGGGCGTACAAACTGTACGCTTCACGAAGGGCGTAATACTACGCCTTAGTTTTACCAGTGTCAAATTCATACTTTTTCACATGATAACACCGCTGCTCCAAATGACAAAGAAATGAAGCGAGCGAACGAGCGACGCGAACGTAATAAAATTGTTATCATATTCTCGACAGTTTTTTTTTTACATTGCGTTTGCCCGCGATTCGCCGAGTCTCGGCTGTCTGGTAGTTGTTGCCTTTACTGTAACTTGTCTTTTCCTCTTTTGGGCGTGCTTGCGGTATAGTGGCCTTCCATGTGGCTGCCGCCGCCGACTGGCCGCACGCCGAAGCCTAGCTTTAGCAGCTGGAGCAGCGGGGGGACGCCACCTCTCGCGTCGATGGACTCTGGACCGGGAAAATCGAGGAGGGTGGCGTCGGCGTCAGCACGCTGCTCAAGCACCGCGGCCCCGTGCTGCCGGCGGTGCGCCTCGGCGACGCTGCCTCGCCATCGCTCGCCTCCCCGTTCCCCCGCTCTGTCGCCTCGGCGGGGGTCGGCATTTAAATTAAGGTGAAAGGCCATTTGTGTGACAGCCAGTGTCCGGTTTGTACCCAGGCGACTCGGCCCCGCCTTCAGTCGAGCAATTCCGCTTCCCGGACTTCTCTGTCTGTCTGCACTCTCATTCCAACTACGTGACATCACGTTCGTTTGAGCATTGTCACATTCGTTTGAATGTGAATCGACCAAAAATTAGCTTTTTCACATTCAAACGAATGTGACACACTGCTCAAACGAAAGTGGCACTTTTTCACGTTCGTTTCAACGTGATGTCACGTTCCTGGAATGAGAGTCGGTGTCGCAAACGGCCCAGCCCCGCGTGGGTCCGCTGCCCGGTCTCCCAGCATGCATCTCGGTTGCACTGACCTAAGGCTGGGCTGGCCCCAGAAATGGGGACGGGTTGTGGCGCCCGCCGGCCACCAAGTAAAGCGCCGCCGTCACCCGGGGGCCAACTGCGACGCTCGGCGTGTGTAGCTGCGGTTGGAGCGGCCGGCCGGCCACCTCCGGTCAGCTACGCGCGGAGGCACCAACAACCCAAGATCGGTCCAGAGCGCCTGCCGAACGACGAGCCGAGGAGGGCCGAGCCGATCGGAGCGTGGCGCCGCGCTGAGCCGAGGCGGCCGGCTGTTTGCATCGGTCATACGAGCGCAGCTACGCGCGCCGAGCGTCGTAGTTGGCCTCCCGGCGACGGTGGCGTTACTGGCGGGCGCCCTAATCCGTCCGTTTTGGGGACGGGGTACAGTGCGCGCTGGGAAGGGTACCCCCGTGCCGCCACCGAGTCTCTGGGTCTGGGCGGGGTTCTGGGTCTGGCTCTCTGGGCGAGGTTAATAATTCGGTCAAAACGGTCGTACAACAACATTTCCAAACAATACTCAACTCGCCAATCTGCTAGAAAACCATTCCCACCTAACTCAAAATCAAAAAAAATGGGCAGTTAGAAATTTTTAGTTTGTGTGTCATTTCTGGCACAGTTCGCGGATGTGATTTCTATCAAAAGGCGCTAGCCTAGTCAATGCCCGGAGTATCTGCTCTGCCATTGATTTCACTCAAAATGCTACCATCATTTCGCAGAGATTACCTGTGTGGAAGGGGACAGCAGCACAGCGTCAAGGGCGACGTAGCAGCTCTGACCGAGGAGGTGCGCCAGCTGAAGTTGACAGTGGCGCGGCTCGTCGCCCTTTTCAAGGTGAACCCGTCAGCAAACGTTACATTTGACTTTTCGTGTTAAAAAGGAGGGAGGGAGCAACAGGCCCTTTTGCCCCCCTCCGCACCCCTTGGGCTCTTAGAGCCGCCTAACAGGTCGGCAAAATACAACACTTTGCCACTGTGAGTAGGCAACAGGCTTCACTCTGCCCCTGGAGGTTGGCAAAATGCGTTTATTTGACCCTCGTTCAGACAGTATCTGAATCTGCCCTCGCTAGTACAAGACTTGGTTTGACACAAAACCATTTGAAGTTGGAGAATGTTCATTTGAATTCTCAAACAATGCCACTAGACAACGGTAGTAAAAACAACGTTTCAACTGAAGCGTAAGCGCCAGGCGCCTCCAGCAGATTCTGGCAACATTGCTGATGGACTTTCGTTGTGCAGGATGAACTTCCCGAAGAACATGACGAGAATAAAGAATAAAGTCCATAGCATTGCTCCTTCAATGTGCAATCTCCACCTCGCGTCCCGTGGCGCCGTGGTTCGCTACCCTACTGGGCCCCACCTCGCATCCCGCAGTCACGCCCAGCCGGGTCACCGGAGAGCTCTCTGACGAGAAACTCCCCCGGAGAATAACTTGCCACCCAAAGCATGGCCTATGGCCGAAGCTGCGAGTTTGTCCTCTCTCCCCTGAGGGATTTCTCCCCAGAGAGCTCTCTGGTGACCCGGCAGAAGACGCCGTCACCACCGCCGCCGACGCACGCGTCACCTCAGCCTCAACGGTATTTTAAGCCGCGAAATTTGAGCGACTCTCGCCGCCTCGCGGACATCCGTGGGCCCACCTGGCCGACGCTGCTCTCTGAGGCCAGTAAGGGTGGACAGTCCGTGTCGCTCCGCCCGCCACTGCCGGTGGTCTGACGAGGACGGTCGTCGGCCCGGACGCCAGCTACTACCGTCCTGGGGCTCACCGCAGCAAAATGGCCGCGCAGTGCACGCCACCACCAGTGGCCTGCCACATGACGACATGCGGGCTCTGGAGGGCATGCCTAGAGAAAGAATTCCTTAGAGTTCCAGACAGCCACTGGACTAACGAAACTGCTCGATCCGGAGACAGCCAGGGGGGATGAAGCGGGGAGGGTCGGGGGCCAGAGTGCCGAGAGTGCCTCGGCTCGCCGCAAGGTGGCGGCGGTGCCGTCGGCTCGGACCGGCTCCGGCTCCCGGGGTAGGCCAGGGGTAGGCTCGGCTGCTCGGCTCGAACCTGCCGCTGGCCTGCCGCCGGGCAGCCGAGCACATGTCTGCTCCGGGCCCCCGGCCCTCCCCGCTTCATCCCCCTAGGCCGTCTCCGGATCGAGCAGTTTCGGATGCCGCCAAGGGGGGCAATAAAAATATAGATTTTTACAACCGCTGGGACTCTAAGGAATTCTTTCTCTAGGAGGGCATGTGCTAGGTCCATACTTGTCTAGGATATCGCTAATACTGAGTTTTTCGTACCTCAAACTGCGTACATCCAAGTGAAGAGATGACATCTGATTTTGTTTTAGGTGTCAATCGGATGTCCTAGGTTTATCCACGCGGGAAATTTAGTGCTGACGCCGGCAGCAGCTACACGCTTAAATCTCCCCTCTGCGGCCGGTCTATGCGATGCGATGGGTCAGGTTCCTCACCTCTCTGCCCTGCAACAGTGAAAGCAGATCGCGGCCACTACAAAGGTCACTGAAGGGGCTAAAGAATGCAAGCGGGATTCACAAAGCAACATACAGTGCAGCATTCAAAACTCTAGGTGAGTGTTTTATTTGCCATTCCCACTTTTCTTAAGAGTTGTAACAATTTTTATTTTTTCTGTTACAAGAAAGTTTGCATGTTGAAGTTGCTACCGCAATCAAATAAGCAATAACTCAAGTGACATTCCGGGATGCGATTACACTGTAACGAACTACTGGCGGGCGACTGTTTAAATAGCTGCGAGGCCAGCTCGCTCACACCCACGCAACAAAGGATTTTGGCGCCACGGAAACAACAATGCTCCACAGACTGCGGGCCATCGGTCTGCAGCTGTGGAAAATGCTGAAGAAGGGGAAAAGGCTAGCTGCTACACTTTTATCGAAAATTTGATTAAGACTGGACGTGCACAGTCGTGACTGGAAGCGCCTAAAAAGGCGCTTTCCTTACCCATCTGAAGCTGGCTTGGAGGGGATCGACGGGATCGACTTTAAAAGCCCGAAGACAGTCATTTAGACCTAGAAAAACGCATGCCTCTAATGGGATTCGAAGACGGTCCGCCTTAGTCTTAGCACCCTAACCGGAGCATGCTGTCTCTCACATTCGACTAAAGCGTCCAGACCGGCCCACAGTGGGCCAGAAGACCGGTCGAGGCGGCAAAAAATCTAGACGCGTTTTAAGCTGTAGAGACGCTAAGCAGGCCTCGAATGACCCCACCAATGGATTTCTCGTTCGGAGAGCAATCCATTGGTGGGGTCACACGTATGGTTCGAGTCCAATTTGGCGAATCTCGAGCTCAAAACGCGACTAGATTTTTTGCCGCCTCTAGGAGTCTTCTGGCCCGCACGATCCATCCCTGTAGAAAAGGCCGCTGTGGAGTTACCGCCAACAAAGGCCGATCTGTAGAGAGCCTCACAACAGGCCCTTACTATAACATTTTTGACAAAATTTTCATTTTTACACCAAAACTATTTTTAGAAAGTAAGGAATATTTTGGTATAAAAATCTCAACTATGTCAAAACATTGTTTTTAAGGCCTTTGATCACGAGCCCAAAGTAGGTCAGCCTTTGTTGGGAGGCTCTCTACAGATCTGCCTTTGTTGGCGGTAACTCCTCAGATCGGCCTTTTCTGCACACTGTACAAAAAAGGTCCTGTAAATGCCGTTAATTTATTACCAATGGTTGCTGTTATGCAATTCACGGCGTTTGCTGTGAACTAGTTCACGGCGTTCACTGTGATCTCGGTCACAGTGTTCACTGTGATCTGGCCACAGTAAACGCCGTGAATTGGAGCCTGATTTGCAGTACTTCGGTGCTCAGCGGCGTCAAACTCACAGTGTTTACTGTGAACCAGATCACAGTAAACACCGCGAACAAGATCACAGTGAATCGCGTAAGCAGATCACAGTAAACGCTGTGAATTGACCTACAGTGAAAACTGGTAATAAATTAACGGCATTGACAGGACACTTTTTTTTTGGAGTGCAGGGATGGATTGCGCACTTTGCGGCCGCCTTGTTGGTCGGTTCTCGCCAGGGCTGGCCAGCGCGCAGAAGTCGTCTGTGTCTCGCACGTCCGGGAACCTGGTTCGACTACGACTTACTACGACTTACGGACGCGCGATCGACCGAATGAGGCGGTGAAAGCGACTAGTACAGTACTGTGAACTCTCAAAACTTACTTTTACATTTGTATGTCTTCCACTTTTCTCAAATAGGAAACATTAAAGAACAATGGCTTTTTAAATTTGACTAATATTTTAAAGGAGAAAAAGTTTCTTGCTTTGTAATACCAAAAAGTCTTTGTAAACTGTTCCACACTTTTTTTCTTAAAAGTAACAGTGGTTACTGACGTTAATGCTGGGTTGGTGGGCTCCAGATTTAAGCGCCTTTTTAATACCATTAGAAGGCTGTGGCTGTCGGGTCAGTGCGGCAACAAGAGGGCAGCAACAAAGCGCATGCGGCCCAGCCGGTTAGGCGGCCACTCATCTGATCCTGAACTCACACTGAATTTTACCTGAACAACACCTGTAATTAGGCCAATTGTGAGGCAAATGTCTGAACCTGGACAAAGTGCATACCTCGTTTAGTTGTTCGTTATTTCAGTCTCAGGGACACCTCTTATGTTAGGCTTATCAGCACCTGAGGGACAAAAAGCATCGCTTTGCAAGCATTCCGTTCGGCCCATCCTAATCAATCCATCGTCCTGTATTTTACTGGACTTGACACTTACAGCAGCCTCTGGCGATCGTCCGAGTCATGAGGCACGTGATTTAGCGACTGCGCTGCGTATTACATTACACGGCCGCATACTCATACTACTTCCTTTCTTTAACGCGATCCTCTGGCGCCAAAAACAACACACTTTGCGAAAAAACCACAGTGAATCCACGGAAAAATTCCTACAAAGAACTGCTCGCTGTAATACAAAGAAAACGGAGGCTTCGCAGCCTGCGAAGGAAGTCGTTTCAAATACAAAGGATTTAGTTTGTAATACAAAGAAAAAATCCTTCGCGGCTGCGAAGAAGTTCTTCGTAGCCTACAAAGGATTTTTCCTTTGTATTACAAACAAATTCCTTTGTATTACAAGCGATTTCCGTCGCAGGCTGCGAACCCGAGACAAGACGCCCATCGGGGAAAAGGCGGGGGCCACACGGACAACATCCGGGGAAGGGGCGGGGAAAACCCGGGGAAAACCCGGGGAACTCCGGGGAAAACCCGGGGAAAATCCGGGGAAAACACGGGGAAAGCCCGGGGAAAACACGGGGAATACACGGGGAAACCCCGGGGAAAACCCGGGGAACTCAATTTTTACCGGAAAACCACCGGGTATGCGTCTTTCGCTGCGGAAATGACCAGAGGAGTGCGCCTGACCGGTCCTTGGTGGCGGACGGTTGCGGAGCACTTCATGGTGGACAGATAGATAGGCTGCCTGCCCAGCCGTCCATTTTTGACTTCTCGGGCCGGCACTGAGAGCGCACAGTGGGCCAGAGGACGGCCTAGGCAGCCAAAATTCTAGACGCGTTTTGAGCTTCAGAGTCGCTAAATGGGACTCGAACCGAACGTGTGACCCCACCCGAACGAGGACTCTGGAGCTCAAAACGCGTCTAGAATTTTGGCTGCCTAAGCCGTCCTCTGGCCCACTGTGCGCTCTCAGTGCCGGCCCGAGAAGTCAAAAATGGACGGCTGGGCAGGCAGCCTATCTATCTGTCCACCATGAAGTGCTCCGCAACCGTCCGCATCACCAAGGACCGGTCAGGCGCACTCCCCTGGTCATTTTCGCAGCGAAAGACGCATACCCGGTGGTTTTCCGGTAAAAATTGAGTTCCCCGGGTTTTCCCCGGGGTTTCCCCGTGTATTCCCCGTGTTTTCCCCGGGCTTCCCCCGGGTTTTGCCCAGGTTTTCCCCGGAGTTCCCCGGGTTTTCCCCGGGTATTCCCCGGGTTTTCCCCGCCCCTTCCCCGGATGTTGTCCGTGTGGCCCCCGCCTTTTCCCCGATGGGCGTCTTGTCTCGGGAAGCCTCCACTGCAAATCCAAAGGCAATAATTTTAGTACCTTTTTGGCGATACAATTGAGTCTCGCCAATAATCGACCTTACGGAAAAGTATTGCCTTCAAAACGGCGATACACAAAAGTATCGCCAAAATTTGGCGATACTTCGGAGTACTGCCTCGATTTGGCAATAAACGTTGAACAAATCAAGGGGACAAGTCCTTAGTTTAAGTCCGTGGTTTTGGCGATACCCAAAAGAATCGCCAAATTTTGGCGATACTTCTGTGTATCGCCGTTCTGAAGGCAGTGCTTTTCCGTAATGCCGTTTGTTGGCGATACTCAATTGTACCGCCAAAAAATGTACTTAGGTGTCGCCTTTGCGTTTGCAGTGTCCGTTTTCTTTGTATTACAACGAGCAGTTCTTTGTAGGGTTTAAAATGTGTCCTGGTTCTTTTTTTGCCTGTAGTTCAAAATACAGTATTTACTGTACTTGGCTACAGGATTTAATGTACCTTGTACAGGATTTTCCGTACTTCACCTCTGTTGAACAGTAAATCCCATAGAAGTACAGTAGATCCTGTAAAAAAAAGCACAGTAAATCCTGTACTCTGAACTACTGTCACAGCTGTACTAATCGTTACAGGATTTACTGTAGTTTTTTCGCACAGTGCACTTCCGATTCAACCTTCCAAGGAACTCATGGTCTAATCGAACAGATGTAATACGTAGCCCACTATCTAGGCACGTTGGCAGCTCTTACAGGCAAGACCGAAAATTCACAAGACGTGGACGCGTTTCGCACGTTTGGTAGCACCGATGTTTGTTTTTTTTTCTTTTTCTCAGTGTGCAGCCAGGATTTCAGTGGGACAAGGGTCTGTTTCTGAACCTTAAGTCATAGTACTATTGAAGATATATTTTCTGTTTGTGGGCCAAAATCGACCTTCTTCTCGCTAAATTCATTTTAGAACCACAGGCGACCAAGGGAAAATTACTGTTATTCCACGAATGTGACGTCATATTCGTTAGAATGTGAATTCTGTCACGATCGTTTGAATATGATGTCACCTTCGTTTGAATGTTGATCCACGTTCAAACTTATGTGACACCCTAATTAAACGGCAGTGTCACGTTTAAAAAATGTGACCTTGTATTCAAACGAACGTGACAAAATTCACATACTAACAAATATGACGTCACACTCGTCGAAAAACAGTGCATCAGTGCCTCAATCTAAAGACTCGTAGCTTGCTTCTGCTATCGGAATAAAAATGACGCCACCTTGACGTCGTACCTGTGTGAACATGCCGTTGCTTCGAGCCAAGTCCGCGTGTGACATCAACTTGGTGGCGCCACGTGGTGCCAAAAGTGGTTACTAAAAGTCAGTAATTTCTACAAAGTGGCGACAACAGGTGTGTTTCAGGAAACTGTCTGATATTACCGTCCAAGCGAAGACTTTCGCAATATAAATATTACCAGTGAGATGGGAAGGCCAGAGTTAGCTTCTCAAACTCACGAGAACCTTAAAATACGGTAAGACCGGAGGATAACAATCGATTTTCAAAGTGACGCGCCGTCACTTTACAGCTTGCCGTCACTTCCTACATGTGTGACCGCGAACTTGGCGTGACTTTGTACCCAGCACAAGAGCACAGACAGCATGGCTGACATATGTCTGAAGGCACCCAAGGTGAAGATCCACAGAGTGGCTCCCCGTGGCTGAAGCAAGCTTCGGACTTGGGGAACCACGGGGAGGGGCCGCCGCCGGGGGCCGCGTATCCTGGCTGCACCCACACCAGGATCCCGGGAGCCGGAGAGTCCGCAGAGACCCCAGCCTGGCTCGTCGGAAGGGGTCCTCTCAAGGGGAGAAGTAGCGAAGCCATGGGCCGCGGTGCTGCGTGGCGCACTTGATCTCCGGGCCCCGCCGAATAGGCAACTTCCAGCCCAAAACCTCCACCCGGTCCGTGGCCAACAAGAAAGGCTGCCGACAGGATCCTAAGCCTTCGACAACCCCCGGGACCGAAGCCCCGCCGGGTAAATGTCCTCCGTGGACGTGATCAAACAAAGACCAACAAGGCCATGTCGAGAGTTAACCTCTAACTCTTGTAAACAAACTTCAATCAACTGCAAGCTCTAAGGCACTTCCTGCTCGAAATCGGCACTTCAACCACTCAAAATAGTCCAGTCAACATAACCTGAAACAAAAGAACAGAGATAAGTGAAACAGACTGTACCAGGTGATCCAGAAGCCCCGTTTGCAGCCGAAGTTATGCAACCCGCTTGACGCTGTGTGGACGGGCTAGCCTACCCTCTGTTCGGCGGGCGGAGGGCCCGACTAGAGCTGCCCATACGCAGCGGTAGTAGCACTGCCGGCGGCAGAGCCAGCGAGTGGTTCGGATGTGATCGCACCGGCCGGCCACCGACGCGCTGTGAGAGGCGTGAGCGAGAGGCGGGGGAACGGGGGTGAGGCAGCTAGGCTGCGGCAGCCGCTCGAGTGTCGCACAATTCGGCAGCTCCAGTCGGGCCCTCCGCCCGCCGAACAGAGGGTAGGCCAGCCCGCCCGCAAAGCGTCAAGCGGGTTGCATAACTTCGGCTGCAAACGGGGCTTCTGGATCACCTGGTACAACCACCGCCGCCACAAAAACCGGAAGTCACGGCCGCCATCTTGACCGCCATCTTATATCAAAGTCAAACTTGAACTAAAACCAAACCCAACTATCAAATCGGAAATCGGCAAACGTCTACAAAAATGGCCCCCAGGAAATGGATTGCTCATAACGGAACCAAGGACCCCATCAACAAAATGGAAAATGGAAAGGTACGGATAACTTACCGAATTCCCAAAACTGACTGGCCCAAAGATCGAACGAGGGAATCCCCGCTTCAGCCAAAGGACACTCTCAAACTGGACACGGAAAGGATAATGCCAATACCACTGCAACGAAGAAATGAACAACGAATTAGTCCAACCAAAGCGTCAATATTGGCCAAACTATTCAGAAAGGAACAAAAGAAAGAGGAAAGAAAAGACAGGAAACTTAGACAGAAACAACATCCAGAATCCAGAAGAAGTTCAAAGGCGAAAATTAGAAGCAGAAGCAACAAGGAAACTACTCGAGAACGAAGAAAAGATGAGAAAACAGAAAATTCAAGAACAAAGAGAAAAAGAGGCCAGAAAAAGAAAAGAGTTGGCAGAAAAGAACACGCGCAAAGAAGAGAAAGAAACGATAAATTGGTTCAGAGACCCAGGCTACACAAACCCTCGGGCAACACATTCAGAAGAGTAAATAGAGACAATAGACTAAGAGAAAGAATGAGACCCGGACATAGAGGAGATCTACTTTGCAAGCACTGAAGAAGACAGAGAGGAACAGAGCAAAGACGAGAGCGTGGAACAGAAGAGATGATGCAAGACATAATGGACATACAAAAGCAAATACAAGCAATAGAGAAAATCAACTCACCTCAAGAAAATCAAATAGAAGAATCGGCCAACAGCAGACAGAAAGGCACTCAAGTCTCGGTAAAAATCGCATCAGATCTCCAACCAGTCCCAAATCCAACGGTACCACCAACAGAAACTAGCAAGGAAAAACCGGAAGCACTGAAACCAAAGAAAACAACAAGTGAAACAAACCAACAGTCAAGCTACGGTACAATAAAAAAGAGAGGAAAACAAAAGTTGTAAGGTGCAACAAATGTCACTCAAGAGGACATACCTCGATAACATGCAAAGTATCCAAAACCAGAAGGGAAGAAATGAGATGAAAAGCCAGACAAGACACAGAGTCTTTGGAGCAAAGTAGTAAACTGCTACGAAAGCAGCTCGAAAAGACCAGAAGAAAAACATCAAAACTATTACCTGAAACAAACAATTAAAAACAAAATAACTGAGCAGGGGAGCGTCAGGATGGCCCCACCAATCAAGAGACCGACTGCAGTAAATCAACAGAACAACAGAAATTACCATAAGAAAACCCAGGAAAAGAAAAGGAAGGATAACACTCCCCAGGAAACGGGACATTAGTTTGGCCAAGCCAACCCAGGGCAAGGGCACATACATGCAAAAGTCAAGATCAAGACATGCCAAACAGGTAGAGGAACAGGCAAGGGGAAATACCTTCGGAAAAAAAAAATGTACACTGAAATTCAAATTCACAAAACTCATAAAAATTCACAAAAACTCATTAAAATTCACGAAATTCATAAAAATTCCCCAAATTCATTGAAATTCAATAAAATTCATTGAAATTCAATGAAACTCATTAAATTCAATGAAATTCATAAAATTCATTAAAATTCACAAAATTTATTAAAATTCACAAAATTCATTAAAACCTACAAAATTCAATGAAATTTAATGAATTTTATTGAAATTCATTAAAATCTATTAAAATTCATAAAATTCAGACAAATTTACAAAAATTGTCAAAATTTGTTGAAACCTATGGATTAACATGTTAGATACGTTCACTGCCACGTGACCACACGCGTGGTCACCGATTCTTTGGCCCGGGAAAGTTGTTACCACTTTTGGCTAATTTTTGCCAATTGCACCTATTTCACTGAAAGTGTTAATAGCAAGCGACTCAATTATGAACGGCGCACAGTGGACCAGAAGACCGGCGCAGGCGGCCGAAACTCTAGACGCGTTTTGTGCTCCAGAGTCACTAAGTGGGACTCGAACCGATCGTGTTAATGGATTACTCGTTCGGAGAGCAATCCATTGGTGGGGTCACACACCCGGTTCAAGTCGCATTTAGCTCAAAACGCGTCTAGAGTTTCGGCCGCCTGCGCCGGTCTTCAGGCCCACTGTGAGGCGGTCTCGCGGGCGGAACTTGTTGACCGCTACCACTTCAGTCGGAGTGGACTGCAGAGCGATTCCGCACATCGCCTTCGTCGCTCTGTCTCCGTCGCACTCGTGGGGCGTCCCGTATAGGTGCGAGAGAGACAGACGGACGAAAGCGATGTGCGGAAGCAGTCTGCTGCTGCTCCAAGGGGTAACTTGAAACGTTCGCCCCGCGGCGGTCGCAAGCGAGAGAGAGTAAGGTACCGATCACAGGTGCGACGATACGGACCACTCGCCAGCCACCCCGCAACCGCCGCCGCCCGGCGACCTAAACCGGGTGCTGCTAGGAGCAGTCGGACTATACGCACCGCGGGCCTCTGCGGCAACAATACCGGCGTGGCCAATGCAACGGGGAGGGAAGGGGGGCGGCGGGTGCCCGCTGGCTGGCGCGGCGCGGCGGCTGCGCGGCCGGCACTGACGCGGGGACGGCAAGCGTACCCCCCCCCCCCCTACCCCTGCCCCTACCACTACTGCCCTGCGGCCACCTCTACTGCCCTAGGAAGCAACGCGACCTGGTTCGGGTTCAAAGCACGTTATCAAACTAGGGGTACGCGCCGTTTAGTTTGGGCGCGTAGTAGGCGAGCGATGCGACTGAGCACATTCTTATGAAAGCACTTGGGCACTCAAAAATATTACACGCATTGTAAAAGACTGGGATTGTTCCTGAATAAGGCCACGCTCGTTGCCTCCTTGATGACAGCTTTCGAATTTGTCTGGATTGTTTGTCTCATGTTACGTGCGGGAGAGCCCCCCCCCCCCCCTCTCAGTTTGGGGAAGTACTACGGTCGTTCAACAACTCGACTACGTATGAAACTTTGGTTCAAAATGGGCCCAAATGGTGTAAAGTATAGGTCTCGGGTGGAATTTGAAGTCGTTTTCGTGATCAGTACACAGTGTACAACTCGAATATAAAATTTTGGTCTAAAATTGGCCAATATTGGGTAAAGAAAAGGTCTGGCGTGAGATTGGATGTCATTTTCGTGATCAGCACACCAAAAACTGCAGGAAACAATGTAAAACTCGATAACGAAATTTTGGTCCAAAATTGGCCAATATTGGGTAAAGTATAGGTCTGGGGTGAAATTGGAAGTCAGTTTCGTGATCAGCACACCAAAAACTGCAAGAAACATTGTTAAACTCGACTATGAAATTTTGGTCTAAATTGGCCAATATTGGGTAAAGAAAAGGTCTGGGGTGAGATTGGAAGTCATTTTCGTGATCAGCACACCAAAAACTGCAGGAAACAATGTAAAACTCGAATATAAAATTTTGGTCCAAAATGAGCTAATTTTAGGTGCAGTACCTGGGGTAAAATCTTATGTTAATGAGCTGCTCTGGTGCCACCAACCCTAACACTGTTACTCAGTCGAGGAACACAAATGCTTGAGTCACCGTTCGATATCTTTTTTTTATGAAACTTGTGAATACGCAATGTTATTGGTAATACCTGAAAGCGTTTTATCTTCCTTTTATTTTTAGCTTGTAGTCTATTTAATAATATTGATTACATTATTTTATCATAGTTAAAATAAAGAGGAACAGTTAGGTAGGCTGTTAAGTACCAGTTTACAAGAAGACCTATTGTCAGATCCAATGAATCGTCTCATCGAATACAATGTCCAAGCCACAAGTTGCTGAACAGAAGTTGATCTTATTCGTAGATGAGTCTTAATGTGATACTTTATCTTTGAAGTAAAGATACAGCTCAGCATAAATATTGATCTCATTTTCTGTGTTAATTGGAAAGGAAGCCAGTTTAAACAAACGACCAACACTGGGTATCAGTCGTTGCAGACAATGTATGACACAGTTGAAGGAATCGTCTCCTTAAATCCAATGATCTATTCACTCATCGCTCAAAACCTAAATCAATTCACAGAATATGATGTCTATGGCAAAACCAGCTATGGCAAAACCACTCACTCAACCATATAATAAAAATAAATAAATAAAGGTTCCATTTAGCATAGATTAATGTCTGGTTTCAAAAGAATATATTTATGTATTTCCCAATTTTATTAAATAAGTAAACAACTAAAAAATGAATCTTTTGAGAAAAATAAGCAAGTACAGACTCACTAAGTATGAAAGGCAAACCATCATTTATCTTGCAATTCTCAAAAACACTGCACTGACCTGGGTAAGATTCCCCTCTGTCGGGAGGAGGGGAGGGGGACAAAACGCGTAATCATTTTCAATTTCATTTTCCTTATTTCACTGCGTTGACACTCCGGAGGTGTTTCAATCATTCTATAATGTTGAAAAACTATCACCGAACTCAGTTTTAACCCTTCTGCTCTTTATTTTGTTTGGTTTGCCTCAGTCCCGTATTGGAGAGCCGCGGCCGCAGGTATGAAAAATTGGTAACTGCTGCCAACCTAACAACGTTAATAACCTAATTCAAAAAGATGTTTTTAATATTTCAAACGATACTAATTGTTTATCTGAGATAAACTCCCCCTGTGGGAGATTTGGGCGATGTTTTGTGCAAAGTTTGGAAACTATGTGTGTTGCAGTTGCTGAGAAACATGAGTGCGTACATACAGAGAGACAGACAGACAGAGAGAGAGAGAGAGAGAGACAAACAGACACACGACCAGTCGCTTTTTTGTGCGCCCAAACACGGCATGGGCTCGCTATCGCTCGCCAATAACCTTACAACATTGAAACACTCCCAGCCTCCCAGCATTGCTCAGACGCATCAGTTTAACGGTGAAGTTCATTGAAACTCACGAAATTCAATGAAATTCACTAAAACACAGAAATTTACAAAACTCACTGCAACTTAAAATTCACTGAAATTAATTGAAATTCGCAAAATTCACTGAAATTCATCAAAATTCATTGAAATTTATCAAAATTCACAAAATTCATTAAAATTCATAAAATTCATTGAAATTCACGAAATTCACTCATTTGTACACCGAAATTCAGAGTTATTTCCCCTTGGGAACAGGAAAAGAAACAAGAAAAGGAAAATAAACATAATTCATGCAAATTTAATAAGGCACCAAGCAAGTGCAAACAACTCAATGATCATCATCAGAGTCGACAGGGTATTCAAATCCACGTCCCCAACAAAAGTGCAAACAATTCAATGATCATCATCGGAGTCGACAGGGTATTCAAATCCACGGCCCCAACAAAAGTGCAAACAATTCAATGATCATCATCGGAGTCGACAGGGTATTCAAACCCACATCCCCAACAAAAGTCCTCATCCGGAGTTCGGGGGTCTGGAAAGGGCGCAACACCAGCCATGCGATCCTCATAATTACGAGGAAAACGAAACAACTTGATACCCTTAGGGGGGATGGGGGCTTCCTCCTCGATATCCAAGTCAGGATAAATTTCTTCAAAATCAATGCCAAACCCAGCTTCTTCAGCCGCAGCCGCAGCTGCGGCACGCCGAGCGTCACGAGCAAGGCGCTCAGTTTCCAGCTGAACGGATAACAAACCAATGGGTACCAAACAACCCCCCCCCCCCAAATTGAACTAACTAAAACTTACCTCAGAAACTGGCACATCAGTCAAAGGAAGAGGATCCATGTCAGAAAGGGGAATACCCTGGGCTAATCCTATACCTGGGCCCCGCCAGACAAATTCGTCCTCAGGGGAGGGGAGCAAGTACGGATGGATGTTCCCCAAATCCTCCAGTATCTCTACATCAGGACCATCGATTTCATCCCCAACCCCGTTAGGCAACGCCTCCGGCCCACCACCAATCAGGACAGGATTAGGAGGCAAAACATGATAAGGACATGGGGGACAGGGAGCACGGGTGCAGGGGGCTCCTCCTAACGGCACACAACTACAAACAAAATAGACACCATGCACCACGGTTCATGCGCAAACAACACCAGAATTTAGATACTTACGTAGGCGAAATGGCCCCAAGAATCGCAGATGCAGACTATGCGGTACGCGCGGAACCGCAGAATTACAACGACCGGCGGGTCCATCTCCACAGCTATGTAGAAGCAAATATGGCAAGCGTCCGCACACGCCGAGCGGCGCAAGGGGTATCGCCAGGCGCGAAGCGCGCGCCAATTCAAACGGGCGAAGTCCACAAACACTCTAGCCGCTTGGAATAAATGTCACAAACAAGACATGTCATAACCCTGATTGTACATAAACAAGAAAGAAGTAAAACCGTTGCTAGGCACAGTGTATCCCATTCATTCGGAGAGGAAAAGGAGACTAAAATCAAAAACAACAATTAATTAGTCTGATCTACAGGACCAGGACCAGGAGTTGTGTTGTGAAATGAACCATAGAGAACATAACCAAAGCACGGCTTACTTAGTCATTCCCTAGCTTTGCAACCACTGCCCTAAGGATCCTGGCCAGGACCTACCACCCTTATTCTTCCTTTTCTTCCTCTCCTAAATACCCTGGCCACATAATACCATTGGCCATGCACCTCACTCTCTACTAGTGTTCTTCCTGATGTTCTTCTGCTCCTGTAATATAAGCGCGCGCTGCCAAGCAGCCGCTACCATTCTGTACACGGTCACCTACTGTCAATACAGAACGCTCCTGTCTCTACGAGACCTCTGACTCATCCTTCCCCTCCAAGTCCCTTACAATCGCACACTATAACAATACATACACAAACCAAGCAAAGTAATGAAGTAAATAAAAATTAACAACAAAAAATAACGGATTAATGTAGTGGAGTCGCGGTAAAAGGAGCAGGGTCGGAGAAGTAGCAGGGTATGCCTGGAGGTGAAGGCGCAGGGTTATGGAGCCTCAAAGTAGCAGGGTCGCCTGGCCCAGCTGCACATGTTGTTGACCAGCTCTTTCCTACAACTAAATGGTTCCGTCCCATTCTAACCTAACCTAACGGGGTCGCGACAGATCTTATCCTACTCCCGACGGTCTTACCCTACACGCGACAGATCTTACGCTACTTGCGACAGATCTTATGCTATGCTGCACGCGCTGGGCCAGGCGACCCTGCTACTCTGAGGCACCAGGACCCTGCTACTTTGAGACCCGACAACCCTGCGCCTTCACCACCAGGCATACCCTGCTACTTCTCCGACCCTGCTCCTTTTATGCGTCCCCATGTAGTGAATTAAATTTTCAGAAAAACATTTTGGAAAGTATATAGGTTAATTGTAAAAAGACAGCATAAGGTCACTTATGACTGTTACAAAACATCTTTAGAAACAAAAATTAAATTTACTTACAATTCCAAAGAGAGTGGTTTCCCTTCAAATATTACACAGATTTAAGAAAACAGATCCACAAGACTCCTGACTGTAAAACTATACAGTACAATTAATGAAAATATAATGCTCAATTTCGTTTACATTCTAGTTTTTTAAAATGTTTACATTCTGGGTGCTCTGTCAATAGGCAGGCTCCATTCGAAACAATTTTTTTAACACAGACAGTTGGTAAACCTTAATAGTCAGATCCTCATTGGCTGAGAAATCATATCTGCCAATAACATACTTAGGATGGTAAACAAAGGCCTCCCAACCAAAGTGCCATGAGCTGTAGGCAAATCCCTCGGTACTTTTAAAGTACAAAGTTTCCTACTAGTACTTTGACTTTCTTTGGATACAATAGTGACACAGCAATGGAAGGAGTGTGGAAATTGCCCCAGACTCCTATAAAATTACTTAGCGTGACAGCAGGTACATCATCACGATTGAACCTTGTCCGTAGGTTATAATGACCTCTGACATACAATTTCATACAAATTCTTAGCAGTCTACAATATTTCCACGTTCATGTTATTTTAAAAAATCACACGACAAATTTTTCTAATATCAAAGAAATAAAGTTAATAATGTCATGTTGTCATGACTCAATAAACAAGTTATTCTTAACCCTTGTGATGTTTTTGTCACTTCTCTATGTAATCATGTTGCAAAGATAAAATTGGACAAAACAAAGTCATTAGAAACACTTCATACATAACAAGGATAATTTTATTTTTTCAAAAACGGAAAGCAAAACAAAAATTTTCAAACACGTGAAAAATAACATTATTGCTGGTAGTCAACAATAAATTTCCATGAAGACACTGCAACACAACCATAATACTAGAAGAATATAGTAAAGTATAAGTCAAGTTTTACTGTTATGACATACGCTTTCTAACTACTACACTTTTTGTCTGGTTTGTTGTGAAATGAATGACCTTTCAATTTCATTTACTCTCAGAATATCCAAGGTAATTTAGTCAAAGGCTATGGTAACTTTTTACTAAAATGGCTTTGTGAATCTTTGTTAAGAAACGTGATACACAAACAACCCATTGTGCTCATTAGCTTAATAAAGTCCTACATAACAACGTCGCCTTCAACAGAAACACGTTTGATAGTTACAGAAAAAAAAAATGATTTCCTTACCATTTTTAAATAGTTGAATTCAAAATACACCGCAGTAGTCGTTCTGACAGCATTGCAATCAGACAACAGTGTTGACATTAAAACTTTCTTCGATTAAATGGGTGAAAGCAACAATTTTGTTTTGTGTTAACTAAATTTTGAATAACTGATAGGTCAAAAGCTCCACCAATTTGGTCAAAAAATATGTCAACTTGAAGTTTCAGCATTTCAATGCCTAATTTTTGGAGTGTCCTCAAACATCAATCCAATCAAATCCAAAATAAAAACAATATTCACAGGAAACCATTCAGAAAATTTGTCATTTGACCAATTTATATTGACCATCTGTAAAATACAGGAAACAACGAACACATTGCAGTAATTTAATAGGACAATTCTTTAACAAGACAAAAATAGCTGTACCTTTGTAAAATAAAAATCTTAGAAAATTTGAGAAAATTGGGCACATACAGAATAAAGAAAAACTTCAACCAACCAAAGATCATTGTTACACTTCGTAGGACACCAACAATGAAAACCCTACAAATGACAAATCGTAACATACGAAGTTGTACTTTTAAGCTCCAAGATATCATGGGAAATACACAACGGTACTGTTATACGAGTTGACCAAACGAAATTATGACTGACAACATGACAATCTGATAAAACGTATAAAAACACTGCAAAAACTGAACACACCATAAGTACTTTAAAATTTAATAAACGAAAGGGAGCTTCAATTACAAATTAGAAATAATATTACTCCTGATGAACCATAGTCTCAAACAATGCAGTTTTGAATTGTATGATAATGGACAGGCATTTACTTGCTCTTTCATCAACCCAATCATGATATTGCTCTACGTTCGACATACAACTTACAGTAGGAACAAAACATTGCATAATTTGATCAATTTCAGATTTTGTATCTTCCGTAGAAGTGTAAAATTCATTGAAAAAAGAAGAAATTTTATCCTTTCCATAGTAAAACATACAATTTGAAAAGATGTGAAGAATTGGTGAAACCTTTAAATAAACATCACATTTGACACCATAGTACAGTATAAGCCACAATGTTGGAGGAACTTCTGGATAATAATAGTAAATTTCCTTCAACGTTTGAAACATTATTTATGGATTCAAGTTTCTTGTTAACAAATTTGTTCTGGTAACCTTTGACCAACAAAACAAAAAAGGGTAAAGTTGTTAACCAAAGCAGATTTTAGGGTCACAATATGATAAGATCTATAGGTTCACACTTGGTTTTACAAAACAATAAATATAAAAAAATAAAGCCAATTATGTTACAAATAAATTTAAAATTGATCACCTCTTTTCTGGAAAACAACTACCAGTTTGATTAAATAAGTAAAAGAGAAGTTCCAAACTTTAATATATTAAAAGAGATAATAAGATTTTTAAAAACAGGCAAAAAAAATAATTGATTCCTAAATGGTATTATTGTAGCGTTACTGCCCAACAGACTCCTTTGTTGAAAACTGCAGTTACAGTTTTGGCTAAAGTACTGATACAATATGTCTCTTAATAACTTCCACCAAATTTACAAATCTGCTCCAATGAAACTAAAATTGATTTTGAGATGCCAATTATATGGTACAGACCATTTTGTATTACAACAATTTCTAAACCTGTTTCCAATTATTGGTCAAGATACAATAGAACATTATCTGAGCTTAAACTATGATACACCTACAATCAGCAAAAAATTTGCAAATCTTAGAGATATTTACTTTTCAAAAAATAAATTTGGAAATTCAAATGGACAAGAAGTAAGAAAATATATTCTCTGGAAAGAAAGCTCAAAAATTATATTCACAATTTTTTATGAATGGAGTCAATAATATTTGGCTGAACTATGGTAAATATTTAATAGTTTGAAGTTAAATTGTTCTTACTTCACTTTATTAATGTTATTTAATGACTTAAGTTTCTTATGAATTTATTTTATAGAATGTACTGTTATAGTGTGCGAGTGTAAGGGACTTGGAGGAAAAGGATGAGTCAGGGTCTCGTAGAGACAGGAGCGTTCTGTATTGACAGTAGGTGACCGTGTACAGAATGGTGGCGGCTGCTTGGCAGCATGCGCTTATATGACAGGAGCAGAAGAACATAGGGAAGAACAAGAGTGGAGAGTGGGGGTGCATGGCCAATGGTATGGTGAGGCTAGGGTATTTAGGGGAAGAACAGTAAGAAGAAGAATACTAGGTCCTAGATAGGATCCTTAGGGCAATGGTAGTACTCATAGGGGAATGACCGCTAGTAAGCCGTGCTCTGGTTATGTTCTCTATTGTTCATTTCACAACACCACTCCCTCCTGAACAAAGAAACGAAGTTTCTCAAAATTTTCTACCATGCTTTTACGAACCCAGCTTTGACTTAGTTTGGAGTTTTTACACTGTTCAACTCTTGGAATTTAGACGCTTAAACCTGACTTCCCACTCTCTCACTTAATTTGCACAATTTTGTTTTAATTAAATTTGTCCGATCGAATCGATTTCTTGTCGTGTTCTTTATTGTTCTTGTCTTGATAACTGCCAAGCGTTGACTGGAACTGATGCTACAAAGGCTTGCGTCACCATTACACCGTACGGTGCCAGGCATTAGGGGGTCCAGGCCTAAGCCCACGGTTCAGCGTGATGTTAAAAAAATAAAAATAAAGAGTAGTTGGCCTTTAACATGCAGCATGCCAGATGGAGTCCTCGTCTCCAAACGGATGTTACAACCGTCGTCACGATTTGTAACACCGCGTGAAGTGGGGATGTTCCGCCTGTGGGCCAACCAAAGATTGTGTTAGTTTTGATGAGGCTCCAACTGAAACAAACAGAAAACACTCTACACAGTTTTGCGCTTTACAGTATCCAACCCCTACTCTGTTTGGTTAGTTTTGCCTGGCGCCTGTCCTAACTAGCTAATTCCTACTATAAAGGCACCTTGAAATCTAAGGAGTCTAACTAGCTGTTCGCTAGCGGGAATACTTACCTCATGGGATTACTCCTCGCGTGTAGACTGGGGCTCCTGGACTGGTGTGACGTCATCCTTCAAGGTCTGGATAATTTCCAAGGCGGCTGCCAGTAACTGCTCAGGCGTGAGCGTTCCATCCAGGACATGTACTGGGTTGGTTTCCTCTCGTAACAGCCAGGTGTCAGTTAGGTCATGCAGTAAGTTGAGGTACTCAACAGTGACACCTGCTTCTTCCGTGCGGCCTCTATGGTTTAGACGTTGGTACGCTACAGCCGGGGGTGTGCGTACATAGATGTAGTGGATCGGTCGACGAGTTGGCGGGGCGACAGCGTCGCGTAAGACCCGTAATATAGCCATGTGCTGTTGGCTAATGGCCTTCATTTCAGCTAGGGCCTGTGCGAATACTTTCAGTGAACATTGAGGCGAACGTTCCAGGACAGTCAGTCTTTCCGGGTGATTAGCCAGCATGCGAGTCTGGCGGCGGCCTAACGTGGCTAACGCCAAGACTTGGAAGGGGTAGCTCCAAGTGTTTCGATCTGCGTAGAGTAATTCTCGTAAGTTGAATCCTTCTACATCTTGCCAGTCCCTGACGGGTTCGTCTAGTACTGGCAACAGTTCCAGTCTTTTCAATTTGGCTGCCAGAGTCGATTTTCCCGCGGCAATGTTGCCTTCCAGATAGATGATTGGCGCGGACCGGCGTCGTTGTTTCATGGAGTAGTACGTTAATATTGCAGCGATGATGGTCAGGAAAGCGATGTTCAGCATGATGAAGATCATTTTAACTCGCTTGACTCAAGCCGAGTCGACAGTGGTCCTGTAGATCAGACTTATTGTTTTTTTTTTGTTTTGTTTTTGATTTAAGTTTCCTTTTCCTCACGGAATGAATGGGATACACTGTGTCTAGTAACGGTTTTACTTCTTTCTTGTTTGTTTACAATCAGGGTTATGACATGTATCGTTTGTGGCATTTATTCTAAGCGGCTAGAGTGTTTGTGGACTTGGCCCGTTTGAATTGGCGCGCGCTTCGCGCCTGGCGATACCCCTTGCGCCGGTTCTTAGCGCAGTGTAGTACTGTGCTCTGCCGCTGTTGCGTGGGGCGTTGGAGTCGCGGCGAGAACTTGCGTTGCGCTGCCCGCTGCTGCCGGCCGGTTGCTAGCCGCGGCGCGGTTGTTGACGTTGTTGACGCGCTGGCCGGCGTCGCCGGCGTCCTCGCGCTTCTGTCCGTGCCGTTGCTATGGTCTATGATTGGTCGCTTGGGTCGTGTGTTGCATCCGTGCGTTTTGATTGGTGGGCCGAGCCGCGTTGTTGGCCTGGCGTCCCCTGGCTCGGCGGCGTCGGCGTCATTCGGTGTGCGGAGCTCGACGCCTTCATACGTGTTGCTTTGTGCGTTGCGCTCTGTGCTCTCCTCAATTATGGATCCCCCGGTGATCCTATTCTTGCGCTTTTCGGCGTTCAAGGTGATCTGCTTCTGCGAGTCCTTTTGGGGCCACTCTGGATACGTGAGTACCTTTTTATTTTGATGTTCGCGATGCACGGTGCATGGTGCATGGCACGGGGTTTGTCTTGTTATAGTTGTGTACTCTGTGCTTCGCCGCTTGCGAAGAGGGGTTATTGCCATCCGTTCTTCACTTGGTGTTCCCAACCGAGGGCCTTTTTGGGGATCAGGCCTGGGATTCGGTGGCCTTGGTGCAAACTTGGCCTCGATTCCTGTGCTTGCATTGCGGTGTGCGGGTGTTTGTGAGTGCTTCTTTTCCTTCTCTTCTACTTAATCTGGTTATAGTGTGTGGTTATTTGTTATCTTGACCTTGTTCCCTTCCCTTTTTCATTTTAATTCCTTGCGAAGGAGGAGTTGCCTGGTCCTGCGTTCCCTGCCTTTGCCCCTGAGGTACTGCACCATGTTCTGCCCCCAAACCACCCCCTAGTCCATTTCGAAAACGGGGAGCAGTTGTATGGTTTTGGTGACGGGCAGGGTGAAGGTGAGCTTCCTGGTGAAGGTGGGGTTCATGGTGAAGGTGAGGTCGTTCCGTGGAATGGGGGTGAAGCCGCTGGGGAAATTATGTGGAACGATATTCCCGATGTTGAGTTGCTGGAGGATATTCCGGACATCCATCCCTATCTCCTTTCCCCTGGTGAGGAGGACTTTGTCTGGTGTGGGCCTGGTTTGGGGCCGGCCTTGGGTGGCCCCCTTAGCGACATGGACCCTCTCCCTTTGGTAGACGTACCACTTTCTGAGGTGAGTGGTATTTTAACTTCCGTTTTGCGGTTGCACAAGTTGTGCTCTTAAGCCGCCTGCCCCTGTCCCTTAGTTGGAGACCGATCGTGCGGCTCGGGATGCCCGTCGCGCAGCTGCCGCGGCTGCTGAAGAGGTGGCCCTCCAGATAGATTTTGAGGGATTCTTTCCTGATCCGGATGATGATGTCCCAGTCCCGCCCCGGGGAATCAAGTTATTCAGGTTCCCTCGCAGCTATGAAGAGCGATTGGCTGGAATCATGCCGCTCCCCGACCCGAAGGTTCCGGAGTTCTTTTGGGGGTGTGGCTTTGACCTGCCCTCTGATTCTGAGGACGAGGATGGCAACTGAGTGTCATTCTCTGCGTCGCTCCCAGACTGACTTTTGTTAACGTACTGTGGTCCTTTTGTGCCTAGTTTTTGGCAATGCCTTTTTATTTGTTGTGAAGTATGGCAACCAATTGTTTCTCATTAGCCTATGTTACTATGTCTAATATATACTATGGTTATACTATAACCAAAGTCATACTGCACGTTATGTCTGTCGTCCTTTATTTTACCTTTTACCCTTTCGCATGTAGCTTGCATGTTTGGTGTTGGGTTGTTTTAAGTTAGCTGTTGATGTCTTTTTTCTTGGTAAGTGTTTTCTTTCCTTCCTTTTTTCTTTGTCGGGTTTAGTATTTGGTAGTATGTGTTGTTGATGTTTTGTAGCTTGTTTCTGGTGGGGCCATCCTGACGCTCCCCTGCTCAGTTCTTTGTTTTTAATTGTTTGTTTGTTCCAGGTAATATCTTCGATGTTTTTCTTCTTGCCTTCTCGGTCTGCTTCTGTAGTTGTTTACTACTTTGATTCGAGGACTCCGTGTCTTGTCTGGCCTTTCATTTCATTTCTTCTCTTCTCTGGTTTTGGATACTTTGCGT
Source organism: Stenchaetothrips biformis (assembly GCA_030522485.1). NCBI lineage: Eukaryota > Metazoa > Arthropoda > Insecta > Thysanoptera > Thripidae > Stenchaetothrips > Stenchaetothrips biformis. The sequence goes on along the minus strand of CM060095.1, from coordinate 1,012,268 downwards.
GTTGTCGAGGTATGCCCTCTTGAGTGACATTTGTTGCACCTTACAACTTTTGTTTTTCCTCTCTTTTTGTTTGTACCGTAGCTTGACGGTTGGTTTGTTTCACTTGTTGTTTTCTTTTGTTTCAGTGCTTCCGGTTTTTCCTTGATAGTTTCTGTCGGCGGTACCGTGGAACGGGGTAATTTCGGGCACTTTTGAGAGGTATTTTTAAAATTATGAAGGTCGTGGTGTTGCCATGGACCTGAGGGTTAAAATTTATCATCTACCCACCTTTAGCTTCAATTTGACGCCAATTCCAGATATTTACGCCCCACCGTTTTTAGAGTGGAGGGCCCAAAGCAGTGCCCGAAATTACCCCGTGTTTTGGGGTAATTTCGGGCACCCTAGGAAAAAGCGACTTCTCGTTCTGATTTTGGTCTCAAAATCAATAATTGTCTCTTTCTTTTGAGCTTATGTGATAAAATGTGAAATTTTTAAGGATGTAGATGTGGAGGGATGGTAGGGGTGGTCATTTATACATAATTTGAAGTCATGATTGGAACAAATAGTTTGATGTTTGGGAGAGTGGGGTGGAGCTATTAAGGACGCTTCTTGTTGAACGTCTAACCTTGAACCTTCATCCTTTTTTGTTTTTGATAATGGTACAACTCGAGCCACACTATATCACGCGAAGATGAGTCGTGGATCTTCCTCTTGAATCTGACGTACATGGGAGGCAAGTCTTATGCACAATTGGGAAGATACAGTGGCTTCCTGGAAAACTCTGCGTTCCGTAGCAACCTGGCAAGCCATGCGGCCGTTCTTAAAGTCAAAGTCCCGGTAAACATGATAAAATTTTAGTCACGAACCAATAATTGACACTAAGATAGGATGTGTACATACTACACATAAGAAGTACAGATGTAGCCTTGGCCCATTTTTGGCCCGCCCTTCTATTCAAAAAATAGGGGGAGGGCATATGCATTTGCCTTTGTGTCTGTGTGTCGTCGTCGTCGTCGTTGTTGTCGTCGTCTGTGTACAAGGAAGGAGTTGAGCTAGAGTAACCAGATTTGGAGGGTACTTCAGGAGTACCGTCCAAACAAATAATCCGGTGGTGCAAATCCCGTCCGGGTCGCACAAGGGCTGCTGCAGGTGCATCATGGTTTACATGAGCGGGAGGGGGATTTCCGCCATTATTGGTGCTAGCAGGGCACATAGGGGTATTTTTGGAATCAGGGCGACGAGACAAGATGAATGGACCTGGTCCCGACCCCATCGGCCGCTTTTACAAGTTGGCCAGATCAGGATCTTCAAAAAAGGGGGTCGACCGACTAAAAAAATTTATTGCAGATTTCGATTGGTCTCAGCAAGACCTTTTCAACGAGGGGTCGGAAAGGGGGTCCAGGAGCCCGACTTCGTCTATTAGTCACATCAGGATCTTGAAAAAAGGGGGTCGACCGACTGAAAATTTTTACTTAAGTTTTCGATAGGTCTTGGCAAGACCTCTTCAACGAGGGGTCGGAAGGGGGGTCCAGGAGCCCGCCTTCATGAGTTATGTGAGAAAGTGCGACGGGCTCGTTTTGCGCTCCTGCTGTGCCTCCATTGCAAGGAGTTGCAGTAGCATGGCAAATATGAGTATTTTCGGAATGAGGGCTAAGAGACAAATGAAATGGGCATATTCTAAGGACAGTTGGAGTAAAAAGTGTAAGGACTTTTGCATATTGTGAATAGAAGGGCGGGCCTAAGTCACGATGGTACATCGATAACTTTGCCTTACCCGCTCACGGGGTGTTTGATGAGAGCGGGCCGAAGGCCCGGGCCTTCGACTGGCCAAGTTGGGTCTGATGCGAGGGCCGAAGGCCCGAGGAAAGGCCGCCGGCAGGCCAAGCTGGGCCGGCCCCCTGTCGAACCGAGTTGCCGGCGCAGCGAAGCGGAGCTGGCAACTCGGTTCGACGGAAGGGCGGGCCCTAGCTTGTTATAATAGTCAAAGTTCCACAAAGCGACTGCTGCGGCAGTTGAGTATTATCTGTGTTAATGGATTATCTCCATCTTTCAGAAGAGCTCTGAAGAGCTGGAAGAAGCTTACACCACTCCAGCCCTGCGAAATTTAAAGTGTTCAGAACAACCCTGCTTGCCCTTGCATGCCATTTCAGTGCCCGAAATTACCCCTAAAAGTAACAATTTTTTAGTTTTGAGCCCCTATTTACCATACTATTTGCCGCAGGTAATTGAAAATTTGACACAGCATGCTCAAAACATGTCCAAATCGAAAAAAAATAATTCCTTATGCACCGCTTGTGAACAGGTTTGGCTTGCCAGTCGAAGTTTTCACGCATACACTGCATTTAGGTAAAAAGTGTAAAATACGAAAATCACTGTATCTCGAAAAGATTGGATCTGTTTTGGTCTCCAGAGGAATGATCCGACGGTTTGAAGTGTGGCCAATGCGATGCGCGCAACGGGACAAGCCTCCGAGGTCGCCGCTAGACGGCAGCATCATCGCAATGCTTTCGGGCAGAGATGCCCGAAATTACCCCGGGTGCCCGAAATTACCCCGTTTCACGGTAATGTGTTATGTCAGTAGACTGTAGGAAGCAAAAATGGCAAGACACAGAGCACAAAGTCGTTTTTGGCAACTTTTCAATTTCAATTTTAGACCCGATGTCGCTTTGTTCCTGACATTTTTGTTTACAGATTGGTTGAAGATTATTGACTGCATTTATTAACTACGCCTAAACTTAAGCTTCTAAATCAGGTGTATTGGACTGAAATTATATATGTTGGGGTTTTCAGGTACAATGCAAATGGTATCAAAATTGGCCGGTTACTATCCACGCCAAATCATCTCGACATTAAACGCTACATAGCTGATAACTCTCTTTACAATGGGTCAACAATTTATGAGTTCATTGGAGCCATAACCCATTTTGGTGCCCAATTAGATGGAGGTCATTACACCTCTAGTATGAAATGTGCGTCCACATTTTACAACTTTGATGACACAAATGTACGTAATCGAACACTTTAAGTTACTTCAAGTTACTTCAAAATACTTTAAGTTTTTTCCCTGTTCCTTAGGTGACCAAAACTTCTCGTGAGAGACTTCAAACTGAGCGCAGTTATATGTTATTTTACCAGAGGGTGGACTAGGCTCAACATTATGATCACATTATGCTTGCAATTGTTCATTGTCATTGTTTTCATTGTTTTCGCAAATTGTTCGTGGAAGACTTGTTACTTGAAACTGTCTTGTTTAACTAAATGTTTGCTGTTTGTTGCACTTGTTTGCTGCATGTTGAGGTCAAAGAAGAAAGCAAACTGTGATTAGTAAATTCATTGGTTCAAAATAAAACTTCTCTAAGTACGATGTACACGTGTCGTTTCTGATACATATGTTTGAGTCTCCCTCTGTACTCCTGCTGTAAACTACTTTTTTAACACAAAACAAGCCGTGGCTAAGTTTGTCATAAATTAAGACGGTAAGCTGACAACTCATGGTTAACTTATTTTTGCTGAGATAGGCCAGCTAGATAAGCTGACGTTTCGTTTCTCAGTCACACGACATTTAGAGCCTGCGGAATTTTCATGTTTCCCCTAACTTTGAAAAATTGTTCCTGCATGATAATATTGATCTGACCATTAAGTCAAAAGATGTTGAGGGGGCGTTGACCACTAGCGGGGTCGTTTCAATAGCTTTTATAATTTTATAAAACACGCATTTACCCGACAACGACATCTGACCCATTAGTCCATTTGGGGAGGTACATAATCCCTAGGGACCAAGTACTCCCCCGCTGGTAGGGGAGTACACTATCCCTAGGGATGATGTACTCCCCTTGTGGTAGGGGAGTTCACTATCCCTAGGGACCAAGTACTCCCCCGGTGGTAGGGGAGTACACTATCCGTAGGGACCAAGTACTCCCCCGGTGGTAGGGGAGTACACTATGCCTAGGGACCAAGTACTCCCCCGGTGGTAGGGGAGTACACCATCCCTAGGGACCATGTACTCCCCGAGGGGAGTACACCATCCCTAGGGATAGTGTACTCCCCCCCTTTCGAGGAGAGGAGTACCTTTGCCCTAGGGATGGTGTACTCCCGGGGGAGTACACCATCCCTAGGGTCAGGTTACTCCCCCCCCCCCTCTCGAGGGGGGGAGTACACTATCCCTAGGGATGGTGTACTCCCGGGGGAGTACACCATCCCTAGGGTCAGGTTACTCCCCCCCCTCTCGAGGGGGGGAGTACACTATCCCTAGGGATGGTGTACTCTTCCGAAGGGGGGAGTACACTGGCCCTAGGGATGGTGTACTCCCGGGAGTCAATGGTCACGAGAGTGTAATGCCACGCCCAGACCGGATCTCTGTTGGCACACACCCATCCAGGCCACCAAGGCCGTGCCAAAGGAGTGTTATCGCGCTCCTCGCGGGCGCGGACGGCTGGCGCGGCTGCTCTCTGTCCCAACTCACATGGCCATCCACACCACCAAGGTCGCGCTGGGGACGGCTTCGTTGGAAGCCTCTGCGGCGGTGACGGCCGGAGCGGTGGCACTCTAGACACGTGCCCGTCCAGACCACCAAGACCGTGTCCGAGGGGGAAGGGGGGGGGGGGGGCGTCATCGTGAACCTCGCTGTCGGGGTGGCCGGCACGGCGGCTGTCCCAGACACACGCCCGTGCAGGCCACCTAGGCACTGCCAAAGGTAGCGGCGAGCGATTGATTGTGAAAAGCGGTTTGCCGCTCTGTCTCTCTCGCACCCTTTCGGATGTTCCCATGATTGCGTGAGACACAGCGACGAAACGACTCATCCCGATCGCGCGGCAGGCGGTCACACCAGGTGACACCAAGGCCGTGCCATACGACGGCGTTTTAGGCACCTCGCCGGTGGAGAGGGCTAGCGCGGCGAGACTCCGGACTCACGCCGATCCACGCCACCGCAGCGTGCTGGAGGACCGCGTCATCGAGTACCTCAAGCTCGGAGGACTGGCGTATAGCGGCACTCCAGACACACGCTCATCCAGACCACATGGCCCTGCCACGCTGGACGCCATCGGGTATCTTACAAACACAGAGGGAGGCTTGTGGGCACACGCCCGGCCATCAAAGGCCGTGCTAAAGCAGGGCGTCGTCGGGCTTATGAGCAGCGTAGAGAGCCGGCCCGGGGAAACTAGACGCACACTCGGCTACACATCAACTACACATGCGCATGGCGTCATCGGGCACCACACCGACGGGGGGAAGGCCAGCGTGGCGGCACTTAGGACACCTCAGGACAACTCGCCAGTCTAGGGCACTAGTACTCGATGAAGGTTGGCATCGTCGGGCAACTCGGCGCGGCGTTTCTCTGTTCACACGCGCGAACATTCCACCAATGCAGTGCAAAAGGACGGCGTCGTTGGGTACATCAGAAACTCCGAGGACCGTCGCGGGGAGCGCGGGGTGGCTTTCCGGACGGGCGGTATAGGCGAGCCAACCGAACGCGTCCCCACCATCACGTCACCCTGCCCCGCCTCACACCCGCAGAGCTGCCGTTAGCCTGCCGTAGCCCCGCCAGCCCCCACCTCACCCCGCGCTTGGGGGAGAGCGACAGCCTCCACCTTGCGGGGACTGAGGTGGCTGGTGCGGGGGTCGAGTGGAGGGTCGGGTCGCAGGGCCAAAATGAGGGTCCAAGTTGGCCCAACTTGAATTTGTTTGTGTCGAAATTTACTGTTATGCCACCCCACATGTCCATTGAAGACGGCATTCGCCACGGTACCTATTTCGTTCATGGTCCCGATGGCCACAGCTACCACTACACCTGAACTATGAAAGGGGGGAGGTTGAGCCTGGAGTGTATAGGTTATAGGAAAACCTGCAGGGGCAGAGCTAGTGTGAACAGCGAAGGCCAAGAATTTCGACAGACGCAGCGCCACAACCATGCCCCCAACTGGAATATTCTTCATTAACAAAGACTACGTGCTGCTGTCAAGAACAGGTGTCGCAACGGTGACACTGCCCCCTTGAGAACCATCTATGATGAAGAGAGGATCAGGTTGAGGTAATGATTTCGGTACTATGTTTATTAACTATTCAAGCACCAGTTTTTGCTTAACGAATCATGACTTTAAGTGCATTAATGTTCGTATTCTTGTGAACAGGATTCCAAGGCTAGCTGCTGCCAATGTTCCATTTCACACCCTTCAGCCCTCTATGCAGAGAGCAAGGGATAAATCCCTTCCTCCTTTGCCTCATAGTCTTTCGGAACTAGACAAAATATTAAGGGATCCCCGATATGCTTTTCTGACGAGGACTCTTGATGGCCAGGACAATATTTATGCTGGTGCTGCAGGGTCAACCCACAATGGTACTAAGTGCATTGTGTTTATCTCTAATAGAATGTTACGCTACCTCAGGAATAGAGATAGACAACTCTTCACTGATGCGACATTTTGTGTTGTGCCAAGGAGCATGGGGTATTATCAAGTTTGGAATCTAGTGACCATGCGACGGCATCATGTAAGTTCAGCCTCGTCTTTTTCAGATTTGTATAAACTTCTTGCTTGTTTTGTTTTTTTTAAGTCTTAAGACCACTTCTATTCTATTATTTATTTATGAATGGTTACAAGAGTGGCAACTGCTTAAAACTTACTGTATTTTTCTGTCAAACATTATTGTTTGGATTAAAATTTTGGATTAAAATTTTTCTGGATTTTTAACAGATTTTATTACTTTAATTTATGTCATCATTTCAAGGAACTCCATTATTAACTTGATTCTTTTTAAAATTTCAATCAAAACTTGTCAAAGACAAGCGTTCACTGGTACATAATGCGACGAATTATTATAACATACTATGGGAAATAAAAATTGTTTAATCAATAATGTAGTAACCTGTCAAGCAGTTGCCTTTACATTAAAAAAGTGTACAGTTGTAGAGAACCATGGGTTTAAGGTGGTCGTGCCCTCTTGTAGTGCTCTTGGTCCTTTTCTAGGTTGTGCCAATTGGCAGCATAATGATGCAAACCAAAAGCACACTTTGCTACAGAGCAGCTACTGGGGCCCTAAAGCATCTTCTTCCTGGGTACAGACCCAAATCAATAATGTGTGATTATGAGGCATCACAACATAAGGCATTTGCTCTGGAGTTCCCAAATGTTGATCGGTCTGGATGTCTTTTCCATGCAGATAAGGTTCGTCTAAAATCTCATACGTGGGAGCTATAAATTAGTATGTGAGGTTCATCTAACTACTATTTTTGTTTGTTTTTAAATTTGCAGGCTATCCTACAACATGCTAAGGAAATGGGCCTCGTACCCCTCATAAAAGAAGATGAAGTGTGTGAGACAATATTACGGAGTTTGTGTGCCCTCCCATTACTTCCATATGACAGAATTGTTGAAGGAGTTAATCAGATGGTAGATTGGACATATCACATGGGTCGGTGTCGGTGGAATCAAATGGCAACTTTTTTTTTTGAATACATCAGAAAAACTTGGCTTTCACCCTCGAAGCTTCCCATTTTTTCAGTGCACAATTGTGAACACCGCACATCAAATGGCCGTGAGTCTTATAACAACAGCATGCAAGTGGCTTTAGGCCAATTGTCTCACCCAAACGCATACTACTTAGTTGGTGAGTCCTCCTTTTCAAAACTTATTTTGCCTAAAAAAAATGTTGGTTACGTTTGACCAGACATAAAAGTGCGTTCTTTAGTTTAATTCCAGTTCTAGTTCAGTTCATATATCTCACATATTTTGTCACGGACCATTTTGTTTTAGTGAAGTCAATTCGAAATGAAAGCATCCTCTATGTAGAGCATGCCTCCAAGCATAAACTGAAGTTTCTTTTTGGCCTGTGTAGTCCCTATTATTTGCCAAACAATTTTAAGGATATGAAACTGATATGCAACATCTTGTGGTATTCAGATGCTTTTGTGAAGCTAGAAGACCGGTTCACAGAAGATCTGTACACTTTGAGATTGGGAGGCAGCATAGGCCGCAACAGAAAGATGTCAGCCATTGTCAATGATGAACGGATCAAGGGTTTAAGTGAAGATTTAAAAGTAAGAGACATTAGCGTCCGCACCTTCCTTCGAAGAGCATCCCGAAGAATGCAAAATGTGTACAATGATATATTAGGCCTGATTGAGAAAGAGCACTGACAATAATTTTTACCTTGTACTTACTTTTAAGGTCTTTTGTGGTTGTTCAAATTTGCCTTTTACACAGTGACATATTTTCATTATGTGTTGTGCCTTACATTTTAAGTAAATATTTTTTAACTTGGTAGGATGCAACTAATTAAAATGGCAACTGATATTTGCTGGTTGTCTCCGTGATATTTGTTATGCTACTTACGTATTATTTATCCTGATTTTTTTATTGATATAATGCTTCTGTATGTCTTTGAACTTAAATCAGGGGGTGGCAACGGTGAAGGAAGCGCGTGAAGCTATGCTCGAGCGAGGTGCAGCGGTTACGCACTTGTTCGAGATTATGAAAACTAGGTTGGTGTTCGCAAAACGCTTTGCACGGATCGAAAGAGCATGAAATTTAAGGTGCATTAGGCCTAGTGGCCTGCCTGAGTCCCCTCAATTTAGCCCACACAAGGGAGGTAATTTTTACATTGGGATGGCGCGGCCAAGATTTTTCCAAAATTTTCGAGTTTTCGTGTTTTTCGGTGAAAACCCTTCAATTTATTACGGGAAAAACAGGAAATATCGAGGAAGGCAATTAGCCTAATGCACCCTTCATTTCATGCTCTTTCTATCTGTGCAAAGCGTTTTGAAAACAAAGGCCTGGTTTTCATAATCTCGAAGAAGTGCGTAACCCCTACACCGAAGGCGCGAGCATCGCTTCATGATCTCCTTGGCCATTTCCACGCCCTGCTTAAATCCTTCCTCCTTCATCTCACCCTTCTCTGTTTCCCAGATTTTCTCATTACTACGATTAAGCTGGTTTAGAAATTTACAATATAAGCTGTCTGTAACTTATGTTCTTTTATGACTTTGAGAACTGAAATCCTTTCTCATTTTCTGCTCAACCTCAGATATTTTAAAAAGTAAAAAATTTGAGTTCTCTCTGGTCTTTACATTTTACCCTGCTTTTAAATCTTTTTAAAAATTCACAATTATGACTGTTTGTAAAAGTAATTTTTTGTAAGATGAAAACTTTTCAGACCTTACTTAAAGTGTGCTGCTTTTTAGGTTGTGCTGTAAGCAATTGTAAGTAAAATTGTGTTGTAAGCAATTGAATTGTTTGTATCATGTAATGCAGTGCACACAGAATGATTAAGTGGTGGGTGATTGTTTATAATAATTTCTTTGTCAATAAATTCTCATATCAAAGTATATTGAATTGTTATTACAATGTGTCACTAAAGATTCAAAAAAGACAGTGAAAGCAACACAACTGTCACAATATAATACAATACGTCACAATATTAAGCAAAGTAGTAACACAAGATTCACAAAAGACAGGGAAAACAACGCAACTGTCACAATACAAGACAATATGTCACTAAGCAAAGTACAGTGAAAGCCGCTTAAGACGTTGAAGGAAATTGAGATCAGTTCTGCATACAATTATTGCACCGAAGATTCTCCTTTGCTAGAACCATTATACAATGTCAGTATAGGACTGTGCACATTATATTATGGGCCAGACAGAGATTCTTCAGTGCAATAATGAGGCACACGATCACAATTTCCTACAACGCTTTAAACGGCTTTGACTGTAGTAAAATAAGATTTAAAAAAAAAACAGTGAAAACAACACAACTGTCACAATATTAAGCAAAGTAGTAACACAAGATTCACAAAAGACAGGGAAATCAACACAACTGTCATAATACAAGACAATACAAAGCAAAGTAGTAAAATAAGATTCAAAAATTCAGGGACCAGAACTGTCACAAAATAATTTAAAATTAGTTTGAGCCCCCAAATTAATTGTTGAATCTGATGCGATCCTTAATGTCCTTGGACGACGCTGAAGGTCTGATTTGCTTCAGTGCATTATCAAAATCTTGAAATGAAACAGGGCGGAGCTGAAAAAGAGTTAGGGTTTTAAGTTTGTGAGACCAAGCAGAGAAAAAAGGGATATTTTCTGGTGCTGTATCCAAAACAGCCTGAACTGAAAATTTCTTGAAATAAATAAATCAGTAAAGGGAGCTACTATTATTGGCAAGGGCACTATACACTGGCAAACTAACACACTTCTCTTTCTTTCACTAAATTTACATTTAGTTAATAATGGTTTTACTAGATCCCAGGGAATGATGAACAAACAACGACTTGTTTATACTTACATCACATTCCTTTATGGTACTGAATTCTTCACATGATAGCTCCCTTAACGGATAGTTAACAGCATGGGTTGTCAGACATTTTAAATCTGCCCCACTGTAACCCTCAGTAAGCTTGGCAATTTGTGAGAGCTCACAATCCACGAGATTGTGGTTCACACTTTCAAGGGAGTTCTTTACAAGTGTCTCGCGAGCCTGAAGAATGGAAAGGTTTTTGGTAACATTACATATGGCACTACAAATTGCATTGAAATAAATACACACATTTGTTTGGGGTAGAGGCACATATAGGCGCTTGGAAAGTCTGCGTCTTATGGCTTCATCGATATCATAGGGACGATTAGTGGCGCCAATAATCAGGATCTGAGCATCAGATTCAATAATTTTGTTCTGAAAATAAAAAGGAAATTGAAATGAATCAAAGAATGCCTCCACAGCTATTTCTAAAGAATGAAGAATAAGTTTTAAGATACTTACCATTTGAAGTAAGAGCTCAGTCTTTACCCTGCCTGGTCCAGAGTCAGTGGTCCCTTCCTTTCTCTCAAAACACAACCCCTCCATTTCGTCAAATAAAATAATGGCTGGCTGCGTTTCCCTTGTAGAGGAAATTCACAAATACCACAAGTGTTAAAATAATGTTCACATTGATTATATGACACATTTAAAAATTATCTGTCAAGACGCATACCACGCTAGTTCGAATATGGCCTTCACATGCTTTTCGGCTTCTCCACACCACTTGGAAAGGATGGCAGATGCAGTCCCTGCATAAAAGCACGACCCCTCCCATCGTGAAGCAATGACTTGTGCTATGAAAAAGAGAACGTAAATAATCAATAATCACTTGACTTAAATTGGCAGAACCGTCACTTAATACTTAGGCTTCATTACCAATCATTGTTTTGCCAGTGCCAGACGGGCCAAACAACATGATGCCCTTAGGAGGAGCTCTGGGCCCCTTGCAGAAATCCGGCCTCTTGAGAGGCCATAAGACAGACTCCTGAAAGGAGCCAGGAAAAATTTTAATGATAATCATGCACATGTCAAAGGCACACGAATTCATTTAACAAGTTGATCCTTACATCAACCATCTTTTTGACATCCTCCAAACCAGCGATCATGTCCCAGTCACCGTGGGTCAAGTCGTCAACAAGACAGCTCATCACGTTTGTAACATACTTGCTTAGCTCCGTTCCAGAGTTCAAAAATTTCATTGTTATTTCTTCCCGCCGTATTTGCTTCTGTCGAGGAGTCATCTGGAAAATCAGTCAAATTTGAACAGTGATTACACAGTAATTCAATGAGAGAACTTTCTGTAAATGTCCTCTGATAGTCACCAGGAACAAATTTAGAATTTACCTTTTTATTTGCAAATGTTGTCAGTTTAAAGGCTGTGCTCTGTAATTATTCATAAGAAAAATTAATATAGATACAATGCACAGCAAATAAATTTCATAACTACGTTGAAAAGATATTACTAAAATAGGCTGTAAAAGGCTCTTTAACTGGATTTGGAAAGGAATTGGGTTCAAAATTTCATGTTTGACAGTTAACTATGTAGCACTACATATACCCACAGCAAATGAAAAATATGAAAAATGCAATATATGCAGTTGAACCTTCCCTTAAAGAAATTGACTGAAATAAAGATTTCAGCTGAAGCACTCACTTGTGGGTTTGAAGCTGCCTCTGTTTTCACATCCAACTCTGTTACAACAAATATATTAACACTTTATTAGAAACTGGCGAAAATAGCGAGTAAAAAAACAGTATTTGGATGATCACTTACCTTTTTTGAGCCTTTCAATTTCCTCCTCTTGTTCCTTGCATACCACTTCTAGTTCGGGTTTTTTTAATCCCTTCCTTGACCTTAACCTTAGGCTAAGCGGACTATATTTAGGAATGGCAGGGACAGCCTTCTTGGTGTGTGCAGGCTTAGCTGGGGAAGCCTTTTGAATAGGTTTCTCAAAGTCATCATCATCATCATAATCATCAGCTACTACTATTGGTTGTGATGATGTTGCTTTAGGGGTCTTAGATCCGCTGGTCATCTTGTCAAGTTTAGCCTGCAAGAATGGAGGATTATGGGTTTGTGACATGTCACAAATTGTAAGAAGAATATCATACTGAGAGTTGCATTGTACCTTGAAACTCTGCGGTGAGACTGGGTCAGCATTACTTTTGCTTGTACCAGTTTTGAAAAATGGATCACTTCTACCAATGGTACCAAGTGTCTTTTTGCCATTATTACTCTTCACAAACTTCACTTCGTTCTCACTCTCATCAGACTGAAATTAAGGAAACAAGACCGTCAGCACAAAAATGCAAACATATTACTACACCTGTTTTTTTTAAATGGGTATCCTGAGGGAAAACAAAACTAAACTGTGACAATATTTGGCAAGATGAGAAAAAAAGGGCATATACAAACCACATCTCACAAGTTTAAGTTTTTTACAAGATGAAGTGAATGGAGGGGGAAACTAATCATGAATTAGGATACATCTTAAGACAGCACAAATGCACTGATTTTGGATTTTCATGGATTCAAATCAATTACTTAGTCTTTGAAATAGCGTTCACATAACATTTTTTGAGTGTATTGTTATTTGGTTCCACATTACTTTCAAGTGTCCTCTACCAAAAATTTCCAGATTCATTTGAAAAAAATTAGACTGCCTCTAAAGAAATTGAAGCCAAATTATAATACTACTACTTTCAACTTTTGAACGATCAAGGGACTTACTGAAAAATCGGGTTGAGTCTGATTTAGTGGCTTCCTCAGAGTGCTCGGTGAGCTCTGCTGCGACTTGGCCTCATTCTTGGACGAAAAAGATGTAAATCAAGTGAAGGCACATAGATTAAGATAATGTTTGAGAGCCAAAATTGAAATTTTTAGCGACCCATAGTTGTTGTGGAGTGTGGAAACTTCTTAGGGGTCAAAACATGACCGTTCTCACTATTTACAATGAAGTTGTTTTTCAAAATTCAAGTATCCCCTTCTTAAAATTGCAGATTCCAATAGAAATAGCAACCCAAAATTAGTGAGTGACAATTGTCTTGGGGTTTGTCGCCAGCACCCAATAGTTTCAATAGTTCCCACCACAAATAGATAGAGCATGCTGAGCTTTTGACTCTTTCTCGGAAGTGAGTCCTCAACAAGGGACTGAAGCCATAAAATTGCTGCAACCTTCCACTTACTCTTGCGATGAAATGTGGCTTGCACATGTTGGAATAAGTCCGTAATAGGCCCCATCCTAAAAGCAAAGGCAAAGCACACTGATGAGTCAAGTCAATTAGAAAATGCTGCATTGTTAGCCAATACTTTACCCATCAAGAGTATCACTCTGCAGGCCCGGTTTATCCACTGTTGATGTGGAGGATTTGGCTGCAAGGCTGCACTTAAGCATTGAGTTGCCAAGACTGCCCCCTTCAGATGGGTCCAGCTTCTTTGGGTCTCGCGACCTGCTGCGGGAGTGATGCCGACGGCTGCTCTTGTGACTAGTTGACCTGCTGGGGCGCGAGCGGCTGAACCTCCTTCGGTCCCGGTCTCGCGACCTGCTGCGGGAGCGGTGCCGACGGCTGCTCTTGTGACTTGTGGACCTGCTGCAGGAGTGATGCCGACGGCTGCTCTTGTGACTTGTGGACCTGCTGCGGGGGTGATGCTGACGGCTGCTCTTGTGACTAGTTGACCTGCTGCGGCGCGAGCGGCTGAACCTCCTTCGGACCCGGTCTCGCGACCTGCTGCGGGAGCGGTGCCGACGGCTGCTCTTGTGGCCAGTTGATCTGCTGTCGTACGAGCGGCTGAACCTCCTTCGGTCTCGGTCTCGCGACCTGCTGCGCCGGTCCATGACTACAGAACAAAAAGCGAATTGTTATGCATGGGAAAAAGGCAGGGCGCTAATATTGGCGCTGAGCGTGGAACCCAAATTCTGGTCCAGAAAAAGACTAAATTAGGCGCGGCGATGCAAAGTCACATTGCGCATCACATAAACGGAACAGGCAACACTGAAACCCCCCCCCCCCCCTTTTTTTTCCTCCCGCAGACCCGGCCTCAACTGTGACGGCACCCTCGCCACGCCCTTGCAATACATGCCCGCGAACGGAAGCGGGCATGTTCGTGGTCACAGCGTTGTTACCACAAGGGCGCTAGAGATGAACTGTTTTGCGTCTGTGGGTTGGGCCTTGAAAGCCGCCCTTTCATTTATCACTGCTTCCTTGGGCAATTAACGCCTGAGAGGTAGGCCTCCGCCCCAACATGCAACACACCTATCTGGGGAGGGTGGCCTACCTTGCCCCTGAGGGAAAAGTTAGGCCAACGTATTCACGCCGGTGTTGTAATGTTCTATGTTCTGATATGACTCTAAGCCCTTAGCTCTAATTTGTTCAGAGTTTGCTAGCTCCATCCATATTTCGGTAGAGTGCGTAGATTAGGTTATTTAAATGGGCGCTTGGTGAACGAGTCACCACTAAGGTTCTAGAGGCTGGGACCCAGTGCAGTGACGTGGCAGATAGGATCACATAATTGGCCAAAAAGTAACAAAAAAAATAGACAGGTTTATTCATAACATCCAAGAGGACAAAAACTCTATATATTATGGTCTAGAGCCTTACTCAATATTATGAACAGGGACTAATAGCTCCGACCAACGCTATTAGCAGTGCCATACATCCTAACTCACTAACTAATTCGAGAACAACGGGGGGGGGTGTAGATGCATAAAAAAAAATCCATAAGTTCGGGTCTCATGCTAAGTAGTTGTAGATCTTAAAATGGCCCCTTACTCTGCTCATAATACCGACACCAAGGAACCCAGGGCTCTGCAGTAGCCCAATCAAATAATTATCCCAAGAGGAACTCCCACGAGTTCAGAATAGCACACACATAGAATAAGAAAAAATAAATACAAATAGGACTCACACAGTGAGTATACAACCACCACACACAGTATGGAACAAAATAATGAAGTCAACTTGCGCACAGTTGACACACGACTAGAAAAGTAGAGCTGAGATACCTCAGCGATCACACAGCTAAGGACACTTTCATACTCAGGTCACCACACGATAGATTCAGAACGGGTCTGGTATGCCCACAGTACTAAGTAAATCTGACAATAAGAATTGTTACGAAGAAAGCTATACCATGCTCAAAGGCGATGGACAACTTGAGTGACAACATTTACAATTTCTTGATGCATACGATACAACCCTTTTGAGTTTGGGTGTAAATAATCAGGACGAGATTTAATTGTTGGGCAATACACAGACAGGTCACACTCACTTTCACACCTAAAGAGGTGATCGAAAGACAGAATATTCACATATCTTTTCTGTTTTACACTCCGAATCCAGAAATTTAATTGCTCGATATCTGCGCCACACCTAGCAAGAATAAACTTATTGGCCACTGGCAAAATGGGACAAACAAAAAGCTGCTTCACACCCCGCCTCAACAAATGATTGACAACAGATAAATACAGTTTCCACACTTCCGCCAGAACATGGGGAGAAGTTAGATCATTTATGCCAATGAGCAACACAATTGGGACGGTGCTTGGCAAGTCAGCGAAGTTCTTGATTCGAGCTTTCAAGTCGGAAACTTTAGAGCCACTGACACAGAATTCAACGGATAAGGGGTGGTAGTGACGCTTTTACTTGGACAACAACCTGCTAAAGATTGAGTCTCCCATTAGAAGAGCCATGGCTACAGAGAACTTAACCTTAAAACCTTGACACTGGTGGCCTGCAGGTCTTCAGACACAAACCCTACAGGATCTAACACACAGTTCGAGCTATAGTAAACGAGGTGCACGCGGATAAAATCGGGATTTCGGAGGTTACACGCGGGATCAAGAGACATCGGTACCCCAGAGAAAGTCCAAAACACAAGTCCAGTAGCAGGCCGTATCCGTAGTCGAGGGCTCGAGCGGCGAGTTAACCTCTCATGGCGTGAGCCATGAGGTTACCAAGGTGTAGAGAGACATGAAGAGGGTCCCCGCCGGACTCGTTCGGGGAGATGCCGGTGCAGGCTTAGCCAGACATGCTGGGTTTCACGATAATCCTACAAACAAAGGAAATGGCGACCACACCTCATGAACGGGGAGCTCTCGGTTTTGGGGAAACGTACAGAGGGATCTTTAGCCGAAAACGCGGAAATAAATAGAAGAGACATTAGCTTAGATAGCGGGGAGGGATATTTCTACTGAATAATGGCTTACCGAAACATGATGATCAATTAGTTTGCGGATAATAGACGGATTCGTTGGCACCGGGTGGCTTCCACCGAACGAGTGGCTGACCGAGCCGAAGCCTTGGCCTTGTTCGTTCCGCGGGACCGGTGGCGCTCTCTGCGCGGCGGCGCAACGAAACGCGAGACATATGACGGCCGGAGCGCGGAGTGTAGTAAGCGCGCGGAAAGTTCGAATCAAGCGGGCGAAGCGTAACGGGAGTTCGCGACGGAAAAGAAATCAAAGCCGGGTATGGATAAAAAAAAATGGTGAAAATAAATATGGTAGTCTTTTGTCGTGTCGGGTCGGTCATAAGTCAAACAGGAACGGAACCGTTACATTCTCCCCCTAACTTAACTCTGAGGTGAATCCCCAAGTGATGATTGCCTAAGCAAAGGAAAAAAAATTATGGGGAAATTTTTAGATCATGGACATGCCACGGACCGTCTTCAACTCCTCCCAAATCTTGAAGCAAATACCCTCTTTTCCCGATTTTTCTTTTGATAATGAACGGGCCTAAAAATTTTGGAGCTAATTTCTTACTAAAACATTTTGAAGCATCTGACTTACTGAAATTCCTTCTGTACACTATCTGACCCTCCTTGTACTCAACTTCTCTCCTTCTCAAATTGTAGGTTTTGGCATTTTTCTCGTAGGCTTTCTTTAAGTTCTCAACTACAAAAGAATAAATTCCCTTGATGGCCTCACTGCGCTTGACATAGATTTCCCTGTCTCCCACTTCTGGGACTTCTGGCTCATCCGGCAACTTCAACTCTCTCAACCTCCCATCTAGACAGAGCTCCTCACCAAAAATAAGCCTATGGGGGCTGTACCCAGTAACTTCATTTACAACAGAATTTAAGGCGGCTTGCAATTCAGGCAGGTCTTTGTCCCAGTTAGTCTGAGGGAACTTCTTACTTTTGGAGTTCTTTTTGAGCTCAGTATGTCTTTTCACATATTCATTAACAAAAGTAGCAAGTAACCTCTTAATAACCTGGTTATACCTTTCAGTTGGGTTAGCCTGAGGATGATAAAAGAAGTTAAACAATATGGTGGTATTATACTTAGTGGTGAGTGTATTCATGGCATGACATTTAAATTGCCCCCCATTATCAAACAGAAGCAAACGAGGCACTCCATATTTAAGAAAAATTTTGTGCTCTAAGAATGCTATGACGGGTTTGGCTTCAGCCTTACGCAATGGATGGATCTCAACAAATTTGGAAAATAAGTCAGTGACAACAAGGAGATGAGAGAAACCATTAGTAGAGCGTGGGAAAGGACCCATCAAATCGGCACTGATTACTTCCCACGGTTTAGTAGCTGTCTTCTGAGTTCCCATAAATCCTGCTGGTTTAAGAAGTACTGGCTTGTGAGAGAGACAAGACGGACACTTTGAGACATACTTTTGGATAAAGGCTTTCATTTTTGGAAAATAATACAGTTGTCTGACTTTATTCCAGGTCTTCCTGACCCCAAAATGACCTCCAATAGGGGAATCGTGACATTCCTTGAGAACTTCCTCTCTCTTACTTTCAGGGAGGAGTCTGACCCAACCTGGCGGCAAACCTTTTCCAACAGAAATTAATTTAAAAAGCTGGCACTCCTGAAGTCTAAACAGGGGATACTTGTCTGGGTTTTTCTCCACCGCTTCAAACAAGGAATCATACCAAGGGTCCAGAGAGGGTACACTTTCTACACTGACTAGATCTAGGGCGGCTTCATCTTCATACAGACGGCTAAGGGCATCGGGGACTACATTATCAGCACCTTTCCTATGAATGATAGTGAAATCATACTGCTGCATCTTTAATGCCCATCTCCCTACTCTACCAGTGGGGTCTTTAATATTATCCAGCCAACTGAGACTCGCATGATCAGTCACCACAGTGAAATGAGAACCCTCGATATAGGGCCTAAATTTGTCAATGCCCACTAAAACAGCTAGACATTCTAATTCAGTAGGGGAGTACTTTCGCTCTTGCTTGGTCAAAGTCCTGCTGGCGCAAGCAATAATACGCTCTCCATCTTCATACTCTTGACTTAGCACACATGCTACCCCAGTGGAACTTGCATCACAAAGCAAAATAAATTCTTTATCAAAATCTGGACAAGCTAGAATTGGAGCACTGATCAGGTGATTCTTCAGAGTAATGAAAGCCTTCTCACACTCTTCAGTCCATTCGAAGCGAGCATTCTTTTTGGTTAGATTAGTGAGCGGAGAGGCAATAGTTGAAAAATCCTTAATAAAACGCCTATACCAACTAGACATACAGGTAAAACGACGCGCTTGCTTAATGGTGCGTGGGCGAGGGTAATTTACAATGTCCCTAACTTTATCTGGGTCAACACGCAAACCTCTGGAATCAACAACGTGCCCCAAGTACTTCAATTCTGACATCACCCACTTACACTTGTCAAGCTTAAGCGTCAACCCAGCCTTTGCTAGTCGAGCCAGCACCTTCTCCAGTAATTCTAAATGTTTATCAAAATTGGCAGAAATAATAATAATATCGTCAAGATATACAAACACATAAGGTTGGAGGTCTTGTCCAAGGACTTTGTCTATAAAGCGCTGCCAAGTAGCTGGAGCATTATGTAACCCTTGGGGCATACGCCTCCACTGGAACAAGCCTCTACCCCTAATTGTGAATGCAGTCTTTTCCTTACTCTCAGATGATAAGGGAATTTGATGATAAGCAGACTTAAGATCAAGGGAAGTTATAAACTTAGCATCTTTAAGTTGGTCTAAAATATCGGTTACTTTTGGTAACGGGTAAGCATCCTTCTTAGTTACTTTATTTAGCTCACGATAATCAATAACCCACCTCCAGGAGTTGTCTTTCTTTTTAATGGGAATTACGGACGAAGACCAGGGGCTGCTTGAAGGTTCGACAAAACCCTGCTTAAGTAGGTCATCAAGGCCATCATTTAGAACTCGCATTAATACTGGGGAATAAGAGAAATATTTAGCCTTTTTGGGCTCAGCATCAGAAGTATCGATATGGTGAGTCACTTGATTAGTGCACCCCGGAACATCTTTACCCAAGCTAGGCCTATATTTCTCAATCAAGGCATCAATCTTTCTCCGCTCCTCAGGACTCAATATGTCTACAACCTCGACAGAGTCAGGGGAGAAGTCTCCTTTCTCCAGTATTAGGGAAGCTAACTCAGGAATACCTTCTTTGAAATGGGCTGTGCCTGCGACCATGTCTGGGACAAGTTTAGATATTTTCCAAAAGTTCATACCAAAAATTAGAGAATGTGGAAGAGCGGGGACAATTAAAG
Organism: Stenchaetothrips biformis; assembly: GCA_030522485.1. Lineage (NCBI taxonomy): Eukaryota > Metazoa > Arthropoda > Insecta > Thysanoptera > Thripidae > Stenchaetothrips > Stenchaetothrips biformis. The sequence continues at coordinate 992,496 of CM060095.1, read as the reverse complement.
TGGGAACAACAAAAACTTTAGTTTCTTTCCCGTCTACAAAGGTATAGGGAACATCTACAGAACCCCGAGCTCTCCTGAAAGTTTTATCAGCTAATCTGACTCCAACAATATTAGTATCTGAAATTTTAAAACCCAATTTCTGCAATATTTCCCAACCCTTAGACCCCATAACTGAAACAGTAGCTCCACTGTCGAGTAAACCTGAGACTTTATGACCACAAATATCCGTCGGTAAATAAGCTCTCTCATCGGAGCCAAAAGTAATGTCAATAGAGTCTAGATTTATTACTCGTTTTGAGCGGGGGCGACGGCGAGGGTAGGAATGGGCACTTAGTTTTTTGAACAGTTAGGGCAAGAGGGAGTGGTGACATCTAGCTTACCACACTTATAACAATATTTACGCTTGGGTTCAGGACAGTCTATACCTCGATGATCAGAGCTTTTACGACAATTCCAGCACACTCCTTTCTCAGGATGCATCTCAGCAAGTTTAGGTTCTGGCTTCTTCTTGCCTTTATAAGCTAAATCGGGTTCAAGGAGAGGGGGTCTACTTTCAGAGGCCTTTCTTTGCTCTGCAACCTGCCTCGAGTATTCCACCACTCTACCTCTTTCGACTAGATCATCAAGAGAAGTGACTTGAGAGAGGGGAATTCTATCTAGGTAAGCTAGGTGCAAATTACGCCACACGGTCTTGAGCTGCTGAGAGGGGACAGGGGGGTCGGGAAGTCTTGAAAACATCCTGGTCATACAGGCAACATAAATCTCTATTCCTTCGTCCGCGCCTTGCCGTCTCTCTTTGATCTCCTCTAACAGCCTATCTTCCCAATCTTGGGGAAGGAAAGTCTTCTTGAGCTCCTTTACTAAACTTCTCCACGAGTGGAAAGAGCCTCTCTCCAACCCTGACCTATACCACACTAATGCAGTGCCCTCGAAAAGATCACCAGCTCCCTTAAGTAGGGCGTCATCGTCTACTTGACGGGACATGGCCCTATCAGCAACCCTCTCAAGGAAAGAGAACACACTTTCGCCCCTTTTGCCCGAAAAGGTGATTCCCCATTTGTAGATTTGGGCTCCCTTGGAAGTGAAACTGGCGTTAGTACTCCTATTATGAGATTTATCTAAGGTCTCGGACAACTCCCGGATCTGCTTTTTGAGCCGGTCGATCTCCGCATCCCTACGCTTCTCCTCGGCCTTCCGCGCCCTCTCACGCTCTGCCTCGTCCTGAGCAGCCTTTTGAGCCTGCAAAGTAGCCAAAGTACGCTGCAACTCTCTCTGCTCTCTCGTTTTAGGGTCGTCAGGCTCCTCATCATTCGCGAGCCGTTCTAGCCTACGTCGCCCTTCCACCGTCATGTCCTTCAGCCTACCAATCTGCGCGTCTATACCACCGAGTGCCGCGGCAACTGGACTCGAAAGAGCAGCCGTTGCGATGCCGGGCCGACGGTCGGTCCGAGCCTTAGCTAACTCAACAGACAAGGGGGTGGATGCGCTCGTGGGCTTTATCCACGAAGGGCCAGTCTGTATTCCGCCAACGGCTTCATCATACAGCGGCCCGCGGTGTGGCTCACTAGAAGGGTCTTCGTTAGTCACGTCGGATATCGACGGGGGATGGCCAATGACAAGCACCATCTTAGGATCTTGCATGAAGGTACAGTCAAGTAAGCGCCCCTCTAAAATGGGATCCTCCTGCACCCAAGTGCTGCGGAGGTCATACAGTGCCCTAGTGACTTCAATCAGGCGGGAGTCATAGGTTGCCATCTCTGAGTCAGACTCGTAATGTATACCAGCAGTATAGTTAGTCAAATAGCGAGCTCGAGTGACTAAGTGACCAAAGAGCGCACCGCGTCGGCGTACCTCCAAAGGCTCATCTGTTCTTGAAATCAGAGACAACAGACTTTCCATATCATCTAATTCGGCCGCTATATCAGGCACGTAACGCGTATAGAAGCGTTGACCACCAGCTTCCTTAGCAAGAACCTTACGAAGTCGCCTGCGCATTTCCTCTACATTACAATTCTCCCACACTTTCGCCCTAACTCGCAGCTCATACTGGAGCTCAGATTTATGCAAGCTTTGAACATCCATTGTGCTTCAGAAACAAGCAGAGAAATGGATCATAAATGATATCAAACTGGTGAGGGGGGAAATCTCAAAATGCCAATCTGAAACTTACTTAGACAAAGTAAACCGTAATAACAAGGTCAAGATTTGAAAAGACTTCTAAAATCACTGCACGTACTTGTGCCCAATCCAGTCCGTCTCTACCACAGCCAATACGGGGAATAGCTAACTCTCTCAAACCAAGCAGCTCTACCCAGCGAGCCAGTTCTATCAATGTCAAACGCAACGAGTGAAGAGAAGGTTTCAGAAAATATTTAGGTTTAGTAACAAGATAAAATATATATCTGTCACCTACTTTGAGTCTGGCAGCAGAGCCAACCTTCCAACCTTGACTCAAAAGTTCACTTTTATGCCCAAACCTACGTTTAAATTCAACGGCTATGCCTGCTCCCATATGAAAATCCTCACTAACACAGTGTGCAAGACTGCTCGAGGAAGAAAACAAATCCCCTGCTAATTCTCGCAACTGCATTCCCAAGCCGATAGTCAAAAGTCGAATTTAAGTATGAAATATGAGAGATGAAGATGATTAAAAAATTAGGGGAGTGATCCTAATCAAAAAAAATAAAGAGGGGGGGGGGGGGGGTTCAGAGTGAGCTCCACTATTCATGCAGTGTACTCACCACCACCTTAACACTAAACCAAAAGGATACAAAAACTCGAAATTGCGATGGTTCTCCCCGAATGTTGTCCGGCGAGAAGTTCCTCTTCAGCCAACTAAGTTAGGCGTATCTTGATTGCATACAATTGCAACAGCAGCTCGAGCCCTCGACCATGTCACAGCAAGCATGAAACAAGATTAAAAAAAATTTAGCACAAGGTACAGGAACATACATCATGACACAATCATCACAAAAAAAATTAACAAATACCAACTTAGCTAGAAAGTACCCAACACCCAATAAAGATAGAACAAAATAATTTATACCTAAGTTCCACCACCACATCATTGCACTGTTAAACAAAGTATGGAAGTTAATGAGGCCCCACGTTGGGCGCCAAAATGTAATGTTCTATGTTCTGATATGACTCTAAGCCCTTAGCTCTAATTTATTCTGAGTTTGCTAGCTCCATCCATATTTCGGTAGAGTGCGTGGATTAGGTTGTTTAAATGGGCGCCAGGTGAACGAGTCACCACTAAGGTTCTAGAGGCTGAAACCCAGTGCAGTGAAGTGGCAGATAGGATCACATAATTGGTCAAAAGTAACAAAAAATAGACAGGTTTATTCATAACATCCAAGAGGACAAAAACTCTATATATTATGACTAGAGCCTTACTCAATATTATGAACAGGGACTAATAGCTCCGACCAACGCTATTAGCAGTGCCATACATCCTAACTCACTAACTAATTCGAGAACAACGGGGGAGGGTGTAGATACATAAAAAAAAATCCATAAGTTCGGGTCTCATACTAAGTAGTTGTAGATCTTAAAATGGCCCCTTACTCTGCTCATAATACCGACACCAAGGAACCCAGGGCTCTGCAGTAGCCCAATCAAATAATTATCCCAAGAGGAACTCCCACGAGTTCAGAATAGCACACACATAGAATAAGAAAAAAAAATACAAATAGGACTCACACAGTGAGTATACAACCGCCACACACAGTATGGAACAAAATAATGAAGTCAACTTGCGCACAGTTGACACACGACTAGAAAAGTAGAGCTGAGATACCTCAGCGATCACACAGCTAAGGACACTTTCATACTCAGGTCACCACACGATAGATTCAGAACGGGTCTGGTATGCCCACAGTACTAAGTAAATCTGACAATAAGAATTGTTACGAAGAAAGCTATACCATGCTCAAAGGCGATGGACAACTTGAGTCACAACATTTACAATTTCTTGATGCATACGATACAACCCTTTTGAGTTTGGGTGTAAATAATCAGGACGAGATTTAATTGTTGGGCAATACACAGACAGGTCACACTCACTTTCACACCTAAAGAGGTGATCGAAAGACAGAATATTCACATATCTTTTCTGTTTTACACTCCGAATCCAGAAATTTAATTGCTCGATATCTGCGCCACACCTAGCAAGAATAAACTTATTGGCCACTGGCAAAATGGGACAAACAAAAAGCTGCTTCACACCCCGCCTCAACAAATGATTGACAACAGATAAATACAGTTTCCACACTTCCGCCAGAACATGGGGAGAAGTTAGATCATTTATGCCAATGAGCAACACAATTGGGACGGTGCTTGGCAAGTCAGCGAAGTTCTTGATTCGAGCTTTCAAGTCGGAAACTTTAGAGCCACTGACACAGAATTCAACGGATAAGGGGTGGTAGTGACGCTTATACTTGGACAACAACCTGCTAAAGATTGAGTCTCCCATTAGAAGAGCCATGGCTACAGAGAACTTAACCTTAAAACCTTGACACTGGTGGCCTGCAGGTCTTCAGACACAAACCCTACAGGACCTAACACACAGTTCGAGCTATAGTATACGAGGTGCACGCGGATAAAATCGGGATTTCGGAGGTTACACGCGGGATCAAGAGACATCGGTACCCCAGAGAAAGTCCAAAACACAAGTCCAGTAGCAGGCCGTATCCGTAGTCGAGGGCTCGAGCGGCGAGTTAACCTCTCATGGCGTGAGCCATGAGGTTACCAAGGTGTAGAGAGACATGAAGAGGGTCCCCGCCGGACTCGTTCGGGGAGATGCCGGTGCAGGCTTAGCCAGACATGCTGGGTTTCACGATAATCCTACAAACAAAGGAAATGGCGACCACACCTCATGAACAGGGAGCTCTCGGTTTTTGGGGGAAACGTACAGAGGGATCTTTAGCCGAAAACGCGGAAATAAATAGAAGAGACATTAGCTTAGATAGCGGGGAGGGATATTTCTACTAAATAATGGCTTACCGAAACATGATGATCAATTAGTTTGCGGATAATAGACGGATTCGTTGGCACCGGGTGGCTTCCACCGAACGAGTGGCTGACCGAGCCGAAGCCTTGGCCTTGTTCGTTCCGCGGGACCGGTGGCGCTCTCTGCGCGGCGGCGCAACGAAACGCGAGACACATGACGGCCGGAGCGCGGAGTGTAGTAAGCGCGCGGAAAGTTCGAATCAAGCGGGCGAAGCGTAACGGGAGTTCGCGACGGAAAAGAAATCAAAGCCGGGTATGGATAAAAAAAAATGGTGAAAATAAATATGGTAGTCTTTTGTCGTGTCGGGTCGGTCATAAGTCAAACAGGAACGGAACCGTTACACTTCGTTAGTGCGTGACACTGCGTGACAGAGTACTCGTATAGAGTTACTGTTTCCAATCGATCTAAAACTGTCGACAAACTCGACGCAAGGCCTAGAATGACTAACTTTTGCTTTTTCCAATGCGAAAAAGCGATTTTGTGTTGAAGGCTATTGTGACTTTTGATAAACGCCTTTTTTTGTAGTCTTTGTTATCATGCGAGCTAAAACTATGCGGCGCCGACAGGTCAAGCCAAAAAGACGCTTTTCACCCTTTTTTTAGGCGAAAATGCGTCTTTGTGGTTGGGGCACATAATTCTTGTGACATGAATTATCTCTGTATGATGGAATTGTCTTTGAAAGTCAGTGTCACAAATTGAGCTAAAACTGTGCGAGATCACAATGCTAGGTCTTAAATTATTCTTTTTGGCATGAATGAATGCGAAAAAGCGATTTAGTGTTGATTCACTTCTTTCTTGTGATTAATGATTACCTTTGTAGTTTTTGTCACCAATTAAGCTAAACCTATGCGGGACCGACAGGCTAGGCCCAAAAACGGTTTTTTTAGCCTGTTTCTGTGCAAAAATCCGTCTTTGTGGTTGAGGCACTTGTTTCTTATCACTTGAACTATCTTTGTAAGTCGGTGTCACGAATCGAGCTGCATCTATGCAGGATTAACAGGCGAGGCCTTAAAGCTTGCAATTCTGCTTATTTTGATGCGAAAATGCGATATTGTGTTTTAGGCACTGGTTTCTTGTGACAAGATTTATCTTTGTAAGTAGGTGTTACAAATCAAGCCGAAACTATGCGAGATCAACAGGCCAGGCCCAAAAATACGCTTCTCAGCTCATCCCAAAAAGAAAATGTTAATTTCTGTTGAAGCACTTGTGTCTTGCGGTTTAAATGGGTTTTTAATTTAAGTCAGTGTCACAAATCGAGCTGAAACTGTGCGATATCGCAATGCTTAGTCTTAAACTATGCTTTATGGCATAAATCTATGCTAAAATAAGATTTTGTGTTTCGGCTTGTCATATCTCGTGACTCGAGAATACTCTTATAGAGTTACTGTTTCCAATTGATCTAAAACTGTCGACAAATACGACGCAAGGCCTAGGATCACTAACTTCTGCTTTTTCCAATGCGAAAATTCGATTTTGTTTTGAAGGCTATTGAGTCTTGTTATAAAAGATTATTATTTGCAGTCTCTGTCACTAATCGAGCTGAAACAATGTGGGACCTAAAGGCCAGGCCCAAAAACAAGCTTTGTAGCTTATTTCTAGGTGAATATGCGTCTCTGTGGTTGAGGCACTTGTTTCTTTTAACATGAGTAATCTTTGCAAGCCAGTGTAACAAATCGAGCTAACACTGTGCGGGATCAATACGAGAGGCCTGAAACCTTAAATTTGGGTCTAATTCAAATCAAGCCGAAATTATGCGGGTTAAAAAGGCCAGGCCCAAAAACACGCTGTTCAGCTCATTTCTAAAGGAAAATACGACTTTGTGTTTGAGGCCCTAGTGTCTTGTTGATAGAATTGTCTTTAAGAGTCAGTGTCACAAATCAAGCTAAAACTGTGCGAGATTAGAATGCTTGGTCTTAAATTATGCTTTTGGCATGAATGAATGCGAAAAAGCGATTTTGAGTTGATTAACTTGTTTCTTGTGATTAATGATTACCTTTAGAGTTTTTGTCACCAATTAAGCTCAAACTATACGGGGTCAACAGGCCAGGCCTAAAAATACGCTTTTCGGCTCATTTCTACAAGAAAATGCGACTTTGTGTTTTAGGCACTTGTGTCTCGTGGTTTGTATTGTCCTTGCAAGTCAGTGTCACAAATCGAGCTAAAACTGTGCGTTATTACAATGCTTTGGCTTAAATTGAGCCTTTTGGCACCAATGAATGCGTAAATGCGATTTTGTGTTGAAGGCTATTGTGACTTGTGATTAATGCCTTTTTTTGTAGTCTTTGTCATCATTCAAGCTAAAACTATGCGGCGCCGACTGGTCAAGCCAAAAAGACGCTTTTCAGCCATTTTGTAGGCGAAAATGCGTCTTTGTGGTTGAGGCACATGAATCTTGTGACATGAATTATCTCTGTATGCCGGTGTCGCCAATCAAGCTGAAACTGTGCGGAATCAATTGGCGAGGCCTTAAACCTTTAATTTTTGCCTATTTCAACGTAAAAATGCGACTTTGTGTTAACGGCACTAGTTTCTTGTGACAAGTTTTATCTTTGTAGGTAGGTGTTAGAAATCAAGGTTAAGCAGGATAATCTTTTGTAGTCTCTGTCACCAATCGAGCTAAAACTATGCGAAACCAACAGGCCAGTCCAAAAAACACGCTTTTTAGATAATTTATGCGTGAAAGTGAGTCTTCGTGGTTGAGACACTTGTTTCTATTGACATAAATTATCTTTGCAAGTCGTAGTCACTAATCGAGATGCAACTGTGCGGGATTAACAAGCGAGGCTTTAAACCTTAAATTTCTGCTTATTTCGGAGCGAAAACGCGACTTTTCGTTTGAGGCACTGGTTTCTTGTGACAAGATTTATCTTTGTAAGTAGGTGTTACAAATCAAGCCGAAACTATGCGGGACTAACAGGCCAGGCTCAAGAACACGCTGTTCAGGTCATTTCTAAAGGAAAATGCGACTTTGTATTTGAGGCACTAGTGTCTTGTGGATAGAATTGTCTTTGAAAGTCAGTGTCACAAATCGAGCTAAAACTGTGCGAGATCACAATGCTTGGTCTCAAATTATTCTTTTTGGCATGAATGAATGCGAAAAAGCGATTTTGTGTTGATTCACTTCTTTCTTGTGATTAATGATTACCTTTGGAGTTTTTGTCACCAATTAATCTAAACCTATGCGGGACCGAAAGGCTAGGCCCAAAAACGGGGTTTTCAGCCTGTTTCTATGCAAAAATGCGTCTTTGTGGTTGAGGCACTTGTTTCTTATGACTTAAACTATCTTTGTAAGTCGGTGTCACGAATCGAGCTGCATCTATGCAGGATTAACAGGCGAGGCCTTAAAGCTTGCAATTCTGCTTATTTTGATGCGAAAATGCGATATTGTGTTTTAGGCACGGGTTTCTTGTGACAAGATTTATCTTTGTAAGTAGGTGTTACAAATCAAGCCGAAACTATGCGAGATCAACAGGCCAGGCCCAAAAATACACTTCTCAGCTCATCCCAAAAAGAAAATGTTAATTTCTGTTGAAGCACTTGTGTCTTGCGGTTTAAATGGGTTTTTTATTTAAGCCAGTGTCACAAATCGAGCTGAAACTGTGCGATATCGCAATGCTTAGTCTTAAACTATGCTTTATGGCATAAATCTATGCTAAAATAAGATTTTGTGTTTCGGCTTGTCATATCTCGTGACTCGAGAATACTCTTATAGAGTTACTGTTTCCAATTGATCTAAAACTGTCGACCACTACGACGCAAGGCCTAGGATCACTAACTTCTGCTTTTTCCAATGCGAAAATTCGATTTTGTTTTGAAGGCTATTGAGTTTTGTTATAAAAGATTATTATTTGCAGTCTCTGTCACTAATCGAGCTGAAACAATGTGGGACCTAAAGGCCAGGCCCAAAAACAAGCTTTGTAGCTTATTTCTAGGTGAATATGCGTCTCTGTGGTTGAGGCACTTGTTTCTTTTAACATGAGTAATCTTTGCAAGCTAGTGTCACAAATCGAGCTAACACTGTGCGGGATCAATACGAGAGGCCTGAAACCTTAAATTTAGGTCTAATTAAAATCAAGCCAAAATTATGCGGGTTAAAAAGGCCAGGCCCAAAAACACGCTGTTCAGCTCATTTCTAAAGGAAAATACGACTTTGTGTTTGAGGCACTAGTGTCTTGGGGATAGAATTGTCTTTAAGAGTCAGTGTCACAAATCAAGCTAAAACTGTGCGAGATTAGAATGCTTGGTCTTAAATTATGCTTTTGGCATGAATGAATGCGAAAAAGCGATTTTGAGTTGATTAACTTGTTTCTTGTGATTAATGATTACCTTTGGAGTTTTTGTCACCAATTAAGCTCAAACTATACGGGGTCAACAGGCCAGGCCTAAAAATACGCTTTTCGGCTCATTTCTATAAGAAAATGCGACTTTGTGTTCTAGGCACTTGTGTCTCGTGGTTTGTATTGTCCTTGCAAGGCAGTGTCACAAATCGAGCTAAAACTGTGCGTTATCACAATGCTTTGGCTTAAATTGAGCCTTTTGGCACCAATGAATGCGTAAATGCGATTTTGTGTTGAAGCCTATTGTGACTTGTGATTAATGCCTTTTTTTGTAGTCTTTGTCATCATGCGAGCTAAAACTATGCGGCGCCGACTGGTCAAGCCAAAAAGACGCTTTTCAGCCTTTTCGTAGGCGAAAATGCGTCTTTGTGGTTGAGGCACATGAATCTTGTGACATGAATTATCTCTGTATGCCGGTGTCGCCAATCAAGCTGAAACTGTGCGGAATCAATTGGCGAGGCCTTAAACCTTTAATTTTTGCCTATTTCAACGTAAAAATGCGACTTTGTGTTAACGGCACTAGTTTCTTGTGACAAGTTTTATCTTTGTAGGTAGGTGTTAGAAATCAAGGTTAAGCAGGATAATCTTTTGTAGTCTCTGTCACCAATCGAGCTAAAACTATGCGAAACCAACAGGCCAGTCCAAAAAACACGCTTTTTAGATAATTTATGCGTGAAAGTGAGTCTTCGTGGTTGAGACACTTGTTTCTATTGACATAAATTATCTTTGCAAGTCGTAGTCACTAATCGAGATGCAACTGTGCGGGATTAACAAGCGAGGCTTTAAACCTTAAATTTCTGCTTATTTCGGAGCGAAAACGCGACTTTTCGTTTGAGGCACTGGTTTCTTGTGACAAGATTTATCTTTGTAAGTAGGTGTTACAAATCAAGCCGAAACTATGCGGGACTAACAGGCCAGGCTCAAGAACACGCTGTTCAGGTCATTTCTAAAGGAAAATGCGACTTTGTATTTGAGGCACTAGTGTCTTGTGGATAGAATTGTCTTTGAAAGTCAGTGTCACAAATCGAGCTAAAACTGTGCGAGATCACAATGCTTGGTCTCAAATTATTCTTTTTGGCATGAATGAATGCGAAAAAGCGATTTTGTGTTGATTCACTTCTTTCTTGTGATTAATGATTACCTTTGGAGTTTTTGTCACCAATTAATCTAAACCTATGCGGGACCGAAAGGCTAGGCCCAAAAACGGGGTTTTCAGCCTGTTTCTATGCAAAAATGCGTCTTTGTGGTTGAGGCACTTGTTTCTTATGACTTAAACTATCTTTGTAAGTCGGTGTCACGAATCGAGCTGCATCTATGCAGGATTAACAGGCGAGGCCTTAAAGCTTGCAATTCTGCTTATTTTGATGCGAAAATGCGATATTGTGTTTTAGGCACGGGTTTCTTGTGACAAGATTTATCTTTGTAAGTAGGTGTTACAAATCAAGCCGAAACTATGCGAGATCAACAGGCCAGGCCCAAAAATACACTTCTCAGCTCATCCCAAAAAGAAAATGTTAATTTCTGTTGAAGCACTTGTGTCTTGCGGTTTAAATGGGTTTTTTATTTAAGCCAGTGTCACAAATCGAGCTGAAACTGTGCGATATCGCAATGCTTAGTCTTAAACTATGCTTTATGGCATAAATCTATGCTAAAATAAGATTTTGTGTTTCGGCTTGTCATATCTCGTGACTCGAGAATACTCTTATAGAGTTACTGTTTCCAATTGATCTAAAACTGTCGACCACTACGACGCAAGGCCTAGGATCACTAACTTCTGCTTTTTCCAATGCGAAAATTCGATTTTGTTTTGAAGGCTATTGAGTTTTGTTATAAAAGATTATTATTTGCAGTCTCTGTCACTAATCGAGCTGAAACAATGTGGGACCTAAAGGCCAGGCCCAAAAACAATCTTTGTAGCTTATTTCTAGGTGAATATGCGTCTCTGTGGTTGAGGCACTTGTTTCTTTTAACATGAGTAATCTTTGCAAGCTAGTGTCACAAATCGAGCTAACACTGTGCGGGATCAATACGAGAGGCCTGAAACCTTAAATTTAGGTCTAATTAAAATCAAGCCAAAATTATGCGGGTTAAAAAGGCCAGGCCCAAAAACACGCTGTTCAGCTCATTTCTAAAGGAAAATACGACTTTGTGTTTGAGGCACTAGTGTCTTGGGGATAGAATTGTCTTTAAGAGTCAGTGTCACAAATCAAGCTAAAACTGTGCGAGATTAGAATGCTTGGTCTTAAATTATGCTTTTGGCATGAATGAATGCGAAAAAGCGATTTTGAGTTGATTAACTTGTTTCTTGTGATTAATGATTACCTTTGGAGTTTTTGTCACCAATTAAGCTCAAACTATACGGGGTCAACAGGCCAGGCCTAAAAATACGCTTTTCGGCTCATTTCTATAAGAAAATGCGACTTTGTGTTCTAGGCACTTGTGTCTCGTGGTTTGTATTGTCCTTGCAAGGCAGTGTCACAAATCGAGCTAAAACTGTGCGTTATCACAATGCTTTGGCTTAAATTGAGCCTTTTGGCACCAATGAATGCGTAAATGCGATTTTGTGTTGAAGCCTATTGTGACTTGTGATTAATGCCTTTTTTTGTAGTCTTTGTCATCATGCGAGCTAAAACTATGCGGCGCCGACTGGTCAAGCCAAAAAGACGCTTTTCAGCCTTTTCGTAGGCGAAAATGCGTCTTTGTGGTTGAGGCACATGAATCTTGTGACATGAATTATCTCTGTATGCCGGTGTCGCCAATCAAGCTGAAACTGTGCGGAATCAATTGGCGAGGCCTTAAACCTTTAATTTCTGCCTGTTTCAATGTGAAAATGCGACTTTGTGTTAACGGCACTAGTTTCTTGTGACAAGATTTATCTTTGTAGGTAGGTGTTAGAAATCAAGGTTAAGCAGGAGAATCTTTTGTAGTCTCTGTCACCAATCGAGCTAAAACTATGCAAAACCATCAGGCCAGTCCAAAAAACACGCTTTTTAGATAATTTATGCGCGAAAGTGAGTCTTCGTGGTTGAGACACTTGTTTCTATTGACATAAATTATCTTTGCAAGTCGTAGTCACTAATCGAGATGCAACTTAGCGGGATTAACAAGCGAGGCTTTAAACCTTAAATTTCTGCTTATTTCGGAGCGAAAACGCGACTTTTCGTTTGAGGCACTGGTTTCTTGTGACAAGATTTATCGTTGTAAGTAGGTGTTACAAATCAAGCCGAAACTATGCGGGACTAACAGGCCAGGCTCAAGAACACGCTGTTCAGGTCATTTCTAAACGAAAATGCGACTTTGTGTTTGAGGCACTAGTGTCTTGCGGATAGAATTGTCTTTGAAAGTCAGTGTCACAAATCGAGCTAAAACTGTACGAGATCACAATGCTTGGTCTCAAATTATTCTTTTTGGCATGAATGAATGCGAAAAAGCGATTTTGTGTTGATTCACTTCTTTCTTGTGATTAATGATTACCTTTGGAGTTTTTGTCACCAATTAATCTAAACCTATGCGGGACCGAAAGGCTAGGCCCAAAAACGGGTTTTTCAGCCTGTTTCTATGCAAAAATGCGTCTTTGTGGTTGAGGCACTTGTTTCTTATGACTTAAACTATCTTTGTAAGTCGGTGTCACGAATCGAGCTGCATCTATGCAGGATTAACAGGCGAGGCCTTAAAGCTTGCATTTCTGCTTATTTTGATGCGAAAATGCGATATTGTGTTTTAGGCACTGGTTTCTTGTGACAAGATTTATCTTTGTATGTAGGATTTACAAATCAAGCCGAAACTATGCGAGATCAACAGGCCAGGCCCAAAAATACGCTTCTCAGCTCATCCCAAAAAGAAAATGTTAATTTCTGTTGAAGCACTTGTGTCTTGCGGTTTAAATGGGTTTTTAATTTAAGTCAGTGTCACAAATCGAGCTGAAACTGTGCGATATCGCAATGCTTAGTCTTAAACTATGCTTTATGGCATAAATCTATGCTAAAATAAGATTTTGTGTTTCGGCTTGTCATATCTCGTGACGCGAGAATACTTTTATAGAGTTACTGTTTCCAATTGATCTAAAACTATCGACCACTACGACGCACTGTTAGAAATTTTTGTTAATCTACAAAATATTTAAACAAGAAACATTTTGTAAAATATTCTTTAAAAGATATTTATTGAAATTTGGAGATTATTTCGTACATCGACATTATATATCTTGTATAAGCAGCTTTACGATATTTTTGGCCGAGTTCTATTACGAACCACCCTCGTAGAGCCGTGGTAGGTACACTGCCAGCAGGCCAGAAAGTCCTGCTTTAGATTCTCCGACGAACAGTTTGTCCCGCTACTATTTGGTGCATGCGGAATATTTTGTAGATTGCAAGTCGTAGTCACTAATCGAGATGCAACTGTGCGGGATTAACAAGCGAGGCTTTAAACCTTTAATTTCTGCTTATTTCGGAGCGAAAACGCGACTTTTCGTTTGAGGCACTGGTTTCTTGTGACAAGATTTATCTTTGTAGGTAGGTGTTAGAAATCAAGGTTAAGCAGGAGAATCTTTTGTAGTCTCTGTCACCAATCGAGCTAAAACTACGCGAAACCAACAGGCCAGTCCAAAAAACACGCTTTTTAGATAATTTATGCGCGAAAGTGAGTCTTCGTGGTTGAGACACTTGTTTCCATTGACATAAATTATCTTTGCAAGTCGTAGTCACTAATCGAGATGCAACTGTGCGGGATTAACAAGCGAGGCTTTAAACCTTAAATTTCTGCTTATTTCGGAGCGAAAACGCGACTTTTCGTTTGAGGCACTGGTTTCTTGTGACAAGATTTATCTTTGTAAGTACGTGTTACAAATCAAGCCGAAACTATGCGGGACTAACAGGCCAGGCTCAAGAACACGCTGTTCAGGTCATTTCTAAAGGAAAATGCGACTTTGTGTTTGAGGCACTAGTGTCTTGTGGATAGAATTGTCTTTGAAAGTCAGTGTCACATATTGAGCTAAAACTGTGCGAGATCACAATGCTTGGTCTCAAATTATTCTTTTTGGCATGAATGAATGCGAAAAAGCGATTTTGTGTTGATTCACTTCTTTCTTGTGATTAATGATTACCTTTGGAGTTTTTGTCACCAATTAATCTAAACCTATGCGGGACCGAAAGGCTAGGCCCAAAAACGGGGTTTTCAGCCTGTTTCTATGCAAAAATGCGTCTTTGTGGTTGAGGCACTTGTTTCTTATGACTTAAACTATCTTTGTAAGTCGGTGTCATGAATCGAGCTGCATCTATGCAGGATTAACAGGCGAGGCCTTAAAGCTTGCATTTCTGCTTATTTTGATGCGAAAATGCGATATTGTGTTTTAGGCACTGGTTTCTTGTGACAAGATTTATCTTTGTATGTAGGATTTACAAATCAAGCCGAAACTATGCGAGATCAACAGGCCAGGCCCAAAAATACGCTTCTCAGCTCATCCCAAAAAGAAAATGTTAATTTCTGTTGAAGCACTTGTGTCTTGCGGTTTAAATGGGTTTTTAATTTAAGTCAGTGTCACAAATCGAGCTGAAACTGTGCGATATCGCAATGCTTAGTCTTAAACTATGCTTTATGGCATAAATCTATGCTAAAATAAGATTTTGTGTTTCGGCTTGTCATATCTCGTGACGCGAGAATACTTTTATAGAGTTACTGTTTCCAATTGATCTAAAACTATCGACCACTACGACGCACTGTTAGAAATTTTTGTTAATCTACAAAATATTTAAACAAGAAACATTTTGTAAAATATTCTTTAAAAGATATTTATTGAAATTTGGAGATTATTTCGTACATCGACATTATATATCTTGTATAAGCAGCTTTACGATATTTTTGGCCGAGTTCTATTACGAACCACCCTCGTAGAGCCGTGGTAGGTACACTGCCAGCAGGCCAGAAAGTCCTGCTTTAGATTCTCCGACGAACAGTTTGTCCCGCTACTATTTGGTGCATGCGGAATATTTTGTAGATTGCAAGTCGTAGTCACTAATCGAGATGCAACTGTGCGGGATTAACAAGCGAGGCTTTAAACCTTTAATTTCTGCTTATTTCGGAGCGAAAACGCGACTTTTCGTTTGAGGCACTGGTTTCTTGTGACAAGATTTATCTTTGTAGGTAGGTGTTAGAAATCAAGGTTAAGCAGGAGAATCTTTTGTAGTCTCTGTCACCAATCGAGCTAAAACTACGCGAAACCAACAGGCCAGTCCAAAAAACACGCTTTTTAGATAATTTATGCGCGAAAGTGAGTCTTCGTGGTTGAGACACTTGTTTCCATTGACATAAATTATCTTTGCAAGTCGTAGTCACTAATCGAGATGCAACTGTGCGGGATTAACAAGCGAGGCTTTAAACCTTAAATTTCTGCTTATTTCGGAGCGAAAACGCGACTTTTCGTTTGAGGCACTGGTTTCTTGTGACAAGATTTATCTTTGTAAGTACGTGTTACAAATCAAGCCGAAACTATGCGGGACTAACAGGCCAGGCTCAAGAACACGCTGTTCAGGTCATTTCTAAAGGAAAATGCGACTTTGTGTTTGAGGCACTAGTGTCTTGTGGATAGAATTGTCTTTGAAAGTCAGTGTCACATATTGAGCTAAAACTGTGCGAGATCACAATGCTTGGTCTCAAATTATTCTTTTTGGCATGAATGAATGCGAAAAAGCGATTTTGTGTTGATTCACTTCTTTCTTGTGATTAATGATTACCTTTGGAGTTTTTGTCACCAATTAATCTAAACCTATGCGGGACCGAAAGGCTAGGCCCAAAAACGGGGTTTTCAGCCTGTTTCTATGCAAAAATGCGTCTTTGTGGTTGAGGCACTTGTTTCTTATGACTTAAACTATCTTTGTAAGTCGGTGTCATGAATCGAGCTGCATCTATGCAGGATTAACAGGCGAGGCCTTAAAGCTTGCATTTCTGCTTATTTTGATGCGAAAATGCGATATTGTGTTTTAGGCACTGGTTTCTTGTGACAAGATTTATCTTTGTAAGTAGGTGTTACAAATCAAGCCGAAACTATGCGAGATCAACAGGCCAGGCCCAAAAATACGCTTCTCAGCTCATCCCAAAAAGAAAATGTTAATTTCTGTTGAAGCACTTGTGTCTTGCGGTTTAAATGGGTTTTTAATTTAAGCCAGTGTCACAAATCGAGCTGAAACTGTGCGATATCGCAATGCTTAGTCTTAAACTATGCTTTATGGCATAAATCTATGCTAAAATAAGATTTTGTGTTTCGGCTTGTCATATCTCGTGACTCGAGAATACTCTTATAGAGTTACTGTTTCCAATTGATCTAAAACTGTCGACCACTACGACGCAAGGCCTAGGATCACTAACTTCTGCTTTTTCCAATGCGAAAATTCGATTTTGTTTTGAAGGCTATTGAGTTTTGTTATAAAAGATTATTATTTGCAGTCTCTGTCACTAATCGAGCTGAAACAATGTGGGACCTAAAGGCCAGGCCCAAAAACAAGCTTTGTAGCTTATTTCTAGGTGAATATGCGTCTCTGTGGTTGAGGCACTTGTTTCTTTTAACATGAGTAATCTTTGCAAGCCAGTGTCACAAATCGAGCTAACACTGTGCGGGATCAATACGAGAGGCCTGAAACCTTAAATTTAGGTCTAATTCAAATCAAGCCAAAATTATGCGGGTTAAAAAGGCAAGGCCCAAAAACACGCTGTTCAGCTCATTTCTAAAGGAAAATACGACTTTGTGTTTGAGGCACTAGTGTCTTGGGGATAGAATTGTCTCTAAGAGTCAGTGTCACAAATCAAGCTAAAACTGTGCGAGATTAGAATGCTTGGTCTTAAATTATGCTTTTGGCATGAATGAATGCGAAAAAGCGATTTTGAGTTGATTAACTTGTTTCTTGTGATTAATGATTACCTTTGGAGTTTTTGTCACCAATTAAGCTCAAACTATACGGGGTCAACAGGCCAGGCCTAAAAATACGCTTTTCGGCTCATTTCTACAAGAAAATGCGACTTTGTGTTTTAGGCACTTGTGTCTCGTGGTTTGTATTGTCCTTGCAAGGCAGTGTCACAAATCGAGCTAAAACTGTGCGTTATCACAATGCTTTGGCTTAAATTGAGCCTTTTGGCACCAATGAATGCGTAAATGCGATTTTGTGTTGAAGGCTATTGTGACTTGTGATTAATGCCTTTTTTTGTAGTCTTTGTCATCATGCGAGCTAAAACTATGCGGCGCCGACTGGTCAAGCCAAAAAGACGCTTTTCAGCCTTTTCGTAGGCGAAAATGCGTCTTTGTGGTTGAGGCACATGAATCTTGTGACATGAATTATCTCTGTATGCCGGTGTCGCCAATCAAGCTGAAACTGTGCGGAATCAATTGGCGAGGCCTTAAACCTCTAATTTCTGCCTGTTTCAATGTAAAAATGCGACTTTGTGTTAACGGCACTAGTTTCTTGTGACAAGATTTATCTTTGTAGGTAGGTATTAGAAATCAAGGTTAAGCAGGATAATCTTTTGTAGTCTCTGTCACCAATCGAGCTAAAACTATGCGAAACCAACAGGCCAGTCCAAAAAACACGCTTTTTAGATTATTTATGCGCGAAAGTGAGTCTTCGTGGTTGAGACACTTGTTTCTATTGACATAAATTATCTTTGCAAGTCGTAGTCACTAATCGAGATGCAACTGTGCGGGATTAACAAGCGAGGCTTTAAACCTTAAATTTCTGCTTATTTCGGAGCGAAAACGCGACTTTTCGTTTGAGGCACTGGTTTCTTGTGACAAGATTTATCTTTGTAAGTAGGTGTTACAAATCAAGCCGAAACTATGCGGGACTAACAGGCCAGGCTCAAGAACACGCTGTTCAGGTCATTTCTAAACGAAAATGCGACTTTGTGTTTGAGGCACTTGTGTCTTGTGGATAGAATTGTCTTTGAAAGTCAGTGTCACACATCGAGCTAAAACTGTGTGAGATCACAATGCTTGGTCTCAAATTATTCTTCTTGGCATGAATGAATGCGAAAAAGCGATTTTGTGTTGATTCACTTCTTTCTTCCCGTGAAAAAAAATGAAATATGTTTTTAATTTATTACTTAATTTAAAGTTAATTCATTTGAAATATATTATATATTTAATGTGAATATGATGGCTATATTCGAGTAAATTCAATTAAGTATGTGTTTTAATATAATTTAGTATGTCGTCTTACTGACTCAAATTGAAGTAAATTTGAAAATATGTATCTCTTCACTTTGGAATGATTGTATTAATTAAAATTAATATACATCTTATTTGATCTATATATATTTTAATTTGCCCAATAAACTGAATCTGAATTTAAGTGAAATTTGAGTTGAATTAACGAAAAATTTTAATATGATTTTAATATATTTTAAATTAAATCTTAGTTTAGTATCGAAATTTACTCTGAATACAGTTTGAATTCAAATGACTTGGATTTAGTTAGGTGGTTTCGAAGGGTAGGGAGTACCCGAACCCTTGAGGAGGACCTGACTCATCCAAGTGGTCACTGCAAAGGTTAAAAATTTGCGGCAGATCCTTCACCCGCCTACTGCCCCAAGACACTAGATACTAGGGGAACTTGGGTGGTTAAACCCTGCGCGCGGCCCGGCCGCCTAGGTAAATTAGGAATGTGAGTGAACCTCGCGAGCTTTCGGACAGAGCCCGACTGTGGCGCCATCTAGCGGCGGGTCAGAATTAAATTAAGCTCTAATTAAACACATATTCGGTTGATATTTAAAACTTGTTTGTCAAACCGAATAAAGTTAAAAAGTGTGTGCTATTGGTAACGAATCCCCACAAGGCTCCTTGAGCAGAATCAGCTGTAAGGGCTTCATGCTCTAAATAATGGTGAATTCACTCAAATTTGACCATTTGACACAAATTTAGACTAAATATAACCAGGGTTGACAAACTTAACATAACAAATATAATAACGTTATTGGACTATCTATAATAAAGGCCAAACCCCCATTTTATATTGATACTGTAGCTATTGTATGCTATTTGGTTTCCATCAATATCGATTTTGAATTATCACGGTGTGTTGAGGTGGCTCTAATAACGATATTGTGATATACTACTGCAAGTCAGTTAGAAGAATAACGTTATTCGCACTATCAGAAGTGAAAATGTTATTTTGATAATGATATTGTGGAAATAACGTTATTCGCCATACCGTTAGTCCTGCCAGGGAAATCCTAGCGCGATGCATTGATAGTGATTGTGTAAATATAACGTTATTTCTACATTATTAGTATCATTTAGCAAAATAGAATAGTGAGCCGGAACCCCGAATGGCCTTGGCTCTGTCCGTTGTACGGTGTCCCCCCCCCGGCCTCCGCGCTGTTTTTTTTTAGCGCGACTTTTACCACAACCCTATTCCCAGAAAATCGTAACGAAAGGAAAAACATGCTGGATTGAGATGTTTGGAGTACCTTTTGAAAAGTTCTGTATCGAGATATTTTCCCCGTTACTCTATGTTGCGAGAATTATAACTAAAACAAGCGTGGGAGAAAGGTAAGAGAGCAGAGCCTCCAAAAGGAAAAGAGCGGACGGCATCGCCCCGCAGCGGCATCGTCTGGCAGCCGGGCGAAAACGCGCCCGCTTCGCCCTGTCGCCGCCCTATGCCCTAGTCGATCTCCGCCCTGCCCTGCCCGCTAGCAAGACTACCACTAGGGCGGACCAGGGCCGACCGGCATCGAGGGCGGCGGACGTCCCGCCGGGCGGAGAGATGACGCGGGCGGCGCCCAGCCTCGCGCCTCGCTTGGCCTCGCTCGACGCCGCCGCCCGCCCCGCGTCCGTCTGTCTATCTTTCGGTGCCCGCCCGCGCGTTCCCCCCGCAAGCATCGGCGCCACCAGAGCTTATTCGGAAGCGGTGCGGTTGTTCGGCCGCAGCCCTTACCGCTGCCCTGCAAGTAGGGCGCGCAAGTTTCGTGCAATTTTTCATAGACTCAAAAGCTATCATCGGCTTTCTTGGTAACCATGGTAACGCAAAACAACCACATCAGGTTAAAAGGAAACACGTAAACAGTCCGAGAAGTTGCATTTCGATTGTGTTGGATTATACAATTTGTAGATGCTGTGCTAGTTCAATAAATAAGCAAAGGGACAGAAAAGGTAAGGACTTTAGCTTTGTGCATCTTTGCGTTTCTGGATTCATAACCATGAGTGTGTGCTAATAGGTTAGTCTGTCAGAATGTAATGTTTTAATTTTTTATTTCCAGGCTTCCAAGTATTTTTGTTTTGTTAGGTTAATTTAAATTATTTAAATTATGTTAAGATGGCTGCCTACATTCATTAGCCTGGCTTCATGATCATCACTGATTTGTTGTGTGAGACAAATCTAAAAATACAATATGTAAGCCTTTCTAAAATTATTGTGGGTGGCTCAACATACTATAAGTTTGAATTCTGCAAAATAAATGGAAACAGTCTCTCAACTATGGTCAATGGTAAGTTATTTACTTACAATAGTTTGTACATTTCAGTATCACATTTCTCTTTGGATCATTAAACATTAGAGATCAGAATTATGATATCAAATTATCCTACAACTAACGTTTATGCTTGAGTCTTTTAAATAAAGGAAAAACAAATCGAAGACCATCAAATGTTAGTCGATTAATGAAAATAATGGAGTCTAGTCAAAATAATTAAGTGACAACTTAAAAATGTAAATAACAAATATTAAAATAGCTTTCACAACATCAACTGACTAGGAAATTAGTGTTGCGTTTCATGTCCCTGATTACTTTCTTGTTTTCAGTTTGAGTTACTTGAGGTGGAACTAGAAGATGCACGATTCTTGTTTGCTGAGGTCTTGCTTCTGCTGCTAACATTGTCTAGAAGCTGCTCCGACAACTCACTGTTTGCAATTTGGTGCAGAAGATCAGCATTACAGTGAAGTATCATTATGTCATCAATGTGCTGAGATGACAGGTTAAAGCGCAGAGGGTTGAGAATGAATTTTAGAGTGGAGAATATACGCTCCACTGCCACTTGCGTTGCTGGTTGGGCAAGGACGATGAAAGCCAATTCACTCAACACAGGATGATGGTTTTTGTTCCTATGCCACCATTTCAAAACATCATCTTTCTCAGAAAGTGGAGGTGTTTCAGTGAGGTATGTATCTAATAGATGCAGAATTTTAAGTGAAGGTTGGTTGCTTCTCTTTGGATCCATGCTCTTGACCTTTTCTTTGTTCTTCTTTTTCAGTTCTTTGGAAAAACTGGACTCCTCATCACTGTCAACTTCAAACATTTCACTGCCGTCAGACATTTCTTCAAGAGAGCTATCTTTCCTCTGGCCGTCTTCCTCATCTGTCTCAGCTTCTGCCACCTCCCCCTTGAGGCGACAAAGTCTTCGCCATACTTCCACAAGGTATTTCTTGGCCTCTTGGACATCAGCGGGGTCAAGCAGTGTGAAGTAACGTGGGTCCATCAGCAGAGCAGCTTTAAATCCAGGATAGCCAAACAGGCCAGACAGCTTCTCTCCACGCCGATGGTTAGCATACATCTCTGGTGCCTTTCTCTTGTCCATAGCAGCACAGAGTGCCTTTGCTAATGGCTCTTTGATTTTTGACAGCTTTTCATAGCAGGTCGACCAGATGCAGAAAAAGTCCCCCAGCAAAATGGACTCCCCCTGTAGCTTCATGCTTGCTCGTCTTGCTGGCCTGAAACATTTCACAACATCTTCAACTCGAGTCCAGTCAGCAGCATCCAGCCCCTGCTCTTGCTGCTCTTTTTTAGACAAGACAGTCTGTGTGAATGGACGAAGAGCCAAGACTGACTGACACATGTCAAAAGATGACCCCCAGCGTGTGACGGTATCCAGTGTGGGCAAGGCAAGTTCTTCTTTCCTTAGCTCCCTTACCATAGTTGGTGTTCGCAAAAATTTAGCCAGCTTCCGAACTTTGTCTAGCACAGGCTGAACTTCTGGAGTGGCCTTCATGGCATCATCAACAGCCAACTGCAGCGTGTGGGCTCCACACCTCACACTCTGGATGCTGGTATCATCCTCAGAAATTAGTTCAATTGATGGCCAGTCTTCATCCCCCTCTTCAGCCCATACAATCAGATCTTCTGTATCTTCATCAGTACTAAAATTTTTGTACAGTTCCTTTGCAGCCTTATCAAAGAGTTTTGTCATTAATAGAAGATTAGCTCCATTGTCAGATGTGATAGTGAGCAAATTTTCAATAAGGATCTTGAACTTCTGGAGAACTCTAGTGACTTCTGCTTTCATCAATGGAGCATTGCTCTTAATGAACAACTCTTCAACGGCAAGAGTCCTCACTACAAGCTCCCCATCAACGACAAACTGGGCAGTGATCCCTAAGAAGTGCCGGTGTTTCCTCGTGCAACCATCCAATTTCAAGCTGATTAGCTTTCCCTTCACTTCTTCAGCAATAATGGCCCTGACTTTTTTGGCATATTCAGGAATAAGTTCAGGGATATTCCTTCGGTTAATTGTAACCCTGAAAAAAAAAAAAAAAAAAACGGAAATTATTAGGTAGGTGGTTTATGGTGACGTTTGTGTGCACGATTTATGTGAACCACTCTGTAACTACATTTAGGATTCCGACACAATAATTCAAGCTCAAAGGACTTTATTGAAATAATTTAAACTAATTATATTTGAAATGAGGCCCATGTGCTTAATTAAATAGTATTAACATTTATTTTTTTTTTCCAAAAAGTAATGCTCTAATTCTTTAGTACTAAATTTTCATTTTATTTTAAAAAAGAGATCAACACTAAAATAGTAAAACAATCCCAATAAGTCCTAAGTTTAGAAGTGGAATCCTAATTATGTTTCAGAAAGGCTTTACACATTTCTTTTTTTAAACTGAAGCCCACTTACTTGTTATTTGCAGGTAAAGCGTCAAGATAGGGCTTGATGATGCTCTGGAATGCCTTGCAGTCCAAAAGGTTAAAGGAAGCACCTTGTTCAGCAACCAAAAGCAAAGAGTAGAGCTGGAGTGCCTTCCCGGACATCTTCACTCCATTCAAAACCACTTGCTTAGCCTTCTTAATGGGGCCGCTCTGGCATGCATTCTTCTTTTTGCTGATAATTTGCTCAGCCGTTGTCTTGTGCATGCTTCTTAAGTGCGAGAGAAGGTTCCCACTATGACGCCTCTGAAAGGTAAGAGAAAGTAAACATATTAATTACCTTTTTTTTTTTCTTAAAGACAAACGTTTCCAGCGCACAGTGGGCCAGAGGACCGGTAGAAGCGGTCAAAATTCAGGACGGGTTTTGAGCCATAGAGTTGCGAAATGGGACTGTAACCGAACGTGTGACCCCACCAACGGATGGCTCTCCGAACGAGGAATCCGTTGGTGGGGTCACACGTTTGGTTCGCGTCATGTTGAGCGACACTGGAGCTCAAAACGCGTCGAGAGTTTTGGCCGCCTGCACCGGTCTTCTGGCCCACTGTGCAGCGCACACGTGGAGCCGGCCATGAGCTCTACGTCAGGGGTCTCAGATCAGAGAGCAGACGACGCGCGGGCCGCGGGGATTGTACCGCTCTCTTGCGCGCACGCACTCCTCATAGTGCCATCTCTCTCTAGCCGAGCCAATGCGGCCCGGGTCCAACCAGCAGCCACGCGACGCACACGAGGTCGAGGGGGACGGCGAAGGGCCCGGGGCGCAGGCGGGCTCTGGGTCCAACCAGCAGCCACGCGACGCACATGAGGGGGACGGCGAAGGGCCCGGGTTGCTGGCGGGCACCGAGTCAAACCAGCAGCCACGCGACGCACATGAGGGGGACGGCGAACGGCCCGGGGCGCAGGCGGGCTCTGGGTCCAACCAGCAGCCACGCGACGCACATGAGGGGGACGGCGAAGGGCCCGGGTTGCTGGCGGGCACCGAGTCAAACCAGCAGCCACGCGACGCACATGAGGGGGACGGCGAACGGCCCGGGGCGCAGGCGGGCTCTGGGTCCAACCAGCAGCCACGCGACGCACATGAGGTCGAGGGGGACGGCGAACGGCCCGGGGTGCAGGCGGGCTCTGGGTTCAACCAGCAGCGCC
Source organism: Stenchaetothrips biformis (assembly GCA_030522485.1). Classification (NCBI taxonomy): domain Eukaryota; kingdom Metazoa; phylum Arthropoda; class Insecta; order Thysanoptera; family Thripidae; genus Stenchaetothrips; species Stenchaetothrips biformis. The sequence goes on along the minus strand of CM060095.1, from coordinate 968,103 downwards.
ACGCGACGTCAGCCATGAGGCCGGCGTCGTGGACTACACGAGGTCGTGGGGAACGGGGACGGGGCGCTGGCCGCCGCGGGGCCTGCACACCAGCGGCCACGTGGGGCAGGCCGTGGGGCCGGCATCGTGGACTTCACGAGGTCGTGGGGAACGGGGACGGGGCGCTGGCCGCCGCGGGGCCTGGACACCAGCGGCCACGTGGGGCCGGCATCGTGGACTTCACGAGGTCGGGGGGAACGGGGACGGGGCGCTGGCCGCCGCGGGGCCTGGACACCAGCGGCCACGTGGGGCCGGCATCGTGGACTTCACGAGGTCGGGGGGAACGGGGACGGGGCGCTGGCCGCCGCGGGGCCTGGACACCAGCGGCCACGTGGGGCCGGCATCGTGGACTTCACGAGGTCGGGGGGAACGGGGACGGGCCGCCACGCCCTGGTGCCACATGGCCGGCCATGAGGTTCGCGTCGTGGCCAGGGAAGACGACTGAGGGTATTTTAAACGACGGCAGAGTATCTAACACTCACCTTTGATTTGTAGGTGCACTTGGTCGGCGCTACGATGCACTTGTAGTCTCCGGTTATCTCATCGTGGCTGAAGCAATCAAACACGTCCTGGTTCGTGACCTTTCTGCCTCCGTGACCTTTTTGACCACTGGATTGCTCATCGTCAGCAAACGACGGAGAGGCTTCGGACTCCGATATCGCACCGTTCTCAAGTGCCATGTCAGACATTGCTCCTGTCCACCATCCACTCCTTCCAATCCACTGAGGCTACGACAATGTCAACGCAACAATAACTAGTGCCGGCCCGTGGTCGACGAAGACGAATGGAAGAATGCGACGGCGTGTCGGTAGCGCCGTGGCTCGGCCGGTAACCACCACTGCAGCAGCACCCGGCGCTCGCTTGTTGTTTGATTCGTCTGCTCTGTTTACCGCGCCAAATGAATGACCGAACTGGACAACCGGCACCCCGCATCCCTGCCTGCCGCCCTAGAGCTGGCGCTGGGTGCGGGCGGGCCAGTCTCTGGGACTCTGAGCCTCTCTGCACAGTGCAGCTAGCTTCCGGTCGGCGAGGGAAGTCCAGAGCCGCTCTCCATCGTACATGTTCACAGTCCGTGTGGAGCAGTGGAGCAACCAAGCCGTCATTCCAAAAGTTTAACTTATATTCAAAGAAAAATTAAAAACGTAAAAAGAATGCTGTCGTCTCCTTTGGTTAAAAAAATAAAAAAAAAAAAAATTGAATTGAAAACTTGTTTTATTTGAAGTAAGGTCAAGGGTTGGACACTGTACAGAGTATGGGGCGGCGCCCGGAAACGTCGCGCGACAATGGTGCGCTTAGTGAATCAAGAAACAAAGCGAGTTGAGACAACCGTATTGGTCCGCGGCCCGTTTGAGGACACTGCCCTAATCGGGGAGTTATACGGAAAGCCTGGTTTTCCTTTACAGCTAAAATGTAGTAAAGTTCTACGATGAGTCGACCTACGGGTGGCCTAGCCGGCCCGCCCCGTGGCTGATGGTAGAGCTGCTGGGAAGTGAAGTGCGCGACTTGCGGCCTCCATGGCCCGTCCAGTGCCACCTAGGAAAAAAAGCGTTGCCGCGCCGTGTGCTCAAACGAACATCTAAACATGTGCTCAAGAGCAAAGCGCCGATCAAAGGGGCGGGGGCACAAAGATTTCCCTCCCCCCCCCCCTCCTCCGCACCCATGGGAGACGCCGGAAAAGTCGGTTGTCACTCCCACTTTGTCCCCCCCCCCCGCCAATTTTTGATCCACCATTGCTTTTGCGATCGTGACCTCTGACGGCGAGCGGGTGAGTGTGTGCCAGGGTGCATAGAAAACAGCCTCCCACAGCCCGGGCGCTAGCCTGAAAGGTATAGGCAGCCCGCAGGCCAACCCGTGCGTTGGGTTGCCTACCTCATTGGCGGTGGGAGGTATTGAAAAGAAGCATTAGTGTATTTGGAGCACAAACCCAGGCAATACCGATATTTTTTTGTTCATTAGAGAAACAATATTCAGATTTATCGTTGAATTTTGATAGTAGTAGAAACGATATTGACATTGCCATCTAGCATGATACAATACTGAATATTGATAGTGGCTAGGGATTTAAAAATACCGGTAATTTAAAACCCTTACCGTAAGTTACGGTAATATTGGTAATATACGGTAATATTACGGTAATTTTGGTATTTTTCTAAAAAAATCAAGAATTTATACGAAAATTCTGAAAATAAATTATATTTTCAAATAAAGGGTTCTACAAACACGTACAATGAAAGGGGAAAAGTACAAAATCAAGTAATAAGAGTACAGAGAGTAAACGATACATAGTCATTAGCCATTATACAATAGGCAGGTACGTACAGGTACGCACATATTCTACTTAAGTCCGGTCATTCTAACGACACTGAGAATGAAAAAGTCATGATCATGACTAAAAATTAGGGTGAGGAATTCTTCATCACCCAAATTCGGGTGATAAAGTGTTCCTCACCCAAAAATGGGTATTGATCATGACTCTTTCATTCTCAGTGGAGGGCGTGCTCTGCGAGACCTGGTAAGTCGGGCCTCGGTACCAGTAGCCGCGGCTGCGGTCGCCCTGGGGGGAACAGGCGCAGCCGCGGTGTCATGAGGAGGAGTAGGAACCCTTTGCTGATGCGGGAGAGGACGCGGTATTGGCCCTTGCTCCGCTTCGGGCTCACGCAGGGGCTCGTCCACCGGCACATGATCTTCCTCCTCTTCACTGTCTGATTCCGGCAGCCAGACCGGCCGCTTGTGACGAGGCGGGGGCAAGCAGCAGCCATATGGTAACACAGCAGGGCTCGCCCGAAGCGCGGGAAGCTCAAATGCACTGCCGCAACGCCGCCGGAGCGGGATTTGCGCCTTAATATGCGTATACGCCAATATTACCAATATTACCAATGTTACCGCCTCACCGTAACTTACCGTAATTTACGCGTAAGTTACCGAATCTTACGGGTAATATTACCGGGCTTTAAATCCCTAATAGTGGCCCAGAAACAATAGTGTTCCTATCATTTATCATAATACTTTATTGAGTATCGATAGTTGCCAATGCCAGCAGATTTAATATTGATACTATTATTAACCATAATGATAAATAATATTGATAGTCTCAATAGCACTATTAAAAACATACAGCCAGCGCCCAGTAACGATATTCATACATTTCTGATATTTGTTAGTGCTAGTATGAATATAAAAAAAATATCATTTAACATAAACATTTATGTTAAGTTTGTCAACCCTGAATATAACTTAGTTTGTCCCTTTTATTATGTGCCAGATTCAATCATATTTACCGTTCAATTAAAGACAGCCTTTTAATATAGATGTAATTTGACCATTCAACACAAATTTAGACTAAATATGACTTAGTTTGGTTCTCATATTAAGTGTCAGATTCAACGTAATTAACATTTAATTAAGGACAGTCACTAAATATTGATTTAATTTGACCATTAGACACAAATTCAGACTAAATATGACTAAATTTGGTTCTTATTGTTATAGTATGCAACGTGTAAAGGGACTTGGAGGAGAAGGAGTAGTCGAGGTCTCAGAGAGACGGAAGGCTTCTGTATTATCAGGGGTTGACCGTGTACAGAATGGTAGCGGCTGCTTGGCTGCGCGCGCTTATATTACAGGAGTAGAAGAACATCAGGAAGAATAGTAGTAGAGAGTGGAGGTGCATGGCCAATGGTATTGTGTGGCTAGGGTATTAAGGAGAGGAACGAAAGGAAGAATATGGGTTAGAGGTCCTGGCCAGCATCCTTAGGGCAGTGGTTGCGAAAGATAGGGAATGACTGCTAGTAAGCCGTGCTATGGTTATGTTCTCTATAGTTCATTTCACAACATTATATTAAGTGTCAGATTCAACCTAATTCACGTTTAATTAAAGACAGTCTCTAAATATATATTGAATTTAACTTAATTTGAAACTCATATTCATTTTTAATACAAATTAAATTTCAATTAAATTAAGAGATGTCCCTATATATAAATTATATTAAAATTAAATGAAATTTTAATTTGTTTATATTAAAAACATATTTCATTTTTTTTCACGGGTTGTGATTAATGACTGCGCGACGGCGGGACACTGCTTTACACTTCGTGACTGCGTGACACTGCGTGAGATCGTGACACTGCGTGAGCCTTCGTTAGTGCGTGACACTGCGTGACAGAGTACTCGTATAGAGTTACTGTTTCCAATCGATCTAAAACTGTCGACAAACTCGACGCAAGGCCTAGAATGACTAACTTTTGCTTTTTCCAATGCGAAAATGCGATTTTGTGTTGAAGGCTATTGTGACTTTTGATAAACGCCTTTTTTTGTAGTCTTTGTTATCATGCGAGCTAAAACTATGCGGCGCCGACAGGTCAAGCCGAAAAGACGCTTTTCACCCTTTTTTTTAGGCGAAAATGCGTCTTTGTGGTTGGGGCACATAATTCTTGTGACATGAATTATCTCTGTATGATAGAATTGTCTTTGAAAGTCAGTGTCACAAATTGAGCTTAAACTGTGCGAGATCACAATGCTTGGTCTCAAATTATTCTTTTTGGCATGAATGAATGCGAAAAAGCGATTTTGTGTTGATTCACTTCTTTCTTGTGATTAATGATTACCTTTGTAGTTTTTGTCACCAATTAAGCTAAACATATGCGGGACCGACAGGCTAGGCCCAAAAACGGGGTTTTCAGCCTGTTTCTATGCAAAAATGCGTCTTTGTGGTTGAGGCACTAAAGTCTTGTGACGTGAATTATCTTTATGGGTCAATGTCGCCAATCAAGCTGAAACAATGCCCAGCCAGAAACGGATAGTCGGAATGATGTCGATTCGATGTCGACCGCATCGATATTATGGAGATGTCGATCGTCGCATCGAAAAATCAGTTATTTCGGTAACTCTGCAAGAAGTCTGCAAACTAACCTAGGATTGCATTAGGGTTGTTTAAAACATCTACGCATCGATCCAAGTGCCCCTGTCCCCGAAACCAAGTCATTTTTCGATACACTATCGAAATTAAGTCGATGTGCAACGATCGTTGGAAAAGCTGTCATCCCTCCGTAAACTACAAGCAACCACAACATTTTGTTCCGTTATGAGAAAAAAATTCAGACTCTCTCTCAGGACTTGTAAAGAGACGCTAGGACTTTGCACTCCGAGCACCGTGATCGCATTTCAAATCATCCCGCGTCCACGCTTCGCTCAGTACTACCAACCTGAAGCTTTAAACGGAAAACCGTTAAACTTGTTTCGTGTCTTAAAAGTTAGTAGTGTCTGTGAAATTAAGGTATAAAAACCAATATTAATTGTTTTTATGAACATCCTTACGCGTACTCATGATTATTTTGATACGCAAAATATTTCTTTCCAGTACTGGTTCACGCCCCTTCCTTTTTCCGGCTTCCGGCTTGTCGGTCGAGGGCGTTGGGGCGGACGCGGAGCGAAGGGACGCCATTGACGCTGCCGAACGAACATTCGCGGAGGTGAGTACGGGTCTCGTGAAATCCCCGTCATTCTGTTGAATCTGAGTTTCTTCTGTCCAAGATTACTTCTTAAGTATTTGAAGATGCCTCTAGATATGTTAGAATCTCGCAGTTAACTCTGATTATGTCTCCTTTTTCGGTATTTGTTCATGGCGAACGCCAGCTCTTCCCGCCAGACTAGGCTGGGTCCTTTATCTCTCCTAAATATCGTTAATTACGTACCTCCTATGTAAAATTTGTTCAGTTTGCGTCATGATCTGTCTCGTCAACAAGTTTTAGTTCAGATTGCGTTGCGATGTGAGACGATTTCTGGTTGATATGCGGACCTAACCTCTCCGCCCGGTCGCCGGCCGGTGCGAGAGCCTAGGCCGAGAGCTCCTATCTGTTGCATTTGATCCCGGGTGGAAGGAACTACAGTTTCAACTGAGTTTGAACTATAGTCGTCAACCGCAGTACAGAATATGCAGTTTCGAGCATAGTTGCAATGTAGAAAAACTGAAGATTTTGTCAGTAGATCTGAACGTAGATTAGATGGTACTTTCGACTGCAGTTTGCTTCTAGTAGAAACACAATTTCATGTGCAGTTGTGAAAACGAGCTTGTAGTGCAGTCCGTTCTGAAGTTGTTCTGTACTTGTGTTCGCATGTCAAAAGTGCATAATTGAACTGTATTACAATTTTAGTTTTCATTATAGCGTCAAGGAACTTAGACTTCAGCTTTGAGGCAAATTATGATTGGCGTTGAAACCGAGCTCTCGCTTGCATGAAAAATATACTCTACATACATAAGTGCATTACCATTAACGGCACCAAGATTGAGAAACTGCCCGGAAAAAAAGTAAGCGAAAACTCATGTGACGTCCAACTGATGTAAAAATTGAACTTAACATGAAACCCGTTAAATTCGTCATAACCGGTTCGAACTTATTTCGCGCCGTTTTATCACTAACAGTTTTGAATTATTTCGATCTTTCATGAGGCCCAAAATCATTTTGATATCGTCAATTGTGAAACGCAAACTGTGGACAGTTTACTTCACACACGGGACATGGTGTGGTCTGCTGTTAGCCGCCGCCTGGGGCCAGGTTTCACGGACCTGCCGCTAGGTGGCGCTTGGAGCGCTGCGTCCGTTTACCAATTAGTACTTCCAATTTGCGTGACTACAGTAATTTTTTTTTTTCAAAATATAACATCTGTTGGCTTAATAAATATCAGCTCGACCCGTATGCTAAAATTTCGAGACAAAATATTACACTGAAGTCAAGAAAAACGCATTTCCATGTTGCGACTCGCTGGCGTCTACGGCCAGCCATTAGGTTGGGTGCACGCCAGATTCTCTATACGATTACGGGGCACCGCCTCGTCGGGTACTTAAAACTGGTCTCGGAATGGTTCCGACCATCTCGGATGGTTATGTCATCTCCTACTAGAGCTGCTCTCCTTACCTATTTTTAGAATCGCCATTGTTCGGCATGTCCCCCTGAGGATGGTCCACTGAGCTGTACTTAGATCAAGCTTATCGTATCACGTATGGGATTTATTGCTTTTGAACTTTACATTCGAAAGTAAGTCAGGACAGGTGCTATATGCCTTATTTCAAATATAAGAGAGACCGCAGTTACATCTACATTTTAAAACTTAAGTCTGAAGTGCAATCAAAACTGCATGTGACGAAAAAACTACCAGTTTATGTATATGAAAACTGCAGTTTAACTGCAGTTTAACTAGAAAAACTGCACTCCGACTGCACTTTTATCACTTAAACTGCAGTTGAAGTACAAACAAACTACAAATAAACTGCACCGCACAGACTGCAATCAAAGTACATTTGCTCCACACTTACATGTGGCTTGTGAAGTGCAGATTGACTATGCCTTATCTCTAAAATTACAACACATGCATTACATTCTCAAATATGTTCCAAGTGTAATTTCCGAGCGCACTCTCGAGTACAGTTCCTTCCACCCGGGATCATCTTGTATGTCTGTGAGCTAAACCTTCGAGTCTGCTGTGTGGTCTTGAACTGGTCGCATTCATCTTCGATTTCTATCATTCCATTTTTTTAAAAAAATTTCTGTTTGGTTTGGTTTGTTTCAGGTGGCGATTGGACTGTTTCCCTACGATGTCGGAACCCATGGATTTACCTGTAAGTTACTGTTAAAACCTTGTGAAAATGTTTAACCAGGAGAGCATCCATCGTCATGCGATCAAGGTTACCAACAAGCGCATGCGGTTGGACCTTTTGCGAGCTGAACTGGCACAAGCTCTCAATCGACCTCCTGAATTGCCTGGTCCTATTCATCTTCAAGATGGTGATCTTGTAGATGATGATCTTGTAGATGGTGATGAGGGTGGTGGTTATGCTGTTGCTGCTGCTGACGACCTTGGTGCTGACGTTGTTGAAGAAAATGTTTTGCATGCAGATCCTTTCGAGGCTGATCCTGATTTGAATGTCCTGGAAGACAATGTTGATGTGCAGATTGAAAGTTCTAGCAGTGAGTCTAGCGAGGAAGAGAATTTCACGGATGAAGAGGATGATGGGCGCCCAGTGTTTGCGAATGACCATGAAAAAGAGCAGTTTGTTATAGACTCTGTCCGTGAATGGGCCCAGGAACCAGGTGTCCTCTCGATGACCAAGCTGGATCATTTGCTTCATCGCCTGGCTTTGGTGTTTCCCCGTATGCCGCTGACTTACACAACTTTATTTGCTTGTGATTATGACTTTAATTTTATTGACATTGAAGGTGGGCAGGTGTGGTATAAAGGAATTAAAACCAATTTGGACAATTTAAATCTTCAGGAATATCTGCAGAAGTTTAAGAAGATATCTATTGACATTGGCATAGATGGCCTGCCCCTCAAGTCTTTCAAATTGTGGCCAATCTTGGGTTATATAGTTGGCACTGACAATCCACCATTTATCATTGCAGCTTATAAAGGTGTTTGTGACCCAGTCAACGTTAACGAGTACCTGGCTAACTTTGTGGCAGAGCTGCAGCACTTGTTCAACAATGGTTACGTTTAAGATGGTGTTAGGTACGAATTTGAGGTCAGAAATTACATATTGGATGCTCTTGCAAGACAGTTCATTAAATGTGTCGTTGGACACAATGGCTATGGAGCGTGTGAAAAATGTGAAGTGCATGGTGAATATATTGACAATAGAATGGTTTTTTTGGACTTGGATGCACCCTTACGGAGTGATCAATCTTTTAATGATAGAAGGCAGCCAAGGCACCACAAAGGCCGTTCACCATTGGAAGATTTGGGTACTGGGATGGTGTCGCAGTTTCGTTTAGACCCCATGCACCTTGTGTTTGCTGGAGTGGCCAAAAGGCTCATGAAATATTGGCTGTATGTTCTTGGTGATTGGAAGCTGCCCTATGATTTAGTGGAGATAATATCTTCAGTGTTTGTGTTCCTGAAACCTTATTGTCCCTCTGACTTTAATAGAAAGCCTAAGTCGTTGAAGTACTTCAAGTCTTTCAAGTGCACTGAAATAAGACGCATTGTTCTGTATGATGGTATACTTGCCTTCAAAGACCTTCTGGAGGACAATGTTTATAAACATTTTCTACTCTTCCACAGTGCTATTTACATCATGAGCAGTAAAACCCTGTTCCCAGCCAATCGTGAACTTGCAAATGAGTTGTTGAGAACATTCATCTCTCATTCTGCACAGATTTATGGTCGAAGTTTTGTTGTGTATAATGTGCATTCCTTGTCCCATTTGGTCGAAGAATGTGATCTGGGGTTTACATTAGATGATATCACTGCTTTCAAATTTGAAAATAGTCTGAAGTCAATTAAGGAGTGTCTCCGTTCTGGGCTTCATCCACTGCAGCAGCTGGCTCGTCGAGATGAAGAAAAGCAGAAGAGTGTTGTGACACTCACTTCAAAGCCAACTCATGTCTCACTGTCATTGAAGCACAGAGTATTGAATGAAGTGATGGAAGGACAGCAGTACCGCAAGTTAAAGACTGGAAGTTTGACTTTGCGGATTGGAAAGGCTAATAGTTGTGTGAAGACTCACAATGGTGACATTTTTGTTCTCCAGAATATTGTATGCAGGAATCGGAAGTTGTATCTAATTGGTTGCAGGTTTCAGAATAAGGAAGACTTCTATGTTTACCCTGTTCCCTCGTCGCAGCTTGGCATTTTCAAAGTTTCACACATTGGCAGGGAGAGGATTGTGTTCAGGTTGCAAGATGTCATGTGCAAGTGCTATTTGATGCCAGATGGGCCAAATTTTTTGTGTGTGCCCATCCTCCACTCCTATGGCTCCATGTGATGGGCACGGAAAGCATTGTAAAGCCCTATCTCATACCTCCTTTCCAATTTCAGTTTGCAGTGTTCAAATTTCCACCTGGTGAGGATGAGGATACGTATTTTGAAGTCGGCCGGAAGTCCTGGATTGTCGGAGCTCTGAATGTAGGGACGGGCGATTTCCAAATTTCAGTATCGCGATTGCGATTTCTCACATATCGCGATCTCATGCGATTAATCGCTAAATCGCAAAAATCGCAAAAAATCGCAAAAATCGCAAAATCGCTAAAAATCGCAAAATCGCATATCGCAAAATCGCAAAAATTGCAAAAAAACGCAACAAAACTTAAATACTACCGAGAACACGCGCCAGCCTCGTTCGGTGCAGTGCGCGGTGCGATTTTTGCGATTGTGCGATTTTTTGCGATTTTGCGATTTTGCGATTAATCGCCGAGGTTCAAAAACCGAAATCGCACCGCGATTTTTTGAAAAAATCGCATCGCACCTGCGATTAATCGCAAAATCGCCCGTCCCTATCTGAATGATGAAATGGAAGGGGAAACCGTTTGGCCCCCTGAAAGTGCAAATGTGTCAAATTTACTTAAAATGCAGCAAAGCCCAGATATGAGCTGGCGCAAGTTCAAGATTGTTGTCATGAGGTTTTATGGTAAGTCAATTGTATTGTGTTCATTAATTTTTCTTATGCTTTGTGTCTCTTCTATTAATTTGGTTTTCAATTTCTGTTTAACAGAAACCTATGCTAAAGCAAGGGCAGCTGTCGCTAGGTTCGTGATTGATTCAAACTATGAGACTGATCAAGAAGTGAGCACAGGCCGTGGGAAGCGTGTTAGGTACAGGCCCCTATTTCTTCAGTCATCTGAAAGTGAAGAGGAGCTTGTGGTCAGGAAGAGGGCCAAGAAGTCCATCCCACCACCCCCACCCATAGCAAATAAAGCAGTGAAGGGTTCTGACACTGATAAAGGCAAGAAAGTAGTCAAGGGTCATCCAGAATCTGCTCAAGATGTCAAACGCAAGAAGTGCTTGGAGTTGATGCAGCGGATCAAAGCTGCAAAGCAGGCTGCTGCTGCGAAGATGAGTAATGAGACTGCGTCAGAACCTATTTCACCATGGAAAGTCACTCCCATGAAGAGCCTGAGTCCCAAGCCCAAGGTTAGTGTAGAAAATGTTGTTTTCTACATAGAAGTGCGCTTAATTTAATCCAATGGTTTCGTATTTATTTGCAGGATTCGTCACCAGCCACAAGCAAGTCTGTTGATTCGCCTGACCCTTTGGACCTGGTTGAAGTGCAAATGACCTCCCCTACCGCTGTCAGTCCTGTAAGTCTGCCTGTAAGTGGGGATTGTGAGTGCCTGCAGCAATTGTTAAGTGCTGCTGCTATTTTGACTAAACTCTTGAGTAACAGACTGGCGATGAAGTTTAACCTGGATGGTAGAGGTACAACCAACAAAATGTCTTTTAGGAAGTTGCATCTGTACAAAGTATTCCAAGGTAATTAATTATATATAAATGTAATTCTTACAGTTTGCTGTTTGATGTATTACTGATTTTAATCTTGATTTTACAGGAACTCTGCAGACAGCATTTCCTGAGAGTGATTTATCTATTGCGGATGATGCCCTCCAAAGATGGCTCAAAGATGCCAAATGGCGGAAGCAGCCATGTGCTGCTTCAGGAGCCTAGTTAACTGAGTTTGATATTCATGCTTAAACTGATCTCTACTACGCAATGTGTTTCTTAATTTTTAATTATTTGTATTGTATTAGTATTTTTATGGTTTATGATGTCCTCCAAAGATGCCAAATGGCGGAAGCAGCCATGTGCTGCTGCAGGAGCCTATTGATATCCATGCTTGAACTGATCTCTCCTACACAATGTTTTTCTTACTATTTAAATTTTAATTATTTGTAGTTCACAAATGGTTTATGATGCCATACAAAGATGCCAAATGGCGGAAGCAGCCTAGTTAGATGAGTTTGATATCCATGCTCAAACTGGTCTGATCTCTCCTATGCAATGTGTTTCTTAATATTTAAATTTTAATTATTTGTATTGTATTAGTATTTGTATGGTTTATGATGTCCTCCAAAGATGCCAAATGGAATGGCGGAAGAAGCCATGTGCTGCTGCAGGAGCCTAGTGATATCCATGCTTGAACTGATCTCTCCTAGACAACGTTTTTTTTATTATTTAAATTTTAATTATTTGTATTGTATTTGTATGGTTTATGATGCCCTCCAAAGATGCAAAATGGTGGAAGCAGTCATGTGCTGCTTCAGGAGCCTAGTTAGATGAGTTTGATATCCATGCTTAAACTGGTCTGATCTCTCCTACGCAATGTGTTTCTTACTATTTAAATTTTCATTATTTGTAGTTAATAAATGATTTATCTTCACCTGTCATTTTCTTTTAACAGAAAGTGCTGTTCTGTAGTTTCACAGCCACAGCCCTCTTATTGTCATTTCCAACAAATCACGTCACAATCACAATTTCCAGCCTACCCCCTCTCCCACTGCAAAAACAAAAATCCGCATCGAATCGACGTCTATCGATAGATCGACGATGTCGAAAATCTTGGGTACTTCTACGGCGAATCGATAGAAATTTTCGACACATCGTCTATACAAGACGTCGACATCGAATCGACATCATTCCGACTATCCGTTTCTGGCTGAGATGTGGTACCGACAGGCCAGGCCCAAAAACGGTTTTTTTAGCCTGTTTCTGTGCAAAAATGCGTCTTTGTGGTTGAGGCACTTGTTTCTTATAACTTAAACTATCTTTGTAAGTCGGTGTCACGAATCGAGCTGCATCTATGCAGGATTAACAGGCGAGGCCTTAAAGCTTGCATTTCTGCTTATTTTGATGCGAAAATGCGATATTGTGTTTTAGGCACTAGTTTCTTGTGACAAGATTTATCGTTGTAAGTAGGTGTTACAAATCAAGCCGAAACTATGCGAGATCAACAGGCCAGGCCCAAAAATACGCTTCTCAGCTCATTTCAAAAAGAAAATGTTAATTTCTGTTGAAGCACTTGTGTCTTGCGGTTTAAATGGGTTTTTAATTTAAGTCAGTGTCACAAATCGAGCTGAAACTGTGCGATATCGCAATGCTTAGTCTTAAACTATGCTTTATGGCATAAATCTATGCTAAAATAAGATTTTGTGTTTCGGCTTGTCATATCTCGTGACTCGAGAATACTCTTATAGAGTTACTGTTTCCAATTGATCTAAAACTGTCGACAAATACGACGCAAGGCCTAGGATCACTAACTTCTGCTTTTTCCAATGCGAAAATTCGATTCTGTTTTGAAGGCTATTGAGTCTTGTTATAAAAGATTATTATTTGCAGTCTCTGTCACTAATCGAGCTTAAACAATGTGGAACCTATAGGCCAGGCCCAAAAACAAGCTTTGTAGCTTATTTCTAGGTGAATATGCGTTTCTGTGGTTGGGGCACTTGTTTCTTTTAACATGAGTAATCTTTGCAAGCCAGTGTCACAAATCGAGCTAACACTGTGCGGGATCAATACGAGAGGCCTGAAACCTTAAATTTAGGTCTAATTCAAATCAAGCCGAAATTATGCGGGAACAAAAGGCCAGGCTCAAAAACACGCTGTTCAGGTCATTTCTAAAGGAATATGCGACTTTGTGTTTGGGGCCCTAGTGTCTTGGGGATAGAACTGTCTTTAAGAGTCAGTGTCACAAATCAAGCTAAAACTGTGCTAGATTAGAATGCTTGGTCTTAAATTATGCTTTTGGCATGAATGAATGAGAAAAAGCGATTTTGAGTTGACTAACTTGTTTCTTGTGATTAATGATTACCTTTGGAGTTTTTGTCACCAATTAAGCTCAAACTATACGGGGTCAACAGGCCAGGCCTAAAAATACGCTTTTCGGCTCATTTTTACAAGAAAATGCGACTTTGTGTTTTAGGCACTTGTGTCTTGTGGTTTGTATTGTCCTTGCAAATCAGTGTCACAAATCGAGCTAAAACTGTGCGTTATCACAATGCTTTGGCTTAAAGCGAGCCTTTTGGCACCAATGAATGCGTAAATGTGATTTTGTGTTGAAGGCTATTGTGACTTGTGATTAATGCCTTTTTTTGTAGTCTTTGTCATCATGCGAGCTAAAACTATGCGGCGCCGACTGGTCAAGCCAAAAAGACGCTTTTCAGCCTTTTTGTAGGCGAAAATGCGTCTTTGTGGTTGAGGCACAGAAATATTGTGACATGAATTATCTCTGTATGCCGGTGTCGCCAATCAAGCCGAAACTATGCGGGACTAACAGGCCAGGCAAAAAACACGCTGTTTAGCTCACTTCTAAAGGAAAATGCGACTTTGTGTTTGAGGCACTAGTGTCTTGTGGATAGAATTGTCTTTAGGAGTCAGTGTCACAAATCAAGCTAAAACTGTGCGAGATCAGAATGCTTGGTTTTAAATTATGCTTTTGGCATGAATAAATGCGAAAAAGCGATTTTGTGTTGATTAACTTGTTTCTTGTGATTAAAGATTACCTTTGGAGTTTTTGTCACCAATTAATCTAAACCTATGCGGGACCGAAAGGCTAGGCCCAAAAACGGGGTTTTCAGCCTGTTTCTATGCAAAAATGCGTCTTTGTGGTTGAGGCACTTGTTTCTAATGACTTAAACTATCTTTGTAAGTCGGTGTCACGAATCGAGCTGCATCTATGCAGGATTAACAGGCGAGGCCTTAAAGCTTGCATTTCTGCTTATTTTGATGCGAAAATGCGATATTGTGTTTTAGGCACTAGTTTCTTGTGACAAGATTTATCGTTGTAAGTAGGTGTTACAAATCAAGCCGAAACTATGCGAGATCAACAGGCCAGGCCCAAAAATACGCTTCTCAGCTCATTTCAAAAAGAAAATGTTAATTTCTGTTGAAGCACTTGTGTCTTGCGGTTTAAATGGGTTTTTAATTTAAGTCAGTGTCACAAATCGAGCTGAAACTGTGCGATATCGCAATGCTTAGTCTTAAACTATGCTTTATGGCATAAATCTATGCTAAAATAAGATTTTGTGTTTCGGCTTGTCATATCTCGTGACTCGAGAATACTCTTATAGAGTTACTGTTTCCAATTGATCTAAAACTGTCGACAAATACGACGCAAGGCCTAGGATCACTAACTTCTGCTTTTTCCAATGCGAAAATTCGATTCTGTTTTGAAGGCTATTGAGTCTTGTTATAAAAGATTATTATTTGCAGTCTCTGTCACTAATCGAGCTAAAACAATGTGGAACCTATAGGCCAGGCCCAAAAACAAGCTTTGTAGCTTATTTCTAGGTGAATATGCGTTTCTGTGGTTGGGGCACTTGTTTCTTTTAACATGAGTAATCTTTGCAAGCCAGTGTCACAAATCGAGCTAACACTGTGCGGGATCAATACGAGAGGCCTGAAACCTTAAATTTAGGTCTAATTCAAATCAAGCCGAAATTATGCGGGAACAAAAGGCCAGGCTCAAAAACACGCTGTTCAGGTCATTTCTAAAGGAATATGCGACTTTGTGTTTGGGGCCCTAGTGTCTTGGGGATAGAACTGTCTTTAAGAGTCAGTGTCACAAATCAAGCTAAAACTGTGCGAGATTAGAATGCTTGGTCTTAAATTATGCTTTTGGCATGAATGAATGAGAAAAAGCGATTTTGAGTTGACTAACTTGTTTCTTGTGATTAATGATTACCTTTGGAGTTTTTGTCACCAATTAAGCTCAAACTATACGGGGTCAAGAGGCCAGGCCTAAAAATACGCTTTTCGGCTCATTTTTACAAGAAAATGCGACTTTGTGTTTTAGGCACTTGTGTCTTGTGGTTTGTATTGTCCTTGCAAGTCAGTGTCACAAATCGAGCTAAAACTGTGCGTTATCACAATGCTTTGGCTTAAAGCGAGCCTTTTGGCACCAATGAATGCGTAAATGTGATTTTGTGTTGAAGGCTATTGTGACTTGTGATTAATGCCTTTTTTTGTAGTCTTTGTCATCATGCGAGCTAAAACTATGCGGCGCCGACTGGTCAAGCCAAAAAGACGCTTTTCAGCCTTTTTGTAGGCGAAAATGCGTCTTTGTGGTTGAGGCACAGAAATATTGTGACATGAATTATCTCTGTATGCCGGTGTCGCCAATCAAGCCGAAACTATGCGGGACTAACAGGCCAGGCAAAAAACACGCTGTTTAGCTCACTTCTAAAGGAAAATGCGACTTTGTGTTTGAGGCACTAGTGTCTTGTGGATAGAATTGTCTTTAGGAGTCAGTGTCACAAATCAAGCTAAAACTGTGCGAGATCAGAATGCTTGGTCTTAAATTATGCTTTTGGCATGAATAAATGCGAAAAAGCGATTTTGTGTTGATTAACTTGTTTCTTGTGATTTAAGATTACCTTTGGAGTTTTTGTCACCAATTAATCTAAACCTATGCGGGACCGAAAGGCTAGGCCCAAAAACGGGGTTTTCAGCCTGTTTCTGTGCAAAAATGCGTCTTTGTGGTTGAGGCACTTGTTTCTAATGACTTAAACTATCTTTGTAAGTCGGTGTCACGAATCGAGCTGCACCTATGCAGGATTAACAGGCGAGGCCTTAAAGCTTGCATTTCTGCTTATTTTGATGCGAAAATGCGATATTGTGTTTTAGGCACTAGTTTCTTGTGACAAGATTTATCGTTGTAAGTAGGTGTTACAAATCAAGCCGAAACTATGCGAGATCAACAGGCCAGGCCCAAAAATACGCTTCTCAGCTCATTTCAAAAAGAAAATGTTAATTTCTGTTGAAGCACTTGTGTCTTGCGGTTTAAATGGGTTTTTAATTTAAGTCAGTGTCACAAATCGAGCTGAAACTGTGCGATATCGCAATGCTTAGTCTTAAACTATGCTTTATGGCATAAATCTATGCTAAAATAAGATTTTGTGTTTCGGCTTGTCATATCTCGTGACTCGAGAATACTCTTATAGAGTTACTGTTTCCAATTGATCTAAAACTGTCGACAAATACGACGCAAGGCCTAGGATCACTAACTTCTGCTTTTTCCAATGCGAAAATTTGATTCTGTTTTGAAGGCTTTTGAGTTTTGTTATAAAAGATTATTATTTGCAGTCTCTGTCGCTAATCGAGCTAAAACAATGTGGAACCTATAGGCCAGGCCCTAAGCTTTGTAGCTTATTTCTAGGTGAATATGCGTTTCTGTGGTTGAGGCACTGGTTTCTTTTAACATGAGTAATCTTTGCAAGCCAGTGTCACAAATCGAGCTAACACTGTGCGGGATCAATACGAGAGGCCTGAAACCTTAAATTTAGGTCTAATTCATATCAAGCCAAAATTATGCGGGATCAAAAGGCCAGGCCCAAAAACACGCTGTTCAGCTCATTTCGAAAGGAAAATACGACTTTGTGTTTGAGGCACTAGTGTCTTGTGGATAGAATTGTCTTTAAGAATCAGTGTCACAAATCAAGCTAAAACTGTGCGAGATCAGCATGCTTGGTCTTAAATTATGCTTTTGGTATGAATGAATGAATGCGAAAAAGCGATTTTGTGTTGATTAACTTGTTTCTTGTGATTAATGATTACCTTTGGAGTTTTCGTCACCAATTAAGCTCAAACTATACGGGGTCAACAGGCCAGGCCTAAAAATACGCTTTTCGGCTCATTTCTACAAGAAAATGCGACTTTGTGTTTTAGGCAGTTGTGTCTCGTGGTTTGTATTGTCCTTGCAAGTCAGTGTCACAAATCGAGCTAAAACTGTGCGTTATCACAATGCTTTGGCTTAAATTGAGCCTTTTGGCACCAATGAATGCGTAAATGCGATTTTGTGTTGAAGGCTATTGCGCCTTGTGATTAATGCCTTTTTTTGTAGTCTTTGTCACTATGCGAGCTAAAACTCTGCGGCGCCGAGTGGTCAAGCCAAAAAGACGCTTTTCAGCCATTTTGTAGGCGAAAATGCGTCTTTGTGGTTGAGGCACATGAATCTTGTGACGTGAATTATCTCTGAATGCCGGTGTCGCCAATCAAGCTGAAACTGTGCAGAATCAATTGGCAAGGCCTTTAACATTTAATTTCTGCCTGTTTCAATGTGAAAATGCGACTTTGCGTTAACGGCACTGGTTTCTTGTGACAAGATTTATCCTTGTAGGTAGGTGTTAGAAATCAAGGTTAATCAGGATAATCTTTTGTAGTCTCTGTCACCAATCGAGCTAAAACTATGCGAAACCAACAGGACAATCCAAAAAAAACGCTTTTTTGATAATTTATGCGCGAAAGTGAGTCTTTGTGGTTGAGACACTTGTTTCTATTGACATGAATTATCTTTGCAAGTCGTAGTCACTAATCGAGATGCAACTGTGCGGGATTAACAAGCGAGGCTTTAAACCTTAAATTTCTGCTTATTTCGGAGCCAAAACGCGACTTTTCGTTTGAGGCACTGGTTTCTTGTGACAAGATTTATCTTTGTGAGTAGGTGTGACAAATCAAGCCGAAACTATGCGGGACTAACAGGCCAGGCTCAAGAACACGCTGTTCAGATCATTTCTAAAGGAAAATGCGACTTTGTGTTTGAGGCACTAGTGTCTTGTGGATAGAATTGTCTTTGAAAGTCAGTGTCACAAATCGAGCCAAAACTGTGCGAGATCACAATGCTTGGTCTCAAATTATTCTTTTTGGCATGAATGAATGCGAAAAAGCGATTTTGTGTTGATTCACTTCTTTCTTGTGATTAATGATTACCTTTGTAGTTTTTGTCACCAATTAGGCTTAACCTATGCGGGACCGAAAGGCTAGGCCCAAAAACGGGTTTTTCAGCCTGTTTCTATGCAAACATGCGTCTTTGTGGTTTAGGCACTTGTTTCTAATGACTTAAACTATCTTTGTAAGTCGGTGTCACGAATCGAGCTGCATCTATGCAGGATTAACAGGCGAGGCCTTAAAGCTTGCATTTCTGCTTTTTTTGATGCGAAAATGCGATATTGTGTTTTAGGCACTGGTTTCTTGTGACAAGATTTATCTTTGTATGTAGGTGTTACAAATCAAGCCGAAACTATGCGAGATCAACAGGCCAGGCCCAAAAATACGCTTCTCAGCTCATCCCAAAAAGGAAAGCCTTTTTGTAGGCGAAAATGCGTCTTTGTGGTTGTGGCACATGACTCTTGTGACATGAATTATCTCTGTATGCCGGTGTCGCCAATCAAGCCGAAACTGTGCGGAATCAATTGGCGAGGCCTTAATCCTTTAATTTCTGCCTATTTCAATGTGAAAATGCGACTTTGTGTTAACGGCACTAGTTTCTTGTGACAAGATTTATCTTTGCAGGTAGGTGTTAGAAATCAAGGTTAATCAGGATAATCTTTTGTAGTCTCTGCGAGGCTTTTAACCTTGAATTTCTGCTTATTTCGGTGCGAAAACGCGACTTTTGTGTTTGAGGTAGGGATGGCCAATAGAAACAAAATAATCGATAGTCTACCTATCGAATTACGAAAAAAAACGATTTTTATCTATTCGATACATTGATTAAAAATGATTGATAGGACCGATTATCGAATATTTTTGCTGCAAGTAAAAGGAAAATAGAAATCCATAATTTTGAGTCAAAATTTTATTAAACAATGGCATTTTAATTGCATTTTAATTCAAAAACTAGAAACTTGTCATATTTTAAAAGTAAGTTGCAGTACAACAAATGAAACAATCATGCACCATGATATTTGGATGCTTGCTCCCATTGTTCAACAGTTAAAGCGCCCAAGAAAAGGAGCATTTGAAGGTGGCTGCTAATAAGTCGGCTCCGGATGTCGGTGGCGATGAACCCGGCCTCTGAAAACATCCTCTCACTGGGCACAGAAGCAGCCACTAATCCCATGTAACGCCTCGCCAGTACATACAGGTGCGGGTACTCGCCCTTCATGGATTCCCAAGCGACAAGGGGATTAGTGTTCCTGGACATGATTGGCTTGTTCATGTACTGTCTCAGCCGGGGAAGTCCGCACCAGCTGCCTCCTCGCTCGCGGCTATCATTGCATCGTGGCTACTCCACAGATCATTGGGGTCTTGCTCGGCGGCGCGTGTCCGGGCCTCCTCTCGAGCTACCGCAGCTTCAGCGTCTTTCTCTCGCATGATGACTTTGGTGGCGTCGGATACATAGGTGAGGGCCTTGGCCTGCGCCTGGGCGTCGCTGAAGTAAGCCCTCTTGAATCGGGGATCAAGGAAGGTGGCGACGGCATAATTCTGATTATGTTCCACAGAACCAAATCTGCGGTTGATTTCAGATCCACAGAACCTTTTCAGCCGGTCGCCGATGGCATCACCGTGTGGAACTTCCACCTCTGACACCCTCTGAAATTTAAAAAAAAGTGTCAAAATTATTACTTGAGATAGATGGAATAGTAATTAGTGAAAATAAGTAGTACAATAACTGACCTGGCGGAGTAAGGTGACTATTGGTATGACCTTACTGATGGTTGTGGACTGTTCGGCCGACATTTCAGTTGTTACTTGCGAGAATGGCTTGTAAATTTTCATGCATGCTCTCACAGATGACATTTCTGCGCCAGTGAGCATTGTCATGCCCGGAAAATCCATTGCTGCTTGACTCACAACGTCAGACATCTCCAGAAATCTCTCCAGCATTGCGTAGGTAGAACTCCACCTCGTAGGACATGATTGAATGAGTCTAAGTGCTGTACCTTCTGTTTTTCCTCGCTGATATTGCAGCTCTTTCAGCTTATTTGCAAAGTTGCCACTAGTATGGGAGAAAGTCACGATGTGTTTGACTTTATCTACAAGTCCAGCCAGACCAGGGACATTCTCTACTTCAACAGAGGTTCCGTCGCGCCGCTTCTCCGTACGTTTTTGGCCCGTCCCGTATTATTTATAAAATAAATACGGAGGACGGGCATATAGTCTGATGCTTGCTGTGCGTCCGTTCGTTCGTTCGTTCGTTCGTCCGTCCGTCCGTCCGAGGACTTCCCGTTGTCCGATCTTCACCAAATTTGGTATGCAGCCTCCTTGCGTGACCCTAAGAACCGCTCGGTGGCAGCAAATCCGATCCGAGCCCCGGGGGCGCTGCTGCAGGTGCATCATGGTCTACATGGGCTGGAGGAGGATCTCGGCAACGGGTACAGCTAGAAGGGCATGTAGGGGTATTTTTGGAATCGGGGCGACGAGACAAAGCCAACGGTGCTGGTTTCGAGCAAATCTGAGAAGTTTGGACCCAGGTTCAAATCCCGGGGGGACCAAATTTTTTTTTTGAGTTTAACGTTGTTTCTTATGTTTTTGAGGGTGCTGATGACGAAAATGATATCCATTTTGACCTAAGACGCCGCGAGGGCGACGCTGCAGGTGCATCATTCGCGAAATTCACGAATGTATAAATGTACGGGACGGGCCAAAGTTGCCGATTTGTATCGCTACTTTTCCTGTTATTCCAAAGAATTCTTAGGTATCAAGTTAAGTGTATGATCAAAGCAGGGGCTCAACTTGTTAGGACCAAAGATATTTTTCACGGCCAGCTTAATGTTTTCCGCGTTGTCGACTACGACGAGCATTACCTTCTCCTTAGATATGCCCCATTCACCCAAAAACTTCTCAAACTCGCCGCCCAGGTACTCTGCTGTGTGGCTCGCTGTGAGGGGCGTGATGCCGAGCAGAGCACTTTCCATGCATGTGCCTTTGATGAAGTGACTGGTGACTCCCAAATATTGAGAGGTGGAGTGCCCTTCGGTCCAGCAATCGGCTGTTAAAGAAATAGTGTCCACTTGCCTCAGGGCAGCCTTTACCATTTCACTGGCAGATTCATACTTATGTTCCAAGAGCCGCGTCATAGTTTGCCGACTTGGTGGCTTCCATAGAGGGATTCTCTTCTTGCAAAAATATTTAAACCCTTCCTTTTCCGGGGTGCGAAGGGGCAATTTATCCTTACAAATCATGTAGAGCAAGGCGTCTTTGGTCTCTGCATCTGCGCTCCCGCCGGCTGTAACACAAAACATAATTGCAATCAGTGCGCACGTTTCAAAATTTACCGCCGCTGCCACGAACGGGAAGTTGCCTCCCCCCCCCCCTCACGCGCGCGAGGCGGGAAAAATGGGTGGCCGAAGGCTAGTCAATACCCCGCGCCATCACGTCGTCTGCACGGCGATGAAATGACAGGTGCATTAAGTGGGGTCCGAGATGTACGTACCTTCAAATGACTTGGCACGCTGAAATGATTCCTGGAGGGACGGCTGAGTCGGAGTCTGGTGTCGTTGCCTTTTGGCTGCAGGTGCTGATGACGCTTTATTCGCAGGTGCAGGCCTCCTAGCACCAGCTGCAGGCAAAAGTACTCTCGGCGGGGCTTCATCGTTCGCGTTGTCATCCACCTAAAAACACACCAGGCGAAATACAAACTTCAAATATGGCTGAAAACGCCGAGAACGCGAGTCGCCCTCGAGGGGCCAGTGGGGAAGCGAGAGTTATGGTGAGGTTAGGCGGCCCCGCCCCATCCCGCTTGCCCTCCAGGGCGACTCCTTCTCGCTACAAAATTTGTTAGTACTCACATTATTAATGTCATCCACGGCTTGCTCAGCCAAAACTTCTTCATTTTCATCATTCTGATGATTATTTTGTCTTGCCGGCTGCGGCGATGAGTAGATATTACGGGTTGCTAGATGCGTCCAGAAGTTTGACGTGTTGCCACTATTCTTATAATGCTTGTTGCACTTTTTACACTCCACTGTCTTTTGATCAAGTTTTCTCATGCACTTCCACACATCGCTGGAGTTTGAACGCGGCATGGCATAACTTTCTTATGTTGGGTCGGGATGCACAAATCAACAAACACGAACAAGATAGGAGGGGAATAGTCAGTCAAACACTCACACACAACAAAAGACTAGCGACCGATGCCGCCGACTCCCGGCGCAGCGCATGCGCAGTGGTGGTGCAGGGCAGGCCAGCCAACGCAACGCATGCTGCGGCAACGGCCGGTCGGGCAGCGAGCGACAGCCTTCTCAGTTTACGCTAAACTCAGCGTGACCGCGGGCGGAGCGGAGTGAGTTGGAGTAACGTTAAACAAGCGATTTTCGTAGATGCAGATACAAAAATTAACGCCATAATCGGAAAATAATCGAAAAAAAAGTATCGATTGTGCGATCTATCGACTTTGTACTATCGAATGTTTATTTGGCGACTATCGCAAAATATAATCGATTGTTCCGACTATCGATCGATTATCGGCCATCCCTAGTTTGAGGCACTGGTTTCTTGTGACAAGATTTATCTATGTAAGTAGGTGTTACAAATCAAGCCGAAACTATGCGGGACTAACAGGCCAGGCAAAAAACACGCCGTTTAGCTCATTTCTAAAGGAAAATGCGACTTTGTGTTTGAGGCACTTGTGTCTTGTGGATAGAATTGTCTTTGAAAGTCAGTGTCACAAATCGAGCTAAAACTGTGCGAGATCACAATGCTTGGTCTTAAATTATTCTTTTTGGCATGAATGAATGCGAAAAAGCGATTTAGTGTTGATTCACTTCTATCTTGTGATTAATGATTACCTTTGTAGTTTTTGTCACCAATTAAGCTAAACCTATGCGGGACCGACATGCTAGGCCCAAAAACGGGTTTTTCAGCCTGTTTCTATGCAAAAATGCGTCTTTGTGGTTGAGGCACTTAAATCTTGAGACGTGAATTATCTTTATGAGTCAATGTCGCCAATCAAGCTGAAACTATGTGGTACCAACAGGCCAGGGCCAAAAACGGGTTTTTAAACCTGTTGCTATGCCAAAATGCGTCTTTGTGGTTGAGGCACTTGTTTCTTATGACCTAAACTATCTTTGTAAGTCGGTGTCACGAATCGAGCTGCAACTATGCAGGATTAACAGGCGACGCCTTAAAGCTTGCATTTCTGCTTATTTTGATGCGAAAATGCGATATTGTGTTTTAGGCACTGGTTTCTTGTGACAAGATTTATCTTTGTAAGTAGGTGTTACAAATCAAGCCGAAACTATGCGAGATCAACAGGCCAGGCCAAAAAATACGCTTCTCAGCTCATTTCAAAAAGAAAATGTTAATTTCTGTTGAAGCACTTGTGTCTTGCGGTTTAAATGGGTTTTTAATTTAAGTCAGTGTCACAAATCGAGCTGAAACTGTGCGATATCGCAATGCTTAGTCTTAAACTATGCTTTATGGCATAAATCTATGCTAAAATAAGATTTTGTGTTTCGGCTTGTCATATCTCGTGACTCGAGAATACTCTTATAGAGTTACTGTTTCCAATTGATCTAAAACTGTCGACAAATACGACGCAAGGCCTAGGATCACTAACTTCTGCTTTTTCCAATGCGAAAATTCGATTCTGTTTTGAAGGCTATTGAGTCTTGTTATAAAAGATTATTATTTGCAGTCTCTGTCACTAATCGAGCTAAAACAATGTGGAACCTATAGGCCAGGCCCAAAAACAAGCTTTGTAGCTTATTTCTAGGTGAATATGCGTTTCTGTGGTTGGGGCACTTGTTTCTTTTAACATGAGTAATCTTTGCAAGCCAGTGTCACAAATCGAGCTAACACTGTGCGGGATCAATACGAGAGGCCTGAAACCTTAAATTTAGGTCTAATTCAAATCAAGCCGAAATTATGCGGGAACAAAAGGCCAGGCTCAAAAACACGCTGTTCAGGTCATTTCTAAAGGAATATGCGACTTTGTGTTTGGGGCCCTAGTGTCTTGGGGATAGAACTGTCTTTAAGAGTCAGTGTCACAAATCAAGCTAAAACTGTGCGAGATTAGAATGCTTGGTCTTAAATTATGCTTTTGGCATGAATGAATGAGAAAAAGCGATTTTGAGTTGACTAACTTGTTTCTTGTGATTAATGATTACCTTTGGAGTTTTTGTCACCAATTAAGCTCAAACTATACGGGGTCAACAGGCCAGGCCTAAAAATACGCTTTTCGGCTCATTTTTACAAGAAAATGCGACTTTGTGTTTTAGGCACTTGTGTCTTGTGGTTTGTATTGTCCTTGCAAGTCAGTGTCACAAATCGAGCTAAAACTGTGCGTTATCACAATGCTTTGGCTTAAAGCGAGCCTTTTGGCACCAATGAATGCGTAAATGTGATTTTGTGTTGAAGGCTATTGTGACTTGTGATTAATGCCTTTTTTTGTAGTCTTTGTCATCATGCGAGCTAAAACTATGCGGCGCCGACTGGTCAAGCCAAAAAGACGCTTTTCAGCCTTTTTGTAGGCGAAAATGCGTCTTTGTGGTTGAGGCACATAAATATTGTGACATGAATTATCTCTGTATGCCGGTGTCGCCAATCAAGCCGAAACTATGCGGGACTAACAGGCCAGGCAAAAAACACGCTGTTTAGCTCACTTCTAAAGGAAAATGCGACTTTGTGTTTGAGGCACTAGTGTCTTGTGGATAGAATTGTCTTTAGGAGTCAGTGTCACAAATCAAGCTAAAACTGTGCGAGATCAGAATGCTTGGTTTTAAATTATGCTTTTGGCATGAATAAATGCGAAAAAGCGATTTTGTGTTGATTAACTTGTTTCTTGTGATTAAAGATTACCTTTGGAGTTTTTGTCACCAATTAATCTAAACCTATGCGGGACCGAAAGGCTAGGCCCAAAAACGGGGTTTTCAGCCTGTTTCTATGCAAAAATGCGTCTTTGTGGTTGAGGCACTTGTTTCTAATGACTTAAACTATCTTTGTAAGTCGGTGTCACGAATCGAGCTGCATCCATGCAGGATTAACAGGCGAGGCCTTAAAGCTTGCATTTCTGCTTATTTTGATGCGAAAATGCGATATTGTGTTTTAGGCACTAGTTTCTTGTGACAAGATTTATCGTTGTAAGTAGGTGTTACAAATCAAGCCGAAACTATGCGAGATCAACAGGCCAGGCCCAAAAATACGCTTCTCAGCTCATTTCAAAAAGAAAATGTTAATTTCTGTTGAAGCACTTGTGTCTTGCGGTTTAAATGGGTTTTTAATTTAAGTCAGTGTCACAAATCGAGCTGAAACTGTGCGATATCGCAATGCTTAGTCTTAAACTATGCTTTATGGCATAAATCTATGCTAAAATAAGATTTTGTGTTTCGGCTTGTCATATCTCGTGACTCGAGAATACTCTTATAGAGTTACTGTTTCCAATTGATCTAAAACTGTCGACAAATACGACGCAAGGCCTAGGATCACTAACTTCTGCTTTTTCCAATGCGAAAATTCGATTCTGTTTTGAAGGCTATTGAGTCTTGTTATAAAAGATTATTATTTGCAGTCTCTGTCACTAATCGAGCTTAAACAATGTGGAACCTATAGGCCAGGCCCAAAAACAAGCTTTGTAGCTTATTTCTAGGTGAATATGCGTTTCTGTGGTTGGGGCACTTGTTTCTTTTAACATGAGTAATCTTTGCAAGCCAGTGTCACAAATCGAGCTAACACTGTGCGGGATCAATACGAGAGGCCTGAAACCTTAAATTTGGGTCTAATTCAAATCAAGCCGAAATTATGCGGGAACAAAAGGCCAGGCTCAAAAACACGCTGTTCAGGTCATTTCTAAAGGAATATGCGACTTTGTGTTTGGGGCCCTAGTGTCTTGGGGATAGAACTGTCTTTAAGAGTCAGTGTCACAAATCAAGCTAAAACTGTGCTAGATTAGAATGCTTGGTCTTAAATTATGCTTTTGGCATGAATGAATGAGAAAAAGCGATTTTGAGTTGACTAACTTGTTTCTTGTGATTAATGATTACCTTTGGAGTTTTTGTCACCAATTAAGCTCAAACTATACGGGGTCAACAGGCCAGGCCTAAAAATACGCTTTTCGGCTCATTTTTACAAGAAAATGCGACTTTGTGTTTTAGGCACTTGTGTCTTGTGGTTTGTATTGTCCTTGCAAGTCAGTGTCACAAATCGAGCTAAAACTGTGCGTTATCACAATGCTTTGGCTTAAAGCGAGCCTTTTGGCACCAATGAATGCGTAAATGTGATTTTGTGTTGAAGGCTATTGTGACTTGTGATTAATGCCTTTTTTTGTAGTCTTTGTCATCATGCGAGCTAAAACTATGCGGCGCCGACTGGTCAAGCCAAAAAGACGCTTTTCAGCCTTTTTGTAGGCGAAAATGCGTCTTTGTGGTTGAGGCACAGAAATATTGTGACATGAATTATCTCTGTATGCCGGTGTCGCCAATCAAGCCGAAACTATGCGGGACTAACAGGCCAGGCAAAAAACACGCTGTTTAGCTCACTTCTAAAGGAAAATGCGACTTTGTGTTTGAGGCACTAGTGTCTTGTGGATAGAATTGTCTTTAGGAGTCAGTGTCACAAATCAAGCTAAAACTGTGCGAGATCAGAATGCTTGGTCTTAAATTATGCTTTTGGCATGAATAAATGCGAAAAAGCGATTTTGTGTTGATTAACTTGTTTCTTGTGATTTAAGATTACCTTTGGAGTTTTTGTCACCAATTAATCTAAACCTATGCGGGACCGAAAGGCTAGGCCCAAAAACGGGGTTTTCAGCCTGTTTCTGTGCAAAAATGCGTCTTTGTGGTTGAGGCACTTGTTTCTAATGACTTAAACTATCTTTGTAAGTCGGTGTCACGAATCGAGCTGCACCTATGCAGGATTAACAGGCGAGGCCTTAAAGCTTGCATTTCTGCTTATTTTGATGCGAAAATGCGATATTGTGTTTTAGGCACTAGTTTCTTGTGACAAGATTTATCGTTGTAAGTAGGTGTTACAAATCAAGCCGAAACTATGCGAGATCAACAGGCCAGGCCCAAAAATACGCTTCTCAGCTCATTTCAAAAAGAAAATGTTAATTTCTGTTGAAGCACTTGTGTCTTGCGGTTTAAATGGGTTTTTAATTTAAGTCAGTGTCACAAATCGAGCTGAAACTGTGCGATATCGCAATGCTTAGTCTTAAACTATGCTTTATGGCATAAATCTATGCTAAAATAAGATTTTGTGTTTCGGCTTGTCATATCTCGTGACTCGAGAATACTCTTATAGAGTTACTGTTTCCAATTGATCTAAAACTGTCGACAAATACGACGCAAGGCCTAGGATCACTAACTTCTGCTTTTTCCAATGCGAAAATTTGATTCTGTTTTGAAGGCTTTTGAGTTTTGTTATAAAAGATTATTATTTGCAGTCTCTGTCGCTAATCGAGCTAAAACAATGTGGAACCTATAGGCCAGGCCCTAAGCTTTGTAGCTTATTTCTAGGTGAATATGCGTTTCTGTGGTTGAGGCACTGGTTTCTTTTAACATGAGTAATCTTTGCAAGCCAGTGTCACAAATCGAGCTAACACTGTGCGGGATCAATACGAGAGGCCTGAAACCTTAAATTTAGGTCTAATTCATATCAAGCCAAAATTATGCGGGATCAAAAGGCCAGGCCCAAAAACACGCTGTTCAGCTCATTTCGAAAGGAAAATACGACTTTGTGTTTGAGGCACTAGTGTCTTGTGGATAGAATTGTCTTTAAGAATCAGTGTCACAAATCAAGCTAAAACTGTGCGAGATCAGCATGCTTGGTCTTAAATTATGCTTTTGGTATGAATGAATGAATGCGAAAAAGCGATTTTGTGTTGATTAACTTGTTTCTTGTGATTAATGATTACCTTTGGAGTTTTCGTCACCAATTAAGCTCAAACTATACGGGGTCAACAGGCCAGGCCTAAAAATACGCTTTTCGGCTCATTTCTACAAGAAAATGCGACTTTGTGTTTTAGGCAGTTGTGTCTCGTGGTTTGTATTGTCCTTGCAAGTCAGTGTCACAAATCGAGCTAAAACTGTGCGTTATCACAATGCTTTGGCTTAAATTGAGCCTTTTGGCACCAATGAATGCGTAAATGCGATTTTGTGTTGAAGGCTATTGCGCCTTGTGATTAATGCCTTTTTTTGTAGTCTTTGTCATCATGCGAGCTAAGACTCTGCGGCGCCGAGTGGTCAAGCCAAAAAGACGCTTTTCAGCCATTTTGTAGGCGAAAATGCGTCTTTGTGGTTGAGGCACATGAATCTTGTGACGTGAATTATCTCTGAATGCCGGTGTCGCCAATCAAGCTGAAACTGTGCAGAATCAATTGGCAAGGCCTTTAACATTTAATTTCTGCCTGTTTCAATGTGAAAATGCGACTTTGCGTTAACGGCACTGGTTTCTTGTGACAAGATTTATCCTTGTAGGTAGGTGTTAGAAATCAAGGTTAATCAGGATAATCTTTTGTAGTCTCTGTCACCAATCGAGCTAAAACTATGCGAAACCAACAGGACAATCCAAAAAAAACGCTTTTTTGATAATTTATGCGCGAAAGTGAGTCTTTGTGGTTGAGACACTTGTTTCTATTGACATGAATTATCTTTGCAAGTCGTAGTCACTAATCGAGATGCAACTGTGCGGGATTAACAAGCGAGGCTTTAAACCTTAAATTTCTGCTTATTTCGGAGCCAAAACGCGACTTTTCGTTTGAGGCACTGGTTTCTTGTGACAAGATTTATCTTTGTGAGTAGGTGTGACAAATCAAGCCGAAACTATGCGGGACTAACAGGCCAGGCTCAAGAACACGCTGTTCAGATCATTTCTAAAGGAAAATGCGACTTTGTGTTTGAGGCACTAGTGTCTTGTGGATAGAATTGTCTTTGAAAGTCAGTGTCACAAATCGAGCCAAAACTGTGCGAGATCACAATGCTTGGTCTCAAATTATTCTTTTTGGCATGAATGAATGCGAAAAAGCGATTTTGTGTTGATTCACTTCTTTCTTGTGATTAATGATTACCTTTGTAGTTTTTGTCACCAATTAGGCTTAACCTATGCGGGACCGAAAGGCTAGGCCCAAAAACGGGTTTTTCAGCCTGTTTCTATGCAAACATGCGTCTTTGTGGTTTAGGCACTTGTTTCTAATGACTTAAACTATCTTTGTAAGTCGGTGTCACGAATCGAGCTGCATCTATGCAGGATTAACAGGCGAGGCCTTAAAGCTTGCATTTCTGCTTTTTTTGATGCGAAAATGCGATATTGTGTTTTAGGCACTGGTTTCTTGTGACAAGATTTATCTTTGTATGTAGGTGTTACAAATCAAGCCGAAACTATGCGAGATCAACAGGCCAGGCCCAAAAATACGCTTCTCAGCTCATCCCAAAAAGGAAAGCCTTTTTGTAGGCGAAAATGCGTCTTTGTGGTTGTGGCACATGACTCTTGTGACATGAATTATCTCTGTATGCCGGTGTCGCCAATCAAGCCGAAACTGTGCGGAATCAATTGGCGAGGCCTTAATCCTTTAATTTCTGCCTATTTCAATGTGAAAATGCGACTTTGTGTTAACGGCACTAGTTTCTTGTGACAAGATTTATCTTTGCAGGTAGGTGTTAGAAATCAAGGTTAATCAGGATAATCTTTTGTAGTCTCTGCGAGGCTTTTAACCTTGAATTTCTGCTTATTTCGGTGCGAAAACGCGACTTTTGTGTTTGAGGTAGGGATGGCCAATAGAAACAAAATAATCGATAGTCTACCTATCGAATTACGAAAAAAAACGATTTTTATCTATTCGATACATTGATTAAAAATGATTGATAGGACCGATTATCGAATATTTTTGCTGCAAGTAAAAGGAAAATAGAAATCCATAATTTTGAGTCAAAATTTTATTAAACAATGGCATTTTAATTGCATTTTAATTCAAAAACTAGAAACTTGTCATATTTTAAAAGTAAGTTGCAGTACAACAAATGAAACAATCATGCACCATGATATTTGGATGCTTGCTCCCATTGTTCAACAGTTAAAGCGCCCAAGAAAAGGAGCATTTGAAGGTGGCTGCTAATAAGTCGGCTCCGGATGTCGGTGGCGATGAACCCGGCCTCTGAAAACATCCTCTCACTGGGCACAGAAGCAGCCACTAATCCCATGTAACGCCTCGCCAGTACATACAGGTGCGGGTACTCGCCCTTCATGGATTCCCAAGCGACAAGGGGATTAGTGTTCCTGGACATGATTGGCTTGTTCATGTACTGTCTCAGCCGGGGAAGTCCGCACCAGCTGCCTCCTCGCTCGCGGCTATCATTGCATCGTGGCTACTCCACAGATCATTGGGGTCTTGCTCGGCGGCGCGTGTCCGGGCCTCCTCTCGAGCTACCGCAGCTTCAGCGTCTTTCTCTCGCATGATGACTTTGGTGGCGTCGGATACATAGGTGAGGGCCTTGGCCTGCGCCTGGGCGTCGCTGAAGTAAGCCCTCTTGAATCGGGGATCAAGGAAGGTGGCGACGGCATAATTCTGATTATGTTCCACAGAACCAAATCTGCGGTTGATTTCAGATCCACAGAACCTTTTCAGCCGGTCGCCGATGGCATCACCGTGTGGAACTTCCACCTCTGACACCCTCTGAAATTTAAAAAAAAGTGTCAAAATTATTACTTGAGATAGATGGAATAGTAATTAGTGAAAATAAGTAGTACAATAACTGACCTGGCGGAGTAAGGTGACTATTGGTATGACCTTACTGATGGTTGTGGACTGTTCGGCCGACATTTCAGTTGTTACTTGCGAGAATGGCTTGTAAATTTTCATGCATGCTCTCACAGATGACATTTCTGCGCCAGTGAGCATTGTCATGCCCGGAAAATCCATTGCTGCTTGACTCACAACGTCAGACATCTCCAGAAATCTCTCCAGCATTGCGTAGGTAGAACTCCACCTCGTAGGACATGATTGAATGAGTCTAAGTGCTGTACCTTCTGTTTTTCCTCGCTGATATTGCAGCTCTTTCAGCTTATTTGCAAAGTTGCCACTAGTATGGGAGAAAGTCACGATGTGTTTGACTTTATCTACAAGTCCAGCCAGACCAGGGACATTCTCTACTTCAACAGAGGTTCCGTCGCGCCGCTTCTCCGTACGTTTTTGGCCCGTCCCGTATTATTTATAAAATAAATACGGAGGACGGGCATATAGTCTGATGCTTGCTGTGCGTCCGTTCGTTCGTTCGTTCGTTCGTTCGTTCGTCCGTCCGTCCGTCCGAGGACTTCCCGTTGTCCGATCTTCACCAAATTTGGTATGCAGCCTCCTTGCGTGACCCTAAGAACCGCTCGGTGGCAGCAAATCCGATCCGAGCCCCGGGGGCGCTGCTGCAGGTGCATCATGGTCTACATGGGCTGGAGGAGGATCTCGGCAACGGGTACAGCTAGAAGGGCATGTAGGGGTATTTTTGGAATCGGGGCGACGAGACAAAGCCAACGGTGCTGGTTTCGAGCAAATCTGAGAAGTTTGGACCCAGGTTCAAATCCCGGGGGGACCAAATTTTTTTTTTGAGTTTAACGTTGTTTCTTATGTTTTTGAGGGTGCTGATGACGAAAATGATATCCATTTTGACCTAAGACGCCGCGAGGGCGACGCTGCAGGTGCATCATTCGCGAAATTCACGAATGTATAAATGTACGGGACGGGCCAAAGTTGCCGATTTGTATCGCTACTTTTCCTGTTATTCCAAAGAATTCTTAGGTATCAAGTTAAGTGTATGATCAAAGCAGGGGCTCAACTTGTTAGGACCAAAGATATTTTTCACGGCCAGCTTAATGTTTTCCGCGTTGTCGACTACGACGAGCATTACCTTCTCCTTAGATATGCCCCATTCACCCAAAAACTTCTCAAACTCGCCGCCCAGGTACTCTGCTGTGTGGCTCGCTGTGAGGGGCGTGATGCCGAGCAGAGCACTTTCCATGCATGTGCCTTTGATGAAGTGACTGGTGACTCCCAAATATTGAGAGGTGGAGTGCCCTTCGGTCCAGCAATCGGCTGTTAAAGAAATAGTGTCCACTTGCCTCAGGGCAGCCTTTACCATTTCACTGGCAGATTCATACTTATGTTCCAAGAGCCGCGTCATAGTTTGCCG
Organism: Stenchaetothrips biformis; assembly: GCA_030522485.1. NCBI lineage: Eukaryota > Metazoa > Arthropoda > Insecta > Thysanoptera > Thripidae > Stenchaetothrips > Stenchaetothrips biformis. The sequence continues at coordinate 935,475 of CM060095.1, read as the reverse complement.
ACTTGGTGGCTTCCATAGAGGGATTCTCTTCTTGCAAAAATATTTAAACCCTTCCTTTTCCGGGGTGCGAAGGGGCAATTTATCCTTACAAATCATGTAGAGCAAGGCGTCTTTGGTCTCTGCATCTGCGCTCCCGCCGGCTGTAACACAAAACATAATTGCAATCAGTGCGCACGTTTCAAAATTTACCGCCGCTGCCACGAACGGGAAGTTGCCTCCCCCCCCCCTCACGCGCGCGAGGCGGGAAAAATGGGTGGCCGAAGGCTAGTCAATACCCCGCGCCATCACGTCGTCTGCACGGCGATGAAATGACAGGTGCATTAAGTGGGGTCCGAGATGTACGTACCTTCAAATGACTTGGCACGCTGAAATGATTCCTGGAGGGACGGCTGAGTCGGAGTCTGGTGTCGTTGCCTTTTGGCTGCAGGTGCTGATGACGCTTTATTCGCAGGTGCAGGCCTCCTAGCACCAGCTGCAGGCAAAAGTACTCTCGGCGGGGCTTCATCGTTCGCGTTGTCATCCACCTAAAAACACACCAGGCGAAATACAAACTTCAAATATGGCTGAAAACGCCGAGAACGCGAGTCGCCCTCGAGGGGCCAGTGGGGAAGCGAGAGTTATGGTGAGGTTAGGCGGCCCCGCCCCATCCCGCTTGCCCTCCAGGGCGACTCCTTCTCGCTACAAAATTTGTTAGTACTCACATTATTAATGTCATCCACGGCTTGCTCAGCCAAAACTTCTTCATTTTCATCATTCTGATGATTATTTTGTCTTGCCGGCTGCGGCGATGAGTAGATATTACGGGTTGCTAGATGCGTCCAGAAGTTTGACGTGTTGCCACTATTCTTATAATGCTTGTTGCACTTTTTACACTCCACTGTCTTTTGATCAAGTTTTCTCATGCACTTCCACACATCGCTGGAGTTTGAACGCGGCATGGCATAACTTTCTTATGTTGGGTCGGGATGCACAAATCAACAAACACGAACAAGATAGGAGGGGAATAGTCAGTCAAACACTCACACACAACAAAAGACTAGCGACCGATGCCGCCGACTCCCGGCGCAGCGCATGCGCAGTGGTGGTGCAGGGCAGGCCAGCCAACGCAACGCATGCTGCGGCAACGGCCGGTCGGGCAGCGAGCGACAGCCTTCTCAGTTTACGCTAAACTCAGCGTGACCGCGGGCGGAGCGGAGTGAGTTGGAGTAACGTTAAACAAGCGATTTTCGTAGATGCAGATACAAAAATTAACGCCATAATCGGAAAATAATCGAAAAAAAAGTATCGATTGTGCGATCTATCGACTTTGTACTATCGAATGTTTATTTGGCGACTATCGCAAAATATAATCGATTGTTCCGACTATCGATCGATTATCGGCCATCCCTAGTTTGAGGCACTGGTTTCTTGTGACAAGATTTATCTATGTAAGTAGGTGTTACAAATCAAGCCGAAACTATGCGGGACTAACAGGCCAGGCAAAAAACACGCCGTTTAGCTCATTTCTAAAGGAAAATGCGACTTTGTGTTTGAGGCACTTGTGTCTTGTGGATAGAATTGTCTTTGAAAGTCAGTGTCACAAATCGAGCTAAAACTGTGCGAGATCACAATGCTTGGTCTTAAATTATTCTTTTTGGCATGAATGAATGCGAAAAAGCGATTTAGTGTTGATTCACTTCTATCTTGTGATTAATGATTACCTTTGTAGTTTTTGTCACCAATTAAGCTAAACCTATGCGGGACCGACATGCTAGGCCCAAAAACGGGTTTTTCAGCCTGTTTCTATGCAAAAATGCGTCTTTGTGGTTGAGGCACTTAAATCTTGAGACGTGAATTATCTTTATGAGTCAATGTCGCCAATCAAGCTGAAACTATGTGGTACCAACAGGCCAGGGCCAAAAACGGGTTTTTAAACCTGTTGCTATGCCAAAATGCGTCTTTGTGGTTGAGGCACTTGTTTCTTATGACCTAAACTATCTTTGTAAGTCGGTGTCACGAATCGAGCTGCAACTATGCAGGATTAACAGGCGACGCCTTAAAGCTTGCATTTCTGCTTATTTTGATGCGAAAATGCGATATTGTGTTTTAGGCACTGGTTTCTTGTGACAAGATTTATCTTTGTAAGTAGGTGTTACAAATCAAGCCGAAACTATGCGAGATCAACAGGCCAGGCCCAAAAATACGCTTCTCAGCTCATCCCAAAAAGAAAATGTTAATTTCTGTTGAAGCACTTGCGTCTTGCGGTTTAAATGGTTTTTTTTATTTAAGTCAGTGTCACAAATCGAGCTGAAACTGTGTGATATCGCAATGCTTAGTCTTAAATTATGCTTTATGGCATAAATCAATGCTAAAATAAGATTTTGTGTTTGGGCTTGTCATATCTCGTGACTCGAGAATACTCTTATAGAGTTACTGTTTCCAATTGATCTAAAACTGTCGACAAATACGACGCAAGGCCTAGGATCACTAACTTCTGCTTTTTCAATGCGAAAATGCGATTTTGTTTTGAAGGCTATTGAGTTTTGTTACAAAAGATTATTATTTGCAGTCTCTGTCACTAATCGAGCTGTAACAATGTGGGACCTAAAGGCCAGGCCCAAAAACAAGCTTTGTAGCTTATTTCTAGGTGAATATGCGTCTCTGTGGTTGAGGCACTTGTTTCTTTTAACATGAGTAGTCTTTGCAAGCCTGTGTCACAAATCGAGCTAATACTGTTTGGGATCAATACGATAGGCCTGAAACCTTAAATTTAGGTCTAATCCAAATCAAGCCGAAATTATGCGGGATCGAAAGGCTCAGGCCCAAAAACACGCTTTTCAGCTCATTTCTAAAGGAAAATACGACTTTGTGTTTGAGGCACTAGTGTCTTGTGGATAGAATTGTCTTTAAGAGTCAGTGTCACAAATCAAGCTAAAACTGTGCGAGATCAGAATGCTTGGTCTTATATTATGCTTTTGGCATGAATGAATGCGAAAAATCGATTTTGTGTTGATTAACTTGTTTCTTGTGATTATGGTTACCTTTGGAGTCTTTGTCACCAATTTAGCTCAAACTATACGGGGTCAACAGGCCAGGCCTAAAAATACGCTTTTCAGCTCATTTCTACAAGAAAATGCGACTTTGTGTTTTAGGCACTTGTGTCTCGTGGTTTGTATTATCCTTGCAAGTCAGTGTCACAAATCGAGCTAAAACTGTGCGTTATCACAATGCTTTGGCTTAAATTTGGCCTTTTGGCACCAATGAATGCGTAAATGCGATTTTGTGTTGATGGCTATTGTGACTTGTGATTAATGCCTTTTTTTGTAGTCTTTGTCATCATGCGAGCTAAAACTATGCGGCGGCGACTGGTCAAGCCAAAAAGACGCTTTTCAGCCTTTTTGGAGGCGAAAATGCGTCTTTGTGGTTGAGGCACATGAATCTTGTGACATGAATTATCTCTGTATGCCGGTGTCGCCAATCAAGCTGAAACTGTGCGGAATCAATTGGCGAGGCCTTAAACCTTTAATTTCTGCCTATTTCATTGTGAAAATGCGACTTTGTGTTAACGGCACTAGTTTCTTGTGACAAGATTTATCTTTGTAGGTAGGTGTTAGAAATCAAGGTTAATCAGGATAATCTTTTGTAGTCTCTGTCACCAATCGAGCTAAAACTATGCGAAACCAACAGGCCAGTCCAAAAAACACGCTTTTTCGATAATTTGTGCGCGAAAGTGAGTCTTTGTGGTTGAGACACTTGTTTCTATTGACATTAATTATCTTTGCTAGTCGTAGTCACCAATCGAGATGCAACTTTGCGAGATAAACAAGCGAGGCTTTTAACCTTGAATTTCTGCTTATTTCGATGCGAAAACGCGACTTTTGTGTTTGAGGCACTGGTTTCTTGTGGCAAGAATTATCTTTGTAAGTAGATGTTACAAATCAAGCCGAAACTATGCGGGATATACAGGCAAGGCAAAAAACCAGCTGATTAGCTCATTTCTAAAGGAAAATGCGACTTTGTGTTTCAGGCACTTGTGTCTTGTGGATAGAATTGTCTTTGAAAGTCAGTGTCACAAATCGAGCTAAAACTGTGTGAGATCACAATGCTTGGTCTTAAATTGTTCTTTTTGGCAAGAATGAATGCGAAAAAGCGATTTAGTGTTGATTCACTTCTTTCTTGTGATTAATGATTACCTTTGTAGTTTTTGTCACCAATTAAGCTAAACCTATGCGGGACAGACAGGCCAGGCCCAAAAACGGGTTTTTCAGCCTGTTTCTATGCAAAAATGCGTTTTTGTGGTTGAGGCACTTAAATCTTGTGACGTGAATCATCTTTATGAGTCAATTTCGCCAATCAAGCTGAAACTATGTGGTACCAACAGGCCAGGGCCAAAAACGGGTTTTTAAACCTGTTGCTATGCAAAAATGCGTCTTTGTGGTTGAGGCACTTGTTTCTTATGACCTAAACTATCTTTGTAAGTCGGTGTCACGAATCGAGCTGCAACTATGCAGGATTAACAGGCGAGGCCTTAAAGCTTGCATTTCTGTTTATTTTGATGCGAAAATGCGATATTGTGTTTTAGGCACTGGTTTCTTGTGACAAGATTTATCTTTGTAAGTAGGTGTTACAAATCAAGCCGAAACTATGCGAGATCAACAGGCCAGGCCCAAAAATACGCTTCTCAGCTCATCCCAAAAAGAAAATGTTAATGTTAAGTTGGGGAGGTGGTTTCTGGTGTCTAGACTGAGGGAAAACCAGGAGTAGACCAGGACGTGTTTATTCACACACAGCTCGGGTACAGCTGGCACCGAAGCGCCCCCGTTAACAACCGTCGTCAAGGCTTTGTTCGACACTCTGCGCATGCGCGCCCGCTAGACTGCCAATAGCAGCATGGCTGCCAATAACAGTGCTGACTGCGCATAGCCACAGTGGTGGCTACTGGCTCTAACACTACAATTACTCCTCCTTCTCCTTTAGAAGGACATGAACCACCCCAAGAAAAGCGGAGCGTCAGAACAAGCCAAGCCAACGTTCACAAAGAAAACGATGTTTGAAAATGAAAGCCGTCTTGAGATGTCTCGACTGGGGGCAGCACTGTACTTAGCGTCTCGTCATAACTCGGAGTTCTGGTACTTCTTGAAGTGCTACCGCCAGGACGCAAGCGTAAGGAGGCTTGCCCGGCATAACTTAGGGTAGGATCTCCCTCTTGACACGCTCGACGTCACCGTGATGCCCTGGGGTTGGCTAGACCCAAAAACAAAAAGAATCTAAGCTGCATCGGAAAACCACGGAAACTGAACCACGAAACAAGGGGGAGACTAGCCGTGTGTCGCAATGAGAGGGAAAAACGAACTGAAAGAGAAAGGGATTGAATATGTAGTGTTTAATGTAACACCTTAACTAAAATTAAGTCAACTTTTCTCATGAAAACAAATATTATTTTTTATTCAAATTTATATTAGAAAGACTCAGTCTAGTATAAAAATGATAACAGATGGAAAGGGGAACTCAAGAAGACCTCCAACATTTCATCAGCCAACTTCGGCATTAAAACCCGCAGAACTGGAATTAAATAAAATAGTACATTGGACGCATCATGTGTCCATGTCATCACAAAGAGAGTTAACCTGAAGTAAAACAAAGCTCTTATACTAAGAATGGTGGTCATTCACCCCTTCAAACTGATCAAAAGGTATTCATACCTATACTACACTGTTTAGGTAAAAAACTGAACTTTTCTCTATCATATTTGTATCCGTCTAACTTAAATTCATGCCAAAGCAGTTCATACTTGGATTTAAAAGTAAAACTCACAGTGGGAAAGTCCATTCCAGAAAGATATTAAGAAAATATTTAGCAAGTGCGACAGAGTGCATAGGTTTGCGGTTTAATTTTTTTACAAGTAATTAATGATTCTCATAAAAGAATTTTGTTTTCCATAGAGTAAACATCATAATAACGCTCCCCTCACACAGTTGAAGTCTCAACTATTTTATAATTTAGTGGAAAATGTTGAATTTACAGAAGTACACTGTTAACACTAAAACTCTACTTTTTTAAGGAAATTCAGAATCCATTTAGCTTGGGATCATATCAGAGGCATGCACACTTGGATTTCAAAACAGCAGAAGGAATGCGACATCTTATATTAGCCCAACAAACCAACTTGAATCAAGTTTCCGAACCCAAAGCAGCGCAGAACTTACACTGGAAATTAAAATACTTGTACTCAAAATTTCTCAACGTAACTTCAAAGAGAGTCGCTCTCAAGTTAAACAATGCTGATCCAACGAGTTTGACATCATTACGTGCATAAAGTGAGACAAAATACGTCACCATAGAGTCAACAGCTACTTGGTCAAAAATACTTGTTTCTAATTGAAATAAAAAATCAATTTCAACACGAATGATGTTAGAGAGTCAGAGACTTGGATTTACAGTAATATTGGAGTGCAAGAATTCAATGGAAGGTCTTCTACATAGACAGGCACCACTTCGGAAACTTGAATCGAGGAAATCTATACTCACATATCTGCCTGGGTTTAGGGGCCTGGTTTGGACCTGCCCCCCGGGTTCTTCTCCCACTGCCCTCGCAGGGGGTCCGGGCGGGTGGTGGCATGGGTATGGCGTGGGGCGCGCGACGCGAGGAGGGGATATGTCGCCAAGGGAGGGCAGCGACTCCCATGATTTCTCCACGGCGAAGATTGCGTCCAGTGACCGTTCGCCCGTCAGACCGATGCGGTCCCAGACGGTGACCTGAAAAAATAAATTAATTACGTAACCGAAGAAAATCAAGTCGAAAACATTGAATTTTTTAAAAAAAAAATCGTACTTACACGCTTTGGAGTGCTACGAGATTGGGGGCGTCCCACATCGCTGTCCTCGAGCTCGCAGTCGCGGGGGAGCGCCTCGAGATGGGGGTCAGGCTCAGGCTGGGGGTCAGGCTGCGCCCCGGGTTGGGCCACGGACGCGGGGACCAGGTGGGGCACCTCCACTTCATAACCCTCGCCGGGTGCTGGGGGCGGGGGCAGGCCGGCCTCGCGGCCCTTGGCCGCTGGGGCCTCCAGATCATCAGGCTGAAAAACGAGAGAGTTGCTGACACACAAGATTTAAGCGCGGCCCCTCCCCGCCGCGCGCACGTACAACGCGAGTCGAGCCAGAGACGAGGTTAGGACGCCCGCGGTTCAAGGAGTGCAACGAGATTCAGACACTTCGATTCGGAAACGATTCGGGACAGCACGGCGGACAGGAAATTCGTTCGATTTTATCATGAATTTAACCAAACAAAGCGACACTGCCCTGGCGGCACACCGACAAAGGCACGGCTCGGCACGGCACGGCGTCTTCTGAGAACTGGCGCGTGATTCGCCGAACAGGACACGACGACCTGTTGCAGCCTGCCGACCGGCCGGCCGGCGCTGGGCGGCGTAAGAACGTTCAAGAAATACAGGACTCGTCATGAAATGACGATGTTACGACTGCCTAACCTACTCGCGCACACATTTTTCATGCCGCCACTGACGCGATCAAAGAATGACAACAAGTCGAACAAAAGATTGAACACGTAAAACCGACACAACTGTATGACCACGGAATGAAATAAACAGCCCTTGCGAGCACTGATTTGAACAAGCCGAACCATAAACGAGGAGCGGTGACACAGAAAATACTCGCGGACGATAAAAGGTTAACCGGACGCACTGACTCGACTAACACAAAATTTCACGCAACAATACTTTCGACACACTGAGAAAAAGGGTACTTACCACAGGATTTTCCTCCAACAGCACGCCAGAGACGTCCATCTCAATACTCTCGGAGATGGACGACGACATCTCCAGGTCATCAGCGAGAAAATCCATGCTCTCAGTTACGCAAGACAGCAAGGACACGAAAACATGCCCCAAGCCAGACAACCCTTGCTATGCCTTCTAGCCACACGGCCAAGGGTAGCGCGCGAAAACATCCGTCGTCTGCTAGGCCGAAACATAACGAAAAACATGGTACACGCAGCGTTTCTTGACAGAAAATGATGCGTGACGGACACCTTTTGACGAGGCAGAGTCACTCGAACACACATTCATGTCATGGATTGCGAAAATCATACAATCAATCCATTGACCGAAGGAGGGCGAGTTGCCGAAGTCAGCCGCCTGGGGGCGCGGGGTATCGCCAGCGTCGTCTGCAAGCCGCAGTTGTCTCGGCCACCGCAGGGCGAACATAGGCGTCGCTAGTGTCGCGCGGCCTGAGGCATAAATTGAGGCGCGCGGACCGGAGAGACATCCTTCGTTCACATAACGCGCTCCGAGCAACATCTCGCCTTCTCACTCACTTACTCACTCACTCACCCGGCACGATGTCCTATGCATGCGCTGACCTGCAGCTCCTTCGTGGGCGGCACGGCCAGTGGATCGTAAAGGAGTTTGCGGTTTTCAAGCCGACTCGCTGCGGCGAATACGCTGCAGTGACAACATTCATGCCACCATACCCAGAGTCCGAGTTACCCGTCAAATACAGGTCAAAAAATGCTTACGTCACCAAGCACATCCACGGCCTACACTGGGAGACAGGGGTGAAGCCATACCCTACATTGTTAGACACAGTAACAAAGATGACGGCTGTTTACGGCGTGCTCTACGTGAAGGGCGAGGAAAAGGTTAAGCTGCTGCAGGCTTTCCTCCCCGAGAAGGTGATCATCAACATGGAGACGTACGGGTGCCCGAAGTTCAAGGACCTACCGGTGCTGTGGGCAGTGTGCCAAAATGAGGAGCACTACGGTGCACACAACTTCACGTGTGCTGCCGTAAATGCACGTCGCCTTGGACTTTGGCTTGAATTTCATTTCACCTCCAACCGCTTGGCTTAGAAATTAAGTTCACACACTGTTAAAAAAATCACAAAAACACATAAAAAAACTAATATAATACGAAACCCAAAAAAATCCATAAAACACAAAACCCAAAAAAAAATAAAAAAAAGTCGCAGAACAGGACTCAAACCGAACGTGTGACCCACTGTGCGAGGGATTCCCTCGGCATGCCACGGCCAAAAAGGTGCGTGTGGAGGGGACACGACCTGCCGCCGGCAGCAAGCACGTACTTCCCTAATGCAAATGTGGCGGCGACGAAGTACACACGTTCACCGAGAGATAGCGCGCACCACAGCGCGGCGCGCGGCTCACCACGCCACGGCCGGCTGGCGGCGCGACCACGACAGTGGCGCGAGAATTCAAACAGTGGCGCGCAGGGGAGATGCCCACCAAAAGGCCCCATTGAAAAAAGACAAGTCCTGACTTGAAAGTAAGGTTAGGTTACGTTCCTTCACGTCATGTCCGAATGGGGATTCAGGATGGCGACGAGGTGACCTGGGGGCGAGTTTGCTATACCCATCTCACTTTACACCGCGGCGTTGCCATGCCGCCGCTGCTCGCTTCTGCGCACGCGCACGCGTCGCCGCCCCGCGCGTATCTCATTGCCTTTTCGGTTGAGGGTTGAGGCCAGTTGAGGCATCGGCGGCGTCGGGCGATTTCGCGTTTTTGTGAACTGCAATTTTTATTAATTTTCCTCAATATGGAAGGCGTATCCTGCCCTTGTAGGGAGCCAGATACGGGGTAAGCCAAACGTCATTTCTCGTTTTCAGAACCAAGTGTTACTCGCCACAACGCCCTCTTTCACCTGTAGCTCAGCCCTGTGATATTTTTTTAAATTAATTTTTCAGGTTTATGATCTATTGTGATGGGTGCGAGACCTGGTTTCACGATTCTTGTGCCGGCGAAACCAAGACATCTGTTGCCAGTAAGTAAAATCCTCGCAATCTTTGAGTGTAATTAACCTAGCCCTATCCTTCACTCCGTCAAACTTCGTTTTCCAGACACTGAATATTGGTACTGCAGGTGCTGTAGGGCCAGCAACAAGGTGAGTGTTAAAACCAAATTTTTCTTCAACTGTAGGTGTTGAATTTTGAGAGGTCTTATGGTTTATGTTCTTCATTCCAGAAATATGATGTACTTTGTCAACGGATAGCAAAGCTTAAGGAAGAATTTGGATCAAAGAATATTGAATTAGATAACAACTTTCAAAAGGTAGCTCCTCACTTTTTTTAAATCCAGAGATCAGTTTTGTTTTATATTTTCTTCCAGCACCTTGTCAAAAACTTTTTTATTTTTCCTGAAAGGTTGCGGATCTTCAGTGAAATTTGAAGTATGTATCGCTCGAAAGAGACAGCCTGCATGTCGAATGTCAGAGCTTAAAAGCAAATATATCACAAGTGCAGCAAGATTTTTCAAATTTCAAACTTAGCGCTTCCACTGAGGTAAAGTGCCCTTTGCTTATGTAACTTTTTGTGTCCTACTAGATGTTCAAATTTAATTGTTTATTTAATTCCCCTCTAGGTTGACATTCTTAAAAAAGAATTGCACAATGTGTCATTGGAAAGAGACACCCTGCTTATTGAATGTCAAAGCCTTAAAGAAAAATTATTACAATTGCAGCTAGATTTTGATACTTTTAAAATAAGTGTAACCAGCTCCAATGAGGTAGGTTGCCCTTGTTTAGTCTGATTGCTTGTGTTCTATTAGATGTTCAAATTTTATTTAATGTCTATAAATTTTCTCACCAATTATTCAGGCTGCCATTCTTAAGAAAGACTTGCACGACATGTCATCTGAAAGAAATGACCTTCTCATTAAGTGTCAGGTGCTTGCAGAAAATGTATTACAAGTGCAGCAAGATTTTGATAATTTCAAACTTAATGCTTCCACTGAGGTAAGGGACTACATTTTCAATTGAGTTTGTGGTTCATGTTATGTAAATGGTTAATTTTATGTCCTTTATTTTTTGGAGGTTGCTACTCTCAAAAGAGAGTTATGTGACGTTTCAACAGAGCGAGACAGTCTCTCAGAAGACCATAGACGTGTAAAGAAAGAGAACATTGAATTGTTGGAGGCTGCCAGGAAAAAGAGGAAGTCGAGGCTCAGCATTTCACAGCAGCTTAAGGAGCAGGGGCAGGTCGTGCAGTAAACCTTTCTGACAAAATTTATGTCATTCTTTTATTTTCATATGCATAAAAATAAATTATCTTAATAAATTATGTTTGGCGGGACTTCTATTTCCAACATAGATTTAAAATTAATGGTAGTGCGGTTCAATTAGAGAAACAACCATTACACAAAGTATTTGACTATATAAAATATAGACTAGAATCATAGCTCCCACTTGCACCCAATAACTGATGCATAAATATCATAACATTAGAAAAATTAAACAAGAGTGATAAACATCACAACATGTAAGAAAGATAGTTGTTTTTCTCTCTTCTAAACAACATTAATAAATGTTTTAAAGTGTTAGAACAATAAAATAAAAATTAACTTTGGGTTAAAAGCATACCTTAACTTAGTAACAATACACAAAGAATTAGAACTTCACCACTACTTCTTGCTGTGATTCTGCCCTATCATCCTGTTTGCGTTGACACACACTTGCAATGCATGTGGTGCGGGCAAAGCTCTCTTGTTGGGAATGTGCGCCCAATGAGGTTCACTAGACTTTCGCTTCAGGCCAGTAGTTTGTGAGTTGTAGCCATGCTCCTCAGTTCTTGGTTGGAACATGGCATTTGGGGGTCGACCACCCTGTTGAGCTTTCTTCCCCTCCAAGTACACTTTTCTCCTTGCTGTATTAAGGACGCCTATGGTACTTTGGTTGAAATTCTTCACAGACAAGGGTTTGTTCTTATCACTCTGTTTCCCAAACATCACCATGGCTGAAACAAGTGCCGAATCTGAATTGTTCATTTTTTGACAAGTTTCTATCATTGTTTGGCATGGTTTCAAGAAAATATCTGGTCTCTTCTTGAGACAGTCAATCCAACCAGCAAAAATTTTGTTGAGGTTCTCTTCAGCAGATAAAATAGAGGTAGAAGTTTCATCATCAGTGCCACCGTTATCAGAATAGTGAGCTGCTACACCACTGCTTGTATCAGTAATGTCAGGGCAATCTGGAGGATCAATGCTGTCGTCCGCTTGAGCAGTGGATAATGTAGGGGGGGAACTGCACTGACGTAATGTTTGGAACCATCCTGATGGTACATTTCGATGGCCATACATTATTTCAAACAGCGACATCTTGGTCTCTTCTCCAATTTGTTCTCGGGGCAACAGTAGTGAACTGGATAGGTTGAAGTCTTTCACTACTTTGCACAGGTGTTTACAAGGTTTACCACTTTTCCCCTCCGGACAAGAACAAATTTCCTGAGACATCATCACAATGTAAGAGGTGCCTTTGCTTGTGTTCACAACCTTATAGCAGTCTGGTGGTGATGGAAGTTTTTCAGATGAGAGCTTCTCTAACTTCTCTGGGCGGATAAAATATCTAGATCTGAATGGATTTAGAGACCGATTATTGAGCACATCACAGATGCGCATTTCAATGTACACAGTAAATCTTGTAACGAGGAAGTCTAACAGCTGTACAGGGTTAAATGCTTTAGTTCGACCAAGGACTTTGTCTTTGATGAGCCGCATGACTGCCTCAGCATAGTTATTTGTGTTATTTCCACGAGTGAGCAGATCTTCCCTCTCAAATAAAGCCCATTCTTTGGACCTTGCAAGATATTTCTTTATATGCTCAAGAACATTGGTATAAGCCTGTAGCAAAGGGTTTTCCATAGCTTCTTTTACTCTACTGTCAAATGTGTCCTTATCTGGAGCATAAACCAATTCTCTGAACTGATAAAAAACCTCTGGTCGGTGCTTTTCAGCTACATGATGATCTCTCTTCCATACGTATCGCCAGAAAGCTTGAAGAATATGGAATAAACACAAAAGCAAGACGATTCCTGGAAAGGCACTCTTCAGTGAATTTCTTTCATTGGAACAGTCGTCAGTCATTGCAATCTTCGGGCCAAGATCAGGGCCTCTTCCAAAGAACGCCTTACGGGGTAATATGCTTTTAAGGACTTCTAATCCAGGCTTCAACACCTCTTCACTTTCCGAAGACACTATGAGAATTCCCAATGGCAGAGCTCCAGCCACAGAGTGAGTCATGACTGGGAAGACTCTACAATTTAACACATCCATATTTCCTGACGAATCAACATAGATCATTTCACCGGCAGAACGAAGCAACTCATGTGTTCTCTTCATTATAGGAGTGCATATGGCTATTATAAGATCCTTTTCATTCAGAACCTCAATCTTGATGCACTGGTCACCCACTTCTTCATTGTACTTTAAAGCATACTCTCTCAGTTTTTCAATAACACCTTCACCGCTCTGAGGACCATAATGACCGATAGCCACTTTTTTAAAAAGTTTGTAGACCCAATAATTAGAAGGGCATTTTGAACCATCAGCAGCTATAAAATTATAGAGATCTCCTTTCTCCATCATGAGGTCAAACTTGTGGGTTTCAATTGCAGAGGCTGGGGAATGACCCTGAGCAAACAGCTTTAAAAACTTCTCCTTTACTTCTTTGGTTGGTCGACGGAGTCTTTGAGCATCAGCACATGTTATTCGGTGGTTGTGTTGGTGCCGAATAAATATCTCACAAGGATATTCTTGAAGTAAGTAATCTGTGCTCCTGAAAAAATAAAAATATATTATTATAAAGAAAACTGGCTGCCTTGTTCTGTTGCTTTGCCATTATGCGAATTGTAATGTTTACCATGACATGGATTTTTCCTTGATGGTAAATCGGATAAGGCTTTTACAAGCTGTGTGTTTGGTCTTCCAGTTCTTACTTTTCTTTCTTGATCCGTCTCCTTCTAGCTGATAGCTACCCTTAGGTTTTGTGTCATGATGGCAATGATACTCTTTCTGTAAAGGAAAAAGTAATGTTATTTAATTTTGAAACCTTCCATAACATCATTATCAAAAGGGCTTATGTCCTGAATCTGGTTGAAGTACCTTAAACACAAGACGTTTTGAATTGTCCACTTTCCTGCATTTAGTTACTCGAAAGTCACAAGATGACTCATTTTCATAGTTCATTAGCCACTCATAAGCATCTTCTTTGGTGTAAATGTTCACCCTGATTGTGGCTTCCCAATGTTCTTCATCTGCACAGTGCGGATTGGGTGAAGACGTAGCTTTAGTGATGATATAATCTGGCATGAAGCTTGGCATTTTCTCCTGTGGACGCAATAAAATAGAAACTTAACAAACAAACAAAGTAATATTTTTAGGATTAAAAAACATGCATAAAACCTTACATGAATCTTTGTAAATGTTGGATCTGATATACTTTTCTCTCTGGCCTTTTCAACCTCGGAAGCAATCTCTGTTGCACTTATGCGACACCCTGCTTTCTTGCGAGATTTTTTATCAGTTTGGCTATTAGTATGGATATTAATCTGGTCAGTCTCTCTAGAGGGAACTTTACTCTTTGGTTGAAATACATCGTCACTAAGGTCTGCCCAAAAAAAAATAAAAAAAAAAATAAAAAAATAAAGGTAATAATAATTTTTTTTAAACGAGAAAGTGATTGTAAGCCAATGTTACCTGATTCATCAAAAGAAATGCTTGGCAGAAAATCATCATCAGAATTTTCTTCAACTTCAACCGCCCTCTCGGCCCTCTCAAGTAGGTCTCATCGAAGTACTGGAGGACTGGAGCGACGGCAGGAGGAGCACTCCGCTCCAGCTCGTCGAAGGCACCCTGGATGTAGTCGAGAGGGACGAACGCCAGGGCCAGCATCATGTGGACTGCGTTCTTAACAGTGCGGTCCTCAGGGTCATTGTATTGTTCCTGCAGTCCAACATTCTGCACCCGAGCTTAAAATTCCAGCTGGAATTTTGTCTGGATTTCTTTCCACTATGGAAAGAAGAATCCAGAGGGATCTGAAAACCCAGCTGGGATTTGGAACCTTTTTCCATCGGGAATTTTATAAATTCCATTCAGGGTTTACGATTTCCACTCTGGATTTACACACTCGCGGAAATGAAAATTTCTTGAATACTGCATCTATTCATCCATATAAAGTAAAAGTTAATAATATTAAAGCAGCCAACGGTGGTGACCTTCGAAAAGTGCATGCCTTCTGTTGCCCCCTAATTTTCCAGTTTATGTATGCTTTCACGCCACGGTAATTAAAATTGATATTTCGTTCAGGATTCGAAAAGCCAATCAATTCTTCAAACTGTAACCAGTTAGGCAGTGGGCAAGACGCCCAAGTGCTACAGGTACTACAGTTTCTGCAAATGCATGATGCACAAGATGCGAATGCCCTTGCTACGTAGTCTTCTGGGTTCAGACTTCCTTGAGTAATGGAATTGCGAACCTTGGTCGCAAGCGAGAAGTAACTTTGGTTATGAATAGCTCAGCCTATAAAAATGATACAAATGTCACTCGCATTCAGAGACAGAAGTCTTATGTAGACCCTTAAGAATCCACCTATTTTGAAACATGAGAGCACTTCCTTCCGGCTAGGAGAGCCTTTTATCTGCTCTAGAAAAAAAAGCGACACTAGCGCCACCTAGCGGACAAAGCTCACAAAATCCAGTCTGGGAATAAAGAAATCCACAATGGATTTCCACTAAAATCCATTGTGGAAATCTCCCTATGGAAATCAGGCTTTCCACAGTGGAATACAATTTCCACTCTGGGTTTTTTCAATCCATATGGGAATAAGATTTCCATCTGGAACATCCATTTCCAGACAACACGCTGGTATGGAAATGACCTTTTCCAGCTGGAAAATAGGATTTCCATATGGGAATGTGTAATCCAGATGGAAACAGGCAAATCCAGAAGACAATCCAGATGGAATTTTAAGCTGGGGCGCTGTCACGCAATGTCACGATGTTACACAGTGTCGCGCAGTGTCACGATGTCAGGCAGCGTCACGCAGTCACGCAGTGTCACGCACTCTTGAGATTTCAAGCAGTGTCACGCTGTCACGCAGTGTCACGCTGCATCGCAGCAGTAACATGTTACGCATTGTCACGCTGTCACGCCGTTTCACGCGGTCACGAAGTGTCAAGCAGCGTCACGCTGTCACGCAGTGTCCCACTGTCACGCAGTGTCACGCTGTCACGCAATGTCAAGCTGTCACGCAGTTTCACGCAGTCACGAAGTGTCACACCGTCACGATGTCACGCAGTGTGCAACATTGTCACGCTGCCACTTAGTGTCACGCGGTCACACATTGTCACGCAGTGGTACGTTGCCACGGAGAGTCACACTGCAACGCAATGTCGCGCCGCAACGCAATGTCACGCTGGCACGAAATGCCACGATGTCACACAGTGTCACGCAGTGTCACGCTGTTACGAAATGCCACGATGTCACACAGTGTCACGCAGACTCACGCTGTCACGCAGTGTAACGCTGTCACGCAGTGTCACACTGTCACAAAATGAAACGATGTCAGACAGTGTTACGCAGTGTCACGCTGCAACGCATTGTCACGCTGCAACGCAGTGTCACGCTTCAACGCAGTGTCACGCTTCAACGCAGTGTCACGCTGCAACGCAGTGTCACGCTGCAACGCATTAACACGCTGTCACACAATGTCACGATGTTACACAGTGTCACGATGTCACACAGTGTCGCGCAGTGTCACGCTGTCAGGCAGTGTCACGCAATCACGTAGTGTCACGCACTCACATAGTGTCAAGCAGTCACGAAGTGTCAAGCAGTGTCACGCTGTCTCGTAGTGGCACGCTGTCACGCAGTGTCACGCTGTCACGCAGTGTCACGCTGTCATGCAGTGCCATGCAGTCAAGAAGTGTCAAGCTGTCACACAGTGTCACGCTATATGCAATGTCACGCAGTCACAAAGTGTCACGCTGTCATGCAGTGTCACGTGGTGTCACGCAGTGTCACAGGGTGTCACGCAGTGTCACGCTGTCACGCAGGCCTACGCTTTCTAGCAGTATCACGCTGTCATGAAGTGCCATGCAGTCAAGAAGTGTCACGCAGTGTCACGCTGTCACGAAGTGTCGTGCTGTGTCACGCTATGTCAACCTGTCACGCAGTGTCACGCTGTAAAGCAGTGTCACGCTGCATCGCATAAGGCGCTGTCACGCAATGTCACGATGTTACACAGTTTCGCGCAGTGTCACGATGTCAGGCAGTGTCACGCAGTCACCCAGTGTCACGCAGTCAAGCAGAGTAACGCAGTCACGCAGTGTCACGCAGTCACGAAGTGTCACGCAGAGTCGCGCTGTCACGCAGTGTCACTCTATCATGCTGTGTCACGCTGTCACGCAGTGTCACTCTGTCATGCAATGTCACGCAGTCACGCAGTATCACGCTGTCACACCGTGTCACGCTGTTATGCAGTGTCACGCAAGCACGAAGTGCCACGCAGTGTCACGCAGTCACGCAGTGTCACGCTGTCATGCAGTGTCACGCTGTCACACAGTGTCAAGCTGTCATGCAGTGTCATGCAGTCACAAAGTGCCACGCAGTGTCTCGCTGTCAAGCAGTGTACCGCTGCAAAGCAGTAAAACGCTGCAACGCAGTGTGACGCTGTCACGCAATGTCACGATGTCAAAGAGTATTACGCAATGTCACGCTGTTACGCAGTGTCACGCAATGTCACGCTGTCACGCAGTGTCACGCAGTCACGAAATGTCTAGCAGTGTCACGCTGTCACGCAGTGTCATGCTGTCACGATGTGTCGCGCTGTCACGCAATGTCCAGCTGTTACGCAGGGTCACGCAGTTACGAAGTGTAACACCGTCACGCTGCCACGCAGTGTTGCACATTGTAACACTGCCATTTAGTGTCACGTAGTCACACTTTGGCACGCAGTGTCGCGTTGACACGCAATAACGCTGCAATGCAATGTCACGCTGCCACGCAATGTCACGCTGTCACGAAATGCAACGATGTCACACAGTGTTACGTAGTGTCAAGCTTCAACGCAGTGTCACGCTCTAATGCAATGTCACGCTGCCACGCAAAGTCACGCTGTCGCGAAATGCCACGATGTCAAACAGTGTCACGCAGTGTCACGCTGTCACGCAGTGTCACGCAGTCACGAAGTGTCACGCGGTCATGCAGTTTCACGCCGTCACAATGTGCCACGCAGTGTCACGCTGCAACGCAGTGTCACTCTTTAACGCAGTGTCACGCTGCAACGCAGTAACACGCTGCAACGCATTAACACGCTGTCACGCAATGTCACGATGTTACACAGTGTCGCGGAGTGTCACGCTGTCAGGCAGTGTCACACTGTCACGCAGTGTGTCGCATTGTCACGCTGCCACTTATATCACGCTCTCACGCAGACTTGCGTTGTCATGCAGTGTCACGCTGTCATGCAGTGTCACACAGTCACAAGGTGTCAGGCAGTGTCACGCTGTCACGCAGTGTCACGCTGCAAAGCAGTATCACACTGAAACGCTGTGTCACGCCTGCAGGCAGTGTCATGCAGTCACAAAGTGCCACGCACTGTCACGCTGTGACGCAGTGTCACGCTGCAAAACAGTATCACGCTGCAACGCATTTTTACGCTGTCACGCAATGTCACGATGACACACAGTTCCACGCAATGTCACGCTGTCACGCAGTGTAACGGTGTCACGCAGTGTCAAGCTGTCACGCAATGTCACGCTGTCACGCAGTGTCGAGCTGTCACGCAATGTCAATTTGTTACAGAGTGTCACACTGTCATGCAGTGTCACGCAGTCAAGAAGTGTCAAGCAGTGTCACCCTGTCACGGAGTGTTAAACTCACATGCAGTTTCATGCAGTAACGATGTGACATGCAGTGTCACGCTGCAACGCAGTGTCAGGCTGCAACGCAGTGTCACGCTGCAACGCAGTGTCACGCTGCAACGCAGTGTCACGCTGCAACGCAGTGTCACGCTGCAACGCAGTGTCACGCTGCAACGCAGTGTCACGCTGCAACGCATTAACACGCCGTCACGCAATGTCAAACTGTCAGGCAGTGTAACGCAGTCACGCAGTGTCACGCACTCACGAAGTGTCAAGCAGTCACGAAGTGTCAAGCAGTGTCACGCTGTCAGGCAGCGTCACGATGGCAGGCTGCGTCACGCTGTCACGCAGTGTCACGCCGTCACGCAGTGTCGCGCTGTCACGCAGTGTCACGCTGTCACGCAGTGTCACGCTGTCACGCAGTGTCACGCTGTCACGCAGTGTCACGCTGTCACGCAGTGTCACGCTGTCACGCAGTGTCACGCTGTCACGCAATGTCAGGCTATCACACAGTTTCACGCAATGTCACGCTGTCACGAAATGCCACGATGTCACACATTGTCACGCAGTGTCACGCTGTCACGCAGTGTCACGCAGTCCCGAAGAGTCAAGCAGTGTCAAGCTGTAACGCAGTTTCACGCTGTTCTACAGTTTCATGCCGTCACGATCTGACACGCAGTGTCACGCTGCAACGCAGTGTCAAGCTGCAACGAAGTGTAACGCTTCAACGCAGTGTCACGCTGCAACGCAGTGTCACGCTGCAACGCAGTGTCACGCTGCAACGCAGTAACACGCTGTCACGCAATGTCACGAAGTTACACAGTGTCGCGCTTGTCACGCTATCAGGCAGTGTCACGCAGTCACGCAGTATCACGCACTCACGAGAAATCAAGAAGTTTCACGCTGTCACGCAATGTCACGCTGCATCGCAGCAGTATCACGTTGTCACGCATTGTCACGCTGTCACGCAGTGTCCCACTGTCACGCAGTGTCACACTGTCACGCAATGTCACGCTGTCACGCTGTTTCACGTAAACACGTAGTGTCACACCGTCACGATGTCACGGAGTGTGCCACATTGTAACGCTGCCACTTTGTGTCCGGCGGTCACGCATTGTCACGCAGTGGTTCGTTGCCACGCAGAGTCACACTGCAACGCAATGTCACGCTGTCACAAAATGCCACGATGTCAAACATTGTAACGCATTGTCAAGCTGTCACGCAGTGTCACGCAGTCACGAAGTGTCAAGCAGTGTCACGCTGTCACGCAGTGTCCCGCTGTCATGCAGTTTCACGCAGTCTCGACGTGCCACAGATTGTCACGCTGCAACGCTGTGTCACACTGCAACGCAGTAACACGCTGTCACGCAATGTCACGATGTTACACAGTGTCGCGCAGTGTCACGATGTCAGGCAGCGTCACGCAGTCACGCAGTGTCACGCACTCTTGAGATTTCAAACAGTGTCACGCTGTCACGCAGTGTCACACTGCATCGCAGCAGTAACACGTTACGCATTGTCACGCTGTCAAGCCGTTTCACGCGGTCACAAAGTGTCAAGCAGCGTCACGCTGTCACGCAGTGTCCCACTGTCACGCAGTGTCACGCTGTCACGCAATGTCAAGCTGTCACGCAGTTTCACGCAGTCACGAAGTGTCACACCATCACGATGTCACGCGGTGTGCCACATTGTCACGCTGCCACTTAGTGTCACGCGATCACGCATTGGCACGCAGTGGTTCGTTGCCACGGAGAGTCACACTGCAACGCAATGTCACGCCGCAACGCAATTTCACGCTGTCACGAAATGCCACGATGTCAAACAGTGTCACGCAGTGTCACGCTGTCACGAAATGCCACGATGTCACACAGTGTCACGCAGAGTCACACTGTGACGCAGTGTCACGCTGTCACGCAGTGTGACACTGTCACAAAATGCAACGATGTCACACAGTGTCACGCAGTGTCACGCTGCAACGCATTTTCACGCTGCAACGCAGTGTCACGCTGCAACGCAGTGTCACGCTTCAACGCAGTGTCACGCTGCAACGCAGTGTCACGCTGCAACGCATTAACACGCTGCAACGCATTAACACGCTGTCACACAATGTCACGATGTTACAGAGTGTCACGATGTCACACAGTGTCGCGCAGTGTCACGCTGTCAGGCAGTGTGACGCAATCACGTAGTGTCACGCACTCACAAAGTGTCAAGCAGTCACGAAGTGTCAAGCAGTGTCACGCTGTCATGCAGTGCCATGCAGTCAAGACATGTCACGCAGTGTCACGCTGCAAAGCAAAATCACGTTGCAACGCAGTGTCAGGCTGTCACGCAATGTCACGATGTCACACAGTGTCACGCAGTGTCACGCTATCGCGCAGTTTCACGTAGTCACGAAGTGTCAAGCAGTGTCACGCTGTTACGCACTGTCACGCTGTCATGCAGTTTAACGCCGTCACGATGTGCCACGCAGTGTCACGCTGCGACGCACGCTGTCATGCAATGTCCAGCTGTCACGCAGGGTCACGCAGTTACGCAGTGTGACACCGTCACGCTTTCTCGCAGTGTTACACATTATCAAGCTTCAACTTTGTGTCACGCTGTCACGAAATGCCACGATGTCACAGAGTTTCACGCAGAGTCACGAAGTGTCAAGCAGTGTCACACTGTCGTGCAGTGTCACGTTGTCAAGTAGTGTCACGCAGTGACGATGTGACACGCAGTGTCACGCTGCAACGCAGTGTCACGCGGCAACGCAGTGTCACGCTTCAACGCAGTGTCACGATTAAAGGCAGTGTCACGCTGCAACGCAGTGTCACCCTGCGACGCAGTGTCACTCTGTCACGCAATGTCTTGATGTTAGGATAAATGTTGTCACAAGAAACCAGTGCCTAAAGCACTATATCGCATTTTCGCATCGAAATGAGCAGAAGGCCTCGCCTGTTGATCCCGCATTGTTGCAGATCAGTTCGTGACACCGACTTACAAAGATAGTTTAGGTATAAGAAACAAATGCCTCTACCACAAAGACGCATTTTTGCCTCGAAAAAAGGCTGAACAACCTGTTTATGTGCCTGGCCTGTCGGTCCCGCATAGTTTTAGCTTAATTGGTGACAAAGACTACAAATGTTATTATAAATCACAGGACACAATAGCCTTCAACACAAAATCACATTTTCGCATTCATTGGTGCCAAAAGGCATAATTAAAGCCCAAGCATTGTGATAACGCACAGTTTTAGCTCGATTTGTGACACTGACTTTCAAAGACAATACAAACCACGAGACACAAGTGCCTCAAACACAAAGTCGCATTTTCTTGTAGAAATAAGCTGAAAAGCGCGTGTTTGGGCCTGGCCTGTTTATTCCGCGTAGTTTCAACTCAATTGTTGACATTAAAGCATTGAATAAGCAGAAATTCAAGGATTAAGGCCTCGCCTATTAATACCTTATAGTTTGAGCTTGATTGGTGACAGAGACCACAAAAGATTTTCCTTTATCACAAAGAACCAGCGTTTAAAACACAAAGTTGCAGTTTCGCATCGAAAAAAGCAGAAATTCAAGGTTAAAGAGGTCTCCTGTTTATCCCGCATCGTTTCGGCTTTATTTGAAACACCTTCTTAAAAGAATATATCTCGTCACAAGAAACCAGTGCCTTTATAGCACAGTCGCATCGAAAGAAGCAGAAATTCAATTTTTAAGGCCTCGCCTATTGCACCCCCCATTGTTTCAGCTCGATTGGTGTCACCGACTTGCAGAGCTAATTCATGTCAAAAGAAAGAAGTGCCTTAACCACAAAAAGGCATTTTCGCTTAGAAATAAGCTAAAAAGCGTGTTTTTAGGCCTTGCCTGTAGGTGCCGCGTAGTTTAAGTCTGATTAGTCACAAAGTCTACAAAAGATTATCCTTCATCACAAGAAACCAGTGCCTTACACAGAAAATCGCATTTTCGCATAGAAATAGACGGAAATTTAAGATTTAAGGCCTCGCGTATAGCTCCCGCACGGTTTAAGCTTGATTCGTGACACTGGCTTGCAAAGATTACTCACGTAAAAAAAACAAGTGCCTGAACCACACAGACGCATTTTCGCATAGGAATAAGCTACAAAGCGTGTTTTTGGTCCTGGCCTTTTGGTCCCGCATTGTTTCATCACGATGAGTGACAGAGACTGCAACTGATAATCTTTTATAACAAGACGAAATAGCCTCCAAAACAAAATAGCATTTTCGCATTGGAAAAAGCAGAAGTAAGTGATTCTAGGCCTTGAGTTGTGATTGTCGACTGTTTTAGCTCGATTGGAAACAGTATCTCTATAAGAGGATTCTCGAGTCACAAGATATGACAAGCCGAAACACAAAATCTTTTTTTCGCATTGATTCATGCCAAAAAGCATAAATTGAGACTAGCATTGTAATATCGCACAGTTTTAGCTCGATTTGTGACACTGACTTTAAATAAACAATTTAAACCACAAGACACAAGTGCTTCAACAGAAAGTCGCATTTTCTTTTAGAGATGCGCTAAAAAGCGTATTTTTGGGCCTGGCCTGTTGATCTTGCATAGTTTCGGCTTGATTTGTAACACCTACATAAAAAGATGAATCTTGTCACAAGAAACCAGTGCCTAAAACACAATATCTCATTTTGGCATCGAAATAAGCAGAAATTCAAGCTTTAAGGCCTAGCCTGTTGATCCCGCATTGTTGCAGCTCGATTCGTGACACCGACTTACAAAGATAGGTTAGGTCATAAGAAACAAGTGCCTAAACCACAAAGACGCATTTTTGCCTAGGAAAAGGCTGAAAAACCTGTTTTTGGGCCTGGCCTGTTGGTACCACATAGTTTCAGCTTGATTGGCGACACCGACTTATAAAGATAATTCATGTCAAAAGATTCAGGTTCCTCTACCACAGAGACGCATTTTTGCCTAGAAATAAGCTACAAAGCGAGATTTTCGGCCTGATCTGTCCATCCCGCATAGTTTTTGCTTAATTGGTGACAAAGACTACAAAGGTTATGAATAATCACGAGACACAGTTGCATTAACACAAAATACTATTTTCGCTTTCATTCTTGCCAAAAAGCATAATTTAAGACCAAGCAGTGTGATCTCGCACAGTCTCAGCTCGATTTCGGACACTGACTTTCAAAGACAATTCAAACCATAAGACACAAGTGCCTAAAACACAAAGTCGCATTTTTCCTTTAGAAATGGGCTGAACAGCGTGTTTTTGGGTCTGGCCTGTTGATCCCGCATACTTTCGGCTTCTTTGTAACATCTACTTACAAAGATAAATCCTGCCACAAGAAACCAGTGCCTCAAACACAAAAGTCGCGTTTTCGCACCAAAATAAGCAGAAATTTGTGGTTAAAAGCCTCGCTTGAATATCCCGCACAGTTGCATCTCGATTTGTGACTACGACTAGCAAAGATAATTCATGTCAATAAAAACCAGTGTCTCAACCACAAAGACCCACTTTCGCACATAAATTATCTAAAAAGCGTGTTTTTGGGACTGGCCTGTTGGTTTTGCATAGTTTTAGCTCCATTGGTGACAGAGACTACAAAAGATTATCCTGATTAACCTTGATTTCTAACGCCTACCGACAAAGATAAATCTTGTCACAAGAAACCAGTGCCGTTATCACAAAGTCGCATTTTCACATTAAAATAAGCAGAAATTAGAGGTTTAAGGCCTTGTTAATTGATTCCGCACAGTTTCAGCTTGATTGGCGACACCGGCTTACAAAGATAATTCATGTCACAAGATTCATGTTCCTCAACCACAAAGACGCATTTTCTCCTACAAAAAAGCTGAAAAGCGTCTTTTTAACTTGACCTGTTGGCGGCGCATAGTTTTAGCTCGCATGGTGACAAAAACTACAAAGAAAAGCATTAATCACAAGACACAATAGCCTTCAACACAAAATCACATTTTCGCATTCATTAGTGCCAAAAGGCATAATTTAAGCCCAAGCATTGTGATAACGCACAGTTTTAGCTCAATTTGTGACACTGACTTTCAAAGACAATACAAACCACAAGGCACAAGTGCCTCAAACACAAAGTCGCATTTTCTTGTAGAAATAAGCTGAAAAGCGTGTGTTTGGGCCTGGCCTGTTTATTCCGCGTAGTTTCAGCACGATTGTTGACATTTAAGCATTGAAAAAGCAGAAATTCAAGGATTTAGGCCTCGCCTATTAATACCTTACAGTTTGAGCTTGATTGGTGACAGAGACCACAAAAGATTTTCCTTTATCACAAAGAACCAGCGTTTAAAACACAAAGTTGCAGTTTCGCATCGAGAAAAGCAGAAATTCAAGGTTATAGGGCTCGCCTGTTTATCCCGCATCGTTTCGGCTTTATTTGAAACACCTTCTTACAAGAATATATCTCGTCACAAGAAACCAGTGCCTTTATAGCACAGTCGCATCGAAAGAAGCAGAAATTCAATTTTTAAGGCCTCGCCTATTGTACCCCCATTGTTTCAGCTCGATTGGTGTCACCGACTTGCAAAGCTAATTCATGTCAAAAGAAGCAAGTGCCTTAACCACAAAAAGACATTTCCGCTTAGAAATAAGCTAAAAAGCGTGTTTTTAGGCCTTGCCTGTAAGTGCCGCGTAGTTTAAGTCTGATTAGTCACAAAGACTACAAAAGATTATCCTTCATCACGAGAAACCAGTGCCTTACACACAAAATCGCATTTTCGCATAGAAATAGACGGAAATTTAAGATTTAAGGCCTCGCGTATAGCTCCCGCACGGTTTAAGCTTGATTCGTGACACTGGCTTGCAAAGATTACTCACGTAAAAAAAAAAACAAGTGCCTGAACCACACAGACGCATTTTCGCATAGGAATAAGCTACAAAGCGTGTCTTTGGTCCTGGCCTTTTGGTCCCGCATTGTTTCATCTCGCTGAGTGACAGAGACTGCAACTGATAATCTTTTATAACAAGACGAAATAGCCTCCAAAACAAAATAGCATTTTCGCATTGGAAAAAGCAGAAGTAAGTGATTCTAGGCCTTGAGTTGTGATTGTCGACAGTTTTAGCTCGATTGGAAACAGTATCTCTATAAGAGTATTCTCGAGTCACAAGATATGACAAGCCGAAACACAAAATCTTTTTTTCGCATTGATTCATGCCAAAAAGCATAATTTGAGTCTAGCATTGTAATATCGCACATTTTTAGCTCGATTTGTGACACTGACTTTAAATAAACAATTTAAACCGCAAGACACAAGTGCTTCAACAGAAAGTCGCATTTTCTTTTAGAGATGCGCTAAAAAGCGTATTTTTGGGCCTGGCCTGTTGATCCCGCATAGTTTCGGCTTGATTTGTAACACCTACATAAAAAGATAAATCTTGTCACAAGAAACCAGTGCCTAAAACACAATATCTCATTTTGGCATCGAAATAAGCAGAAATTCAAGCTTTAAGGCCTAGCCTGTTGATCCCGCATTGTTGCAGCTCGATTCGTGACACCGACTTACAAAGATAGGTTAGGTCATAAGAAACAAGTGCCTAAACCACAAAGACGCATTTTTGCCTAGGAAAAGGCTGAAAAACCTGTTTTTGGGCCTGGCCTGTTGGTACCACATAGTTTCAGCTTGATTGGCGACACCGACTTATAAAGATAATTCATGTCAAAAGATTCAGGTTCCTCTACCACAGAGACGCATTTTTGCCTAGAAATAAGCTACAAAGCGAGATTTTCGGCCTGATCTGTCCGTCCCGCATAGTTTTAGCTTAATTGGTGACAAAGACTACAAAGGTTATGAATAATCACGAGACACAGTTGCATTAACACAAAATACTATTTTCGCATTCATTCTTGCCAAAAAGCATAATTTAAGACCAAGCAGTGTGATCTCGCACAGTCTCAGCTCGATTTCGGACACTGACTTTCAAAGACAATTCAAACCATAAGACACAAGTGCCTCAAACACAAAGTCGCATTTTTCATTTAGAAATGGGCTGAACAGCGTGTTTTTGGGTCTGGCCTGTTGATCCCGCATACTTTCGGCTTCTTTGTAACATCTACTTACAAAGATAAATCCTGCCACAAGAAACCAGTGCCTCAAACACAAAAGTCGCGTTTTCGCACCGAAATAAGCAAAAATTCAAGTTTAAAAGCCTCGCTTGAATATCCCGCACAGTTGCATCTCGATTAGTGACTACGACTAGCCAACCCGCGGAAAAAGAGTCATATATGGCATATATGTGACATATATGACAACTCATATATGACTCGTATAAGGGACATATTAATTGGCCATATATGTCTCCTATATGGCACATATATATTTCATATATGGCTCATATAAGATATGGATTCATATATGTTTTACTTGGTTTTATATGTCCCATATATGTTTGAACGGACAGCCATATACGACGAAAACAGTCATAAATGAATCGTATATGACTTTTTTCCATATATGTGACATTTACGATAGCCCATTACCCATATATGAGCAGGACCACTTCGGAGTCATATATGTGAGATTATGTCACAAATGTCATATATGACCTAGAGCATTATAAAGACATATATGACGAGTATAGTCATATATGACCTAGTGTGTATTGATCACATATATGAGTGGATTTGTCATATATGATCTGTGTGTTTTAAAAGCATATATGAAAGTTGTTTTCAATACATGAGTCCCGGGTCTCATATATGAAAGTCTCAGCCTCAACATGGTAAGTCACGTGTATAAAACTGTGCTAGAAATGTTAAAAGCATGCAGAACAAAAAATAAATTTCAAATCATTTTTTTAATTAGGTTTGAAACTGACTCGTGTAGAAACAAACAACAAGCCATGTTTGAATGGAAAAAGAATAAAATAAATAAAAAAAGATGCATATTGGAAGTAAAAAACCAAACAAAAAAATACTGCTGGCATTATTCACAGCACGGTTAAGCTACAAAATTTTTAGAAAAATTAAATTGATCAAACTATGTTTACAAATAAATCTGACACTGCAAACAGCAAATAAGTGGCTCACAGAAACAAAGTACGAGCCATGTTTACCAATGGTGTCAAGAACTTAAAAAAAGATGCATTTGATCAATGCATGGAAGAGTTAAATCTTATCTTCAGTCTTCTTGTCTTCAAACAGCTTCTTGAGTCTTGGCCTGATGTCCACCAGCTTCTGCCTAAGTGCCACTGTAATATCTTTCCTTGAAAAAGAAGGGTTCCACTTCTTGTAGCTCTGGCGGTGTTGGGCAACATCTAGCAAAGAGAAAAAAAAATAATACAATGTCAAGGGCTGAACCAGTAGTTTAGATTTCAATGTGAACATACCAATTATGACATTGACAACATCTGGGTCCAGTGGAGGCTTCTGAGTTATTTTGTCTCTTCCACCAGCTCGATATTGCCCTCCTGACAGGCTACATTCTAACAATGCTTTGTCTGAGAAAGCAGCCACCAATAACGTCTTAGCAAATGTAGTGGCATTGCGGTTTGATTTGGCACTGTTCAAATCATCAGAAGACACATAAAAACTTTTGTCGACTAATTCTTTGGAACGTCCACGAACCTGAATAACCTGCAGACAAACAATTAGTGAATGCCAAGACCTCAGACGAATAAAAGTTTCAGTTAGAAAATCTTACATTTTCATCATCTGCACTCCATCGAAGTAACTCAGACTTTGTAAGTTTTGGTACTGTCTTCTTTTTCTCAATTTCCTCTACTTCCTTGTTCTTTTTACTTTCCTTCTTCTTCTTTTCCTTTTTCTTTGAGCCTTCCTTCTCCTTATTAAAATCATCTGAAACATTCAAACTCAATTTAGAACCGACATAGTTACCTCTTAAGAAGTACATAACAGAAATGAATACACACCCTCGTCATTGTCTGAGTCATTGTCAAAGACGGCAGAGTTGTTTTGCTTACTAAAACTACCTCCAAAAATAGGACTTCTCACTGAAAATATAAATTAAGATGTTGTTTTAGATTAATTTTTTAAACAGAAAATAAAACTTCAAGAACATGAAATAGAAACACAACTTACCAATAGTTGGAGAGTTTTGAAAGGCACCAGAACTTGATGAAGACGGAGAGTTTAGAAAGGCACCAGAATTTGATGGAGACTTATCATTTGGTTTGAAACAAAATTCATCTTCAATTTTTGAAACAGATTCATCAGAGCTTGAATGCCCTCCCTCTTTGTCACTTATGCATTTTGTGAATGCGTCTTTCTTGGATGAGAGATTCACCACCTTAGAAGTGGCCTGAGAGCTGGACTTCTTCATGTTTAATTCTGAAAAGTCCCAACACGACATGAGTTACAGTAGCTTGAACAGGAAAAATGAAAATAAATAGTTGGAAACACACCTTTTAGAATCTTTAAATCCTTGTTAACTCCAGCTCTCTTTACCTGCAAAGAATGTGATGTAAGGACATGGAACTCTACAGAAATGCACTAGTTGGAAATGTACTCACAGAACTGTCGGTTTCCGGAGCAGAGGACAGGTCAGAATTCACTGGTTTTTTGACAAAGGGGCTTAAGTCCACAAATTGGTAAAATCCACTTTTTTTCATAAGAGTATTTGTTATGCCATAACACGCATACTGGTTTTTGTAAAACTGAATTATCTCAATCAGTTTAGAAGATACAGAAAGTGTCCAAAGGGCGTAAGTCCATCCCTTTTTTGACAAAGGGCTTAAGTCCATCCGTTTTGTGACCAAAAGGCGTAAGTCCAGGTGAAGTTTTGACAAAGAGGCGTAAGTCCAAGGGATTTTTTGACCAAAAGGCGTAAGTCCATGGCTCATTTTGACAAACAGGCGTAAGTCCGTGGCTCATTTTGACGATCAGGCGTAAGTCCATGGCTCATTTTGACAAACAGGCGTAAGTCCATGGATCATTTTGACAAACAGGCGTAAGTCCATGGATCATTTTGACAAACAGGCGTAAGTCCATGGATCATTTTGACAAACAGGCGTAAGTCCATGGATCATTTTGACAAACAGGCGTAAGTCCATGGATTATTCTGATAACCCAGAGGTAATCCACCAGAGATGTATGTCCACACAACAGTGGAAAGCAAGAAGACAGTGTCAGCCAACCGCTGGTGTGCAGGTTATCAATGGAATAAAGCAGTTGCGAGCGAGAGGGAGAATATTTTTTCTAAGTTGAGTGAATGCTACAGAGTTAGGTGCAACCTCTCCTCCGTAAAATAATTAGCTATAGTCATAGAAATTCAGAAACTTAAGAGCAATGTGTTTCAAAGAGAAGAGGAGTAGCACTGTCTCTAGGCATGACCTCATAGAACTTTCTATAGACGGCCACAGCTCAAATTAGGATGATGCAAGGAGTGATAAGATTTGTTTATACAGAAGAAATTTAATATCGTTGCCTTCGTTGACGACGACGCAGCCCGCACAGCCCGCTCCCCCCCCCCTTTTTCCCCCTCCATCTGGCCTCATCAACAATTTATTGCATTGCAATTCAAATGCAATACGCGGATTGTTTATAGTGCAGTCTGCTCTTCTAGTGGTTCTCGTTGTACGATTTGCTTTTCCAATGACATTGTCAACTTTTCAACTTGTCCATGGCATTTAATTGTTGTCAGTGAAATCAAATAAGCGACAACAAACGTGTGCGAAATGCCGGCTGTGTTTCTTCCACCCAGCTGCTGGAGGGCCCAGAAAAGACAGTTTTGTAGCTGTCATCAAGGTGCAGAAAGGAGGTTAGCAGCTTGGATCAGTCTCCTTAACTCCAGCCAGCCCATGACTCTTGGGCCAGATGCTGCCTGAAAAGATGAATACAACGTTCTCCACCTTCGTCGTACTCTGATGAGGAGGAATGTTGGTTTTTAAACCTACTGCTGCTGGCAATGATTTAAGAGCTCCAGAGAGTCCGTTGAGATAAGCATTTTAAGCTTGATGCAATGTAAGCTAATGCAAAAGGCCCTTTGTTCATAATAATTATAGTGTTGGGAAACAGAGTTGCAAACTACTCAGTGACCTCATGAGTGGACATTAGCGGTTGACATACATACATCTCTGGTGGATTACCTCTGGGTTATCAGAATAATCCATGGACTTACGCCTGTTTGTCAAAATGATCCATGAACTTACGCCTGTTGGTCAAAATGATCCATGGACTTACGCCTGTTTGTCAAAATGATCCACGGACTTACGCCTGTTTGTCAAAATGAGCCATGGACTTACGCCTGTTGGTCAAAATGATCCATGGACTTACGCCTGTGTGTCAAAATGATCCATGGACTTACGCCTGTTCGTCAAAATGAGCCATGGACTTAAGCCTGTTTGTCAAAATGAGCCATGGACTTACGCCTTTTAGTCAAAAAATCCCTTGGACTTACGCCCTTTTGTCAAAAATTCACCTGGACTTACGCCTTTTGGTCACAAAATAGATGGACTTAAGCCCCTCGTCAAAAATCACACCTCATTTTTTAAGTGTTTTTCTGACATTGTGGGAGTTACAAAAGAGTGACACACTTTATTTTTGAAACAAAAGATTCACAATTTCTCAGAGTATTTGCCACAAAAATTTGAAAGCGTTGTAGCCGTTTTCAGATCTTAGGAACTAAAAACAGTATGTTTTTAGTCCGTCCTGAAAAATTTGGTTTTGTGGACTTACGCCCCTTTGTCAAAAAACCAGTGAATTGTCACTTGAGTCGCAGTTGTCATCAGCATTGTCATTGATATTTTTGGAACCCTACCAAACGAAACAGAATAGTTCAATAGGGAATCCTGCATTCAAGAAGCAGGGAGTTTTACAAAAATAAAAAAAAAATACCTTGCTCCTTTGGGATTGCCGAGTGACACTTGCTGAAGCCTAAAAGGAAAAGTGAGGAATTGTAGATAATAATTGCACATTCCTAAAAGATTTCAAAAGCTAATAAATGCTGCTTGATAACAGCATTATTACTTTCAAATGTTAAATAAAGAGCTACGGAATGCAACATAGCCAGAGGGCAATGGAGAAAAGTTTATAGGTGTTACCTCTTCTCAGATTTGTCGCTCATCATATTTTTACTCACTTGATTGAGATAATTATTTAATGTCATGGTATCAGGTCATGAGTATAGCAAAAATAAAGAGTGCCACAAATCAAGTGTACCAGAATTGTTGCTCATGCGCACTTTTGTATTAACCTTACTTAAGAATAAAAAGGTATTTCTAAAAGCTGCCATGGCAAATTTCCCTAAAGCCAAATAAGTAATCATCAGAATATATTCTATCTTCTTTTTAATCACATTAATAGGCTAAGATTTCTGTGTCCCTGCTTCTTTAAATGGCAATCTGTTCCTTCATACAGATTTTGAAAAGTTCATTGGTAAACGCTCACCCAAAAGTACTCAGTAACCGATTCATTCTCACACACTTATTTTCAAGTACTTATTTCCCCCACACCCATCTGCAGGTGCTATTAAAATGAAGTCAGCAACTGATCGCTCATTAACTTTTCAATTCATTCTTGTGTTTCAAATGAAATCATTGGACGGACTTGTTCGCCATATGTTTACTGTCTGTAATCAAAATGTGATTCAGTATTGCAGAGCACATCAATCATTATGTCCTAAGCTTATATTCAGTCTTATTATCACCAAGCATATGATTATATAGCAAAAATACAAGTGTCTGATTAAACTAATTCAAATAAATGATTTTATTTCCGCTATATAGTCACATGTGTGATGATTAGAAGATTGAAATTAGTCTTAAGGCATAATGAAAAATGTTATCTACAATAGTGCATCACACTTTGATTACAGACAGTAACCATTAGGGCCAACAAGTCCGTCCTAAGATTTCACATGGAACACAAGATGAGTGCGGAATGAAAAGTTGATAAGCAATTAGTTGTTGACATCAATTTGGTGGCAACTTGACACTGTAAAAACATTTATCATCTAAAGCAAGTGAGCTGCGAGTCCGAGGATTTTACAAAGATAAATAATTATTGGCGTTCCCTTTGAAAAGCAAAAGCTCTCCGTAACTTGCAGTGCCCAGAGGAAAATGCTCTGATCATACACACAATATGCTTTCTGATGCATGAAATTGATTTAAGAGATTTGTTAAACACTCATGAATCAAAAACTGGCCAGCATGTACCCAGCTTGAAAGCACGACACCAACGAATGCCTTTGGCCATAACTAACCTCTGTTTTCTTAGTCTTCACTGGGACGGGACAACCAGAAAGAATCCTCCTAAATTTCGATTTACGGGGCTGGTCCGCATGAAAGGAACCGGGGGACTTCTTGTTCTTGGCGTTGTAGCGTTTCAATTTCTCTGCCAATACCTCATAGTCATCTTCCCCTGAAAACAGGCTGCATCAGTACTGCGCGGAGGTTATGCGTACTTAAAACGTTAAATATTTATCACAGCCCGTAATTCAATCAACAGGATGGATAATATTAACGCTACGAAGACAACTCACCTCCTATTTCAACAACTTCACCCGTGTACTGTTTGTTGTCGAACATGAACGTGACTGAGTCACCTTTCACAAGCGTTTCCTTTTCATAAGATGCCTCAGTTTCGGGTATAAGGCTGAACGATTTGTCTTCGTCACACCAAGTTATTATCCACTGCGTAGACATTTTAAAATAGCGTAGATTTTGAAACGAAGCAAGGGATATTACCACGGTGCTCGAGCTGCTCACAGCTCACGCCACAGGGCCAAGACCTGTCCCAACTTCAACGGCCTCAGTTGACAATCAAACCGTTACCTC
Source organism: Stenchaetothrips biformis (assembly GCA_030522485.1). Lineage (NCBI taxonomy): Eukaryota > Metazoa > Arthropoda > Insecta > Thysanoptera > Thripidae > Stenchaetothrips > Stenchaetothrips biformis. Next base: position 902,115 of record CM060095.1, on the reverse strand, counting down.
ACGGGAGACATCACAGGCTGAGGGAATGCCTTTCTGCAAAGTTCCCTGTTCTGAAACAAAATTGTTGCAATCAGTCTTAAAACTTTTACTTTCAAACAGATTAAAAAAAAAACAAAAAAAAAAACTCTTTTTGCAGGCTTAGTTTTAAATTGAAAGTCAAATTGTGTTGTGCTGGAAAATAGGAAAGTAAAGTAGCAGCGGCTATACTCACGGGAGATACAGAGTTCAGACAGAGGACCAACATGTATGATTAAAAACGGTGGCCTTTTTCTGTGTAAACAAAGAATAATTTCTAAGGGAAACGTTTTCCCCACTTTATTTACCAAATAATTATCCTTTAATCGCTTCGCATTCTGAGAATGGGTTCTTGAAGATGAACGAGGAGATATAAAGTACAGAAGTTTAGTTGGTAGTGGGTCAAAACATTTCGCATCTCATCTGTTTGTTTATCGTGTTGTCCGTCTGTCCGTCTGTCTCCTGATTGAGTGTCTGTGCCTGCCTCGTGTCTTCTAGTGCCTGGATGAGTGATGGATGAGATATGTGATCCATAATGATAACGAGGTCAAGGAATTATTGTAAAGAGGGCAAGCACTGCAAAGGCTCTTATTTATCATGCCTCTTTTACGTGATAACTGCACTCATTATAAGCCTGCATTTGGTACGCACATCTCAGTATTTTTGGTTATGTAACATTGTTTTATCAAATTTTTTTATTATTTTTTACGTTTGCTGTTTGCAATTTTCTTATCTTTAGCTTACCTCTTTGTTGATGTACACATAACCATTTACTAACATTTAGTTTTTCTCTTTTTCAGGCAACAGAAATTAAGATGTCGAGCAGTGGCAATGATGAGCAGCAAGCCAACAATCTTTATAATGATTCTCCTCCAACGTCACCAATTCCATTGTCATCTCCTCTTCGAAAAGATGACCTGTCGTCAAGCAGCAGTGAAACTGCGTCCAATTCCAGTAGTCCAAGTTTGGTGGCTAATTCGTCCCCGCCAAGTTCTCCAGTGCAACGAGCACAGAAACGCCCTTCTTATGCACTGTATAAACAAAATCCATCAGAACATGTAAGACTACTAGTCTTATTAGTAATTTACATTCATTATATTTTTATTTATATTTACAATTATTATGTGTGGATTGGTTATTTACGTATCAATTAAAAATGCCGACATCCTTAATTTGTCTTTCAGATTCCGAGACAGACTCTGACTCGATGGGAGAAGAGAAAATGTCTTCGAGTGAATGCTCAAGAGAGTGAAACTGAATGTGACTCTAATGAAGATGCTATGCAAATGGAAATAACTGAAAGAGATTCTGCTCATATGGAAATTAGTGAAGTTGATGTAATGCAAATGGGAACAAGTGAGGGATGTGCCTCACAAATTGAAATTAATGAAGTTGCCCCAAATGCAGGACAGGAAAATGAAACAAATGACCAACCTCAATCACAACCAACATCAAGCATGGTTGAACTTGAACATGAAACAACTTCTGATGGCAGTAGCTCCTCTTCTGCAGAGGAATCAGGCAGTGAAGAAGAAACCAGTGACAACAGTTACAACAGTGATATTAGTTTCAAGAGTGATATTAGTTTTAACAGTGACATTTCTGTAGGGGTTAGTGCACAAAGTAGTGTTAATTCTGATTGTGGCTCTGAGAGTCATGAAACTAATCAAGAGGTCGATCCTTTTGAAACGAGTCATTTATATCCAGGCTCTGATAAAACCACTGATGAGTCGGTTTTCAATCTTATCAATATTTACTTAGAAAATAATTTAACTAAAAGTGGGCTCAGTGATATTTTATCATTTTATAATTCTAGTTTGCCTTCAACTCACAATATGCCACGGTCTGTTCATCACTTGATCAATTATGCGAAAGAATTTTCTGTCCCCTTAAATGAGAAAGAACATTTTTACTGTCGCCCAGCACGGCATTCAGTTGAAAGTAGAGCAGATCCCTGTCCAAAATGTGGCTCAATTGATTTTGGTGTGTTTTATGAGCTTCCTTTAGTAGATAGATTAAAATTTTTATTGGAACATCGTGGATTGGCAGATGCCATCGATAAGTATTTTGCTAAGAGGGCTCAAAGGAATGACAAAAATATCTGTGACATAATTGATGGAACAGAATATTCAAGAGTTTGGCAAGGAAAGATTGGCAAGTACAATATTACTCTTATCTTAAACACTGATGGTGTAAGCCCTCATAGCAATTCTAAAGCTAAATTTTGGCCCCTAATGTTTACTGTTATGGAAGTTGAACCTTATCTTCGCAATTCATTTTGTATCGTATGGGGCATTTGGTTTGATAGGAAACTAAAACCAGACATGAACCTCTTTTTAAAACCTTTTGTGGATTCCTTGGCACGAATTGAAGAAGAAGGCGGTATTATGTGGAAAAATCCCAAAGATGGTTTGACTTATACCAGTCTTGTTCGTGCCCCTGTAATGGTTGCTGATGCTCCTGCAAGAGCTGCGGTGTTAAATATGCTTGAGCATCAAGCAAAGCATGCATGCAGCTGCTGTGAGCAGAAGACAAGTTTGTTGCCTCGACCTCCAACACTGCCTGGTCAGAAGAGGAAGGTGAGACCAAGGAGGTTTTTGTTCAAAGAAAACCCTGCACGATTAAGAACCCATAGGAGAATGTTAAAACATGGGAAAATTGCTGAAAGAGGGACTGAATGCAAAGGCATTAGAGGTACTTCTGTAATGCAGAATATACCACTAATAGATTTATCTACTTGTGTAATAGCGGAATACATGCATTGTATTCTCTTGGGTGTTGTAAAACGGATATGTACTCTGTGGTTCTCAACAAAGGGGGACTGGTACATAGGTGACCACGCACAGGACATAGATCTGTTTTTATCTAATGAGATTCATCCACCTGATTTTGTGTCCAGATTACTTAGATCTATTGATTCTTTCACTTCTTGGAAAGCTAATGAGTTTCGGTCTTTTTTACTCTATGTTTCTCTAATTTTTGTTCAGCCTTTCTTGAAAGAAAAATATTTTCAACACTGGATGCTTTTAGTTCAAGCCGTTTATATTCTTCTATCAGAATCAATCAGTAATGACGATCTTATTGCAGCTGAAGCAATGCTTAATCTGTTTGTCAGAGATTTTGGATTATTGTATGGAGAAAAAGCTTGTGTATATAATGTCCATCAACTGACCCATTTAGTTCTGTATACAAGACGGTGGGGCTGTCTTTGGTCTAACTCAGCATTTGGTTTTGAGTCTTTTAATGGTACACTAGCAAAGATGATTCATGGATCAAAAAATGAGGAAAGGGAACTCCTGAACCAGATTTTCCTTGCTCAAGCAGCCCAAATGCTCAAGAATAAGGTTCATGCTGACACCAAGTCTGTAAGGAAAGTTATCAGTGTATTGGGCAAGGCTGTTCTCTACAATTTAAACAAACTTGAAACCACATGTTTGGAAACATTGAATCTTAAAATTGCAGATTTAGAATTCTATGGCAGAATTTCAAAGGGAAGAGAGACCTTTTCTTCAATAGTATATGACAAAGACTTTAGAAGGTGGAATTCTTTTGTTAATTTGAGGGTAAATGATCAAAAACTGTATGGACGAATCATTGTATTTTGTACATCCGGAGACCGTGTCATGTGCTTGATTGAAGTCTATGCAGTTGACCACACTAAATTCTTTTTCCACAAAGCTTCTATGACTAGGGTGAAGTTTATAATACCCATCAAGAGAACTGATAAAATTATTGCCTGTCCTGTTCAATGTATTGAGAAGAAAGGTATCCAAGTGGGAAGTTATTTGTGTTTCCGTCCAAACTCTGTCGAGAACAATCTGTGAACTTCTTGAGTGTTACTGAGAAGCTACTCAATCATGGCACAGCTAAGCCATAAAGAGATGTCTAGACTAAGGTTTGAAATAAAGACCATAGATGCAATAAAAATATACGTCCAGAATCAACAGTATTTTATATACAATGTAAAAGAAGAATGAAAAAGAATAAAGTAAATTTCATGTAAAATTGTGCTCATTGTCTTTTTCTTTATTGTTATTCATACACTCATAAAAACCCTTATTAAGCACTCACAGGGAAATTCCTATACAATACATAAAAATTCATTTAGCCCATATGTTTTTTTTTTTTCATGTAATGCTTATTCTTTTAAACGTCTAGATCCAACATTTTTCTTTCCAATTTATTGAAAGCAGCACTTAGATATCAGTCGAGAAGACCATAAATTATTAAAGCGTACATATTTTTGTCTCAAGTTCAGATTATGATGAGACTAAAGTGTTAGTACATTTTTCTTCATCACATGCACATAACATAGCTCTGAATAACCAGGATTGAATCAGAGGATGCAAAGACTTGCCACACCGCCTGCCTCGGTGTCCTGTACGCCAAGAAGTCGCCCCGCCCTGAGCACATTGCCGCCATCCGCCAGCACCGCAGGAGCCTCGAGGGGCTGCTGCGGCGCCGCCTGTGTGGGAGCACGCCAAGTCCTCCCGGCCTAAGGAGGACGACACCGCCACCATGCACTCCGTCGGCGCCCAGGCTTGAGGATGACCATGGCGCGGTGCACCAGGACCAGGCCGCCCCGGAGCGGTTAGTAGCTCCAGGACACCCCCCCCCCCTTTTGCAGGCAGTGTCTTCCTCGAGGACATCCGTCCCGTGGTGACGCCCGAGGAGAGTGCGCGCGTCCTTGCCCCCATGACCCCTGAGGAGCTGGTGGAGGCCTGTCTCAAGAGCAGCGCCCCCAGCAAGAGTCCCGGCCCCGACGGACTCACACGGCGGAATTCTGCCGCGTGGCCGGTCCTTGGTGTCCTGAACTGTGTCCTCGTGTCAAAGCAGGTGCCTGCGTCCCACACGGCTGGCATCATGGTGCTCGTACCGAAGTGGCGTGCCCCCGAAAAGTAGGCCAGCTCCGCCCCATCACCCTCCTCAACGTGGACGGCAAGCTGCTGACGCGGCTGCTCATACGCCGCCTCGCCCCGCTGTAGGACATGCGGTGGCTCGGAGCGCCACATGCACATGCCGTGCTGTCGGACCTCAGAGACTAAGTGAGTGTGCATGAAGAAGGTGGGCGGGTGCTAGGTGTCCGAGGACGTGCTACAGCTGCTGCAGTTGTTGTGCCGGGGCGCCGCCACGCGCATCTGCATCAATGGCCACCTCACCGCGGCCTTCCCGCTGCGGCGCGGCGTGCGGCAGGGCTGCCCGTCGTCGATGATGCTCGTCAACATTTGCGTCGCGCCCCTAGTGCGCCGCCTCGACCCTCGACCGCGTCACAGACTGCGTGCAGCTACCGGGGCCCTCCCGCCGCCTGGGGTCACTTCCCACGTAGACGACGCGTCCGTCATCCTGACTGCCGCCAGCCAGGTCCCCGCGCTCTTCGAGGTCCTGGAGGACTTCGTCGCCGCCTCCGCGGGCTACGCGTCAGCTGGCCCAAGACGGTGGAGCTTCCCCTGGGGTCCTGGGACTCGCAGGCCATCGCCATGCCCTGCCGGTACGTCCAGGAAGACAAAGTCCTGGGCGCACGCTTCGGGCGCAGCCTCAAGGACATGTCCGCGTGGAACTGGCCGGCTCGGGTCGGCGTCATCCGGGCCGTGCTCGCCGAGGCCCGCCTCCGCCACCTGGACCTGCTGCAGCGCGTCAGCGCGTCAGGTGCTGCAACACCTACGCCCTCTCCACCATCTGGCACCTCGCCCAGGTCCTGCCGCTAGCGCTATCGGGAGCTGCAGAACGTCCCTGGGCGCCTTCATCTGGGGCGGCCGGTGCTCCTTCCTGCGAGTGCCATTCACCACCATCACCAGGCCGGTCAGCTAGGGCGGTCTCGGTCTCCACCACCCCGAAGCCAGGTCCAGGGCCTTGCCACATGGCTCTCAGCCTCCAGGGCCGACCCGCCGCTCTTCTCCGGGGTTCCTCCACCTGCGAGTGCGAGACCTCTTCCCCTCCGCCCGGGCCTCGGCGCCGTCGGACCACTTCAACGTCCTGGTCGACGTCGAGAAGGCCATCACCGTGCCCGCGTCCCTGGGGCCGGACCTATCCAGGGAGATCCACGGAGCCCTGCTGCAGTCCGTCACCGCCGCCACGCGAAGGGTCGTCACCAAGGACCCCTCCGTCGACTGGAAGCATGTCTGGAGGACGCTGTCACAGCCGTCCCTGTCCTCGTCGCTGCGGTCGACGTGGTTCGGCGTCGGCATCGTCCACAACCTGGCCCTCACCAACTCCAGGAGGCGCCAGCTCCAGACCGCCGTGGACGTCGCCTGTCCTTCCTGCGGGACCGAGGACACCCTCCTTCACCGCCTCTCCACCAGCAATAGGCTCGGGCAGCGGTGGGACATCCTGCGGGGCAAAGCAGGCCCACATCCTCGGGCCCCGGGGCGCTGATCACGCTCATGACCAGCACGATCACAAGAGTTGGCCGGCCAGCCGCTGCCATCTAAAAGATGAGGGAACAATTAACTTTTCTTTACATTTTCAGAGGACTATTAAACGATCTCGTTTAATTTTGCTGAGTTTCGCCGTCTGCAGCTTCAAGTGCTAGGCTAGACCGTCAATGTGCAACGCCCTCGCTCTTATTGGCCAATTAGGTCATGTGACGTACACATTGCTGTTACGCCCATTTACGCCCTTCCTAGGTTGTCTCAGTTCCTTCGGTTTGAATTTCATCAAAAATAAATTGAGTCTATCTCATAAAGATTTGGAATTTGTGTCACCTGTGCCTCAATTAGCAAGTATGTGAACACTTGATAATAAGATAAGAATTGCTGTACGATTGCACCCGCAGATGAGCTTTTACTTAGAAGGTTATGTTTGTGTTTCATGTTGGTTTGAAATCTTTTGAACTCAAACATGTCTTCAAGATCAACATTCATAACGAAAAAATTGTGGGTATTTTATCCTTGTTTTATTTTTGTTTACTTTTCAGTGCCACTCTGTACTTTGATTGGTATTTTTCTCGATAGTGGAGAGGTTTGTAGTTACTACAACTTTGAATCAAATGGCCAATTGTATGAGAGTGGGGATCTTGTGGAACTCCCTGGCAGAGACAAGAAGCATCATGCAGTTGTCATTCTAGGAATCCATGGTGAGTTCTCAGTGTTTAAGTGGTTTTCTATTATTGCATGATGCCGTCAACTGGTGATGTTTCAGAGGAACTGGGTGGGGCAGTCTCTGCGGCGACAAACTATTTTGAAAGAATATGCAAGTGGGATAATGTCACAGGCCCACGAAGCGAATTGAAATTGTTTGGACATGATATCAGAGAACTAGAGGAAGAAGTATCTCAAATAGCATTATTTGCAACTCAAAGGACCAATGGTATTACTTCTCCTCTTCAGTCAAATAATCAACAATGAATTTGAAAAAAAAATATTAATGTATTCTCTTTGGCAGGGCCTCTTCTTCTGACAACAAATTCATTCGATCTGAAGAATCTGAACGATGAAGATATGTCAACGCAGTCCTCGCAAATTCAGCATTAATTTATGTACCATATTTTTCTTAACTTCTTGACCAATTAAAGTTACAACTGCCACAGCAAATAATAAATACAAGATGAGAGAACCCATCTCAAACTGACCAGTGTTTGAAATATTGTGCTTTATTGCTAGGAACCCGAGTGTACTGTGTTTAGTGAACTATACAGGTGAGATAGACTGAAAATCTTTCAAGTGGCAAAGAAAAGGAGCTTAATCTTTAATGTTACAATAGTTGAAAGGGTCAGTTACATTGCAGCGGCAAAAAGTAGAGAGGCAAGGAAAATTAAAACAACATTTATTACTTAAAAAAAAGACAGTGACAGCAGCTGTTAATGGTAAACATAGAGATAATAAAATGCTCACTGCAAATTTTTAGTTGAAGTACATTTTTAAGCAGGTACAACATTAATTGCAAAAGCAATATAAGGAGATTGTTCATGTAAAGATCACAAACATCCAAATCTGTTATTATCATGCACTAGAGAGAGATTTATAGACACACAAATACTAGTTGTAGTTGATTCTGACGCTGATTATGGAATGCAAGCAAAATTGGCCGTAAGCACTGTAGGTAAGCAAAGAGACTTTGCAGTTGTGATAGATGTCCACCCATTTCCTAACAATGTCTATCAACAATTCCTTCATTAAAGTCAGTTTAAACTACATAATCAGAGATAGGCTAACGGTAAAATATAAGCAGTTACTAACAATAGTGAAAAGGTCAAGATGTTGGGACACGAAGTCATCTTATGTTAATGAAAAGATATTAAAAATAAACACAAAAAACCCAGGGAATAAAATGCTTTTGAACAATGAAATGAAGTGCAGGAAAATTCCCATCAGCCCTCTTCAGTATGAGTCCTGGTAGATTTACAATGCCTGATACGCTTGTCACAGGGAACGACCTGGGAAAGAAGTGTGAGAATGTTAGGGCAAAATACATTTTTATTTTCAAATGCAAGTCTGTCAAAGCAATTATTGGAAAAAAATAACTCCATGATCTCAATGATGGAGTGTGGATAAACTTCGAAAGAATATGTACTCACAAGACTAAATTTGAAGAGACGACTGGAGTTCCAGGAAGAGACATATGATTCCGATTTCAAAGGGAGAAAATTTCTTTCACATCTCTGCTTCTGTAGTGTAAGAAGCAACAGCAAACCTGGAAAGATTTAAAAAAAAATAATTAAGATACCAGTCATTACATAGTTTTAAAAACAAGAAGTGACAACAAAATCACACAGACAAAAGCGAAAGCAAAATAAGCGAACCATGATGAAACATTAGAACAAAGAAATAGTTGTGACAAAAAGGCTCAGAGCATCAGAGAGCAGTCGATGAGTGGGCACTACCACTTCGTTTAGAAAAAAATGTAGCAATAGATAAATGTAAGGGACATACTTTTGAAGCTGGCAAGCAGTTAGGTTAGCAATTCTTTGCAAAAATAGCAAAATGGCAAATGATCGGAGGCAGATTTTCGTTGCTAAAACTAGTATATGGTGAGTGGGGCGTCAACTCACCACAACAACGCTCGGATTCTTTGATCAAAATCTGAGTTTTAAAAGGAAAGAACAGATTACTTCCGAAATGTGCTCGCAGGACTCAATTTCGACTCTTGAAGATTTGAGGACATCGACTATCGACTCAGCAGGAAAAGGCGCCAACAAAACATATGTTTGAATTGCACTGCTCGATGCAGAATACAAAACATATAGAAAAGGTCAGAGGCATATATGGGAATATTGACGACCATATATGACTCATCAGGAAACATATACGATGAACCGTGCTCCTTATATGCAACATATATAAGGAGGTAACTCGTATATGGAAGGACTGAGGCTCGTATATGATAGATCTTGCTCCATATACGAAAGACTTTGGTCCTTATATGCCACGTATATAAGTAATGACACTCATATATGGGAGGACTGTAGCTCGTATATGATAAATCTAGCTCCATATACGATATACTGTGATCCTTATATGCAACATATATAATGGTTGACACTCGCATATGAGATGGCTGTTGATCGTATATGATGGATTAAGCTTCATATATGAAGGACTGTGCTCTTATATATGCCCTATATATAAGAAATTACACTCTTATATGGGAGGATTCATGCTCGTATATGATAGATCTAGCTTCATATACGAAAGACTTTGGTTCTTATATGCAACATATCTAAGGAATAAGACTCCTATATGGGAGAACTTTTGCTCGTATATGATAGATCTAGCTTCATATACGATAGGCCCTGCTCCATATAAGTCACATATACGATGCACTAAACTCTATATATGAAACATATATGTCGCTTCTAGGGTCGTATATGTGTCTTATATGGCATTGAAATATTCGTATATGAACCCAAAAGGTCTATATATGGCTCTAATATTACATATACGAATCGTATATGTTCCAAAAAAAAATTCATATATGACTTAGATAGGACCATATATGGCATTTATATGTTTCATATACGTTTCATATACGACATATATGGAACATATATGAAACATATATGAAACATATATGACTCTTTTTCCGCGGGAAGATAATTCATGTCAATAAAAACCAGTGTCTCAACCACAAAGACCCACTTTCGCACATAAATTATCTAAAAAGCGTGTTTTTGGGACTGGCCTGTTGGTTTTGCATAGTTTTAGCTCCATTGGTGACAGAGACTACAAAAGATTATCCTGATTAACCTTGATTTCTAACGCCTACCGACAAAGATAAATCTTGTCACAAGAAACCAGTGCCGTTATCACAAAGTCGCATTTTCACATTAAAATAAGCAGAAATTAGAGGTTTAAGGCCTTGTTAATTGATTCCGCACAGTTTCAGCTTGATTGGCGACACCGGCTTACAAAGATAATTCATGTCACAAGATTCATGTTCCTCAACCACAAAGACGCATTTTCTCCTACAAAAAAGCTGAAAAGCGTCTTTTTAACTTGACCTGTTGGCGGCGCATAGTTTTAGCTCGCATGGTGACAAAAACTACAAAGAAAAGCATTAATCACAAGACACAATAGCCTTCAACACAAAATCACATTTTCGCATTCATTAGTGCCAAAAGGCATAATTTAAGCCCAAGCATTGTGATAACGCACAGTTTTAGCTCAATTTGTGACACTGACTTTCAAAGACAATACAAACCACCAGACACAAGTGCCTCAAACACAAAGTCGCATTTTCTTGTAGAAATGAGCTGAAAAGCGTGTGTTTGGGCCTGGCCTGTTTATTCCGCTTAGTTTCAGCACGATTGTTGACATTTAAGCATTGAAAAAGCAGAAATTCAAGGATTTAGGCCTCGCCTATTAATACCTTACAGTTTGAGCTTGATTGGTGACAGAGACCACAAAAGATTTTCCTTTATCACAAAGAACCAGCGTTTAAAACACAAAGTTGCAGTTTCGCATCGAAAAAAGCAGAAATTCAAGGTTATAGGGCTCGCCTGTTTATCCCGCATCGTTTCGGCTTTATTTGAAACACCTTCTTACAAGAATATATCTCGTCACAAGAAACCAGTGCCTTTATAGCACAGTCGCATCGAAAGAAGCAGAAATTCAATTTTTAAGGCCTCGCCTATTGTACCCCCATTCTTTCAGCTCGATTGGTGTCACCGACTTGCAAAGCTAATTCATGTCAAAAGAAGCAAGTGCCTTAACCACAAAAAGGCATTTTCGCTTAGAAATAAGCTAAAAAGCGTGTTTTTAGGCCTTGCCTGTAAGTGCCGCGTAGTTTAAGTCTGATGAGTCACAAAGACTACAAAAGATTATCCTTCATCACAAGAAACCAGTGCCTTACACACAAAATCGCATTTTCGCATAGAAATAGACGGAAATTTAAGATTTAAGGCCTCGCGTATAGCTCCCGCACGGTTTAAGCTTGATTCGTGACACTGGCTTGCAAAGATTACTCACGTAAAAAAAAACAAGTGCCTGAACCACACAGACGCATTTTCGCATAGGAATAAGCTACAAAGCGTGTTTTTGGTCCTGGCCTTTTGGTCCCGCATTGTTTCATCTCGATGAGTGACAGAGACTGCAACTGATAATCTTTTATAACAAGACGAAATAGCCTCCAAAACAAAATAGCATTTTCGCATTGGAAAAAGCAGAAGTAAGTGATTCTAGGCCTTGAGTTGTGATTGTCGACAGTTTTAGCTCGATTGGAAACAGTATCTCTATAAGAGTATTCTCGAGTCACAAGATATGACAAGCCGAAACACAAAATCTTTTTTTCGCATTGATTCATGCCAAAAAGCATAATTTGAGACTAGCATTGTAATATCGCACATTTTTAGCTCGATTTGTGACACTGACTTTAAATAAACAATTTAAACCACAAGACACAAGTGCTTCAACAGAAAGTCGCATTTTCTTTTAGAGATGAACTAAAAAGCGTATTTTTGGGCCTAGCCTGTTGATCCCGCATAGTTTCGGCTTGATTTGTAACACCTACATAAAAAGATAAATCTTGTCACAAGAAACCAGTGCCTAAAACACAATATCTCATTTTGGCATCGAAATAAGCAGAAATTCAAGCTTTAAGGCCTAGCCTGTTGATCCCGCATTGTTGCAGCTCGATTCGTGACACCGACTTCCAAAGATAGGTTAGGTCATAAGAAACAAGTGCCTAAACCACAAAGACGCATTTTTGCCTAGGAAAAGGCTGAAAAACCTGTTTTTGGGCCTGGCCTGTTGGTACCACATAGTTTCAGCTTGATTGGCGACACCGACTTATAAAGATAATTCATGTCAAAAGATTCAGGTTCCTCTACCACAGAGACGCATTTTTGCCTAGAAATAAGCTACAAAGCGAGTTTTTCGGCCTGATCTGTCCGTCCCGCATAGTTTTAGCTTAATTGGTGACAAAGACTACAAAGGTTATGAATAATCACGAGACACAGTTGCATTAACACAAAATACTATTTTCGCATTCATTCTTGCCAAAAAGCATAATTTAAGACCAAGCAGTGTGATCTCGCACAGTCTCAGCTCGATTTAAGACACTGACTTTCAAAGACAATTCAAACCATAAGACACAAGTGCCTCAAACACAAAGTCGCATTTTTCCTTTAGAAATGGGCTGAACAGCGTGTTTTTGGGTCTGGCCTGTTGATCCCGCATACTTTCGGCTTCTTTGTAACATCTACTTACAAAGATAAATCCTGCCACAAGAAACCAGTGCCTCAAACACAAAAGACGCGTTTTCGCACCGAAATAAGCAAAAATTCAAGTTTAAAAGCCTCGCTTGAATATCCCGCACAGTTGCATCTCGATTAGTGACTACGACTAGCAGAGATAATTCATGTCAATAAAAACCAGTGTCTCAACCACAAAGACCCACTTTCGCACATAAATTATCTAAAAAGCGTGTTTTTGGGACTGGCCTGTTGGTTTTGCATAGTTTTAGCTCCATTGGTGACAGAGACTACAAAAGATTATCCTGATTAACCTTGATTTCTAACGCCTACCGACAAAGATAAATCTTGTCACAAGAAACCAGTGCCGTTATCACAAAGTCGCATTTTCACATTAAAATAAGCAGAAATTAGAGGTTTAAGGCCTTGTTAATTGATTCCGCACAGTTTCAGCTTGATTGGCGACACCGGCTTACAAAGATAATTCATGTCACAAGATTCATGTTCCTCAACCACAAAGACGCATTTTCTCCTACAAAAAAGCTGAAAAGCGTCTTTTTAACTTGACCTGTTGGCGGCGCATAGTTTTAGCTCGCATGGTGACAAAAACTACAAAGCAAAGCATTAATCACAAGACACAATAGCCTTCAACACAAAATCACATTTTCGCATTCATTAGTGCCAAAAGGCATAATTTAAGCCCAAGCATTGTGATAACGCACAGTTTTAGCTCAATTTGTGACACTGACTTTCAAAGACAATACAAACCACCAGACACAAGTGCCTCAAACACAAAGTCGCATTTTCTTGTAGAAATGAGCTGAAAAGCGTGTGTTTGGGCCTGGCCTGTTTATTCCGCGTAGTTTCAGCACGATTGTTGACATTTAAGCATTGAAAAAGCAGAAATTCAAGGATTTAGGCCTCGCCTATTAATACCTTACAGTTTGAGCTTGATTGGTGACAGAGACCACAAAAGGTTTTCCTTTATCACAAAGAACCAGCGTTTAAAACACAAAGTTGCAGTTTCGCATCGAAAAAAGCAGAAATTCAAGGTTATAGGGCTCGCCTGTTTATCCCGCATCGTTTCGGCTTTATTTGAAACACCTTCTTACAAGAATATATCTCGTCACAAGAAACCAGTGCCTTTATAGCACAGTCGCATCGAAAGAAGCAGAAATTCAATTTTTAAGGCCTCGCCTATTGTACCCCCATTGTTTCAGCTCGATTGGTGTCACCGACTTGCAAAGCTAATTCATGTCAAAAGAAGCAAGTGCCTTAACCACAAAAAGGCATTTTCGCTTAGAAATAAGCTAAAAAGCGTGTTTTTAGGCCTTGCCTGTAAGTGCCGCGTAGTTTAAGTCTGATAAGTCACAAAGACTACAAAAGATTATCCTTCATCACAAGAAACCAGTGCCTTACACACAAAATCGCATTTTCGCATAGAAATAGACGGAAATTTAAGATTTAAGGCCTCGCGTATAGCTCCCGCACGGTTTAAGCTTGATTCGTGACACTGGCTTGCAAAGATTACTCACGTAAAAAAAAACAAGTGCCTGAACCACACAGACGCATTTTCGCATAGGAATAAGCTACAAAGCGTGTTTTTGGTCCTGGCCTTTTGGTCCCGCATTGTTTCATCTCGATGAGTGACAGAGACTGCAACTGATAATCTTTTATAACAAGACGAAATAGCCTCCAAAACAAAATAGCATTTTCGCATTGGAAAAAGCAGAAGTAAGTGATTCTAGGCCTTGAGTTGTGATTGTCGACAGTTTTAGCTCGATTGGAAACAGTATCTCTATAAGAGTATTCTCGAGTCACAAGATATGACAAGCCGAAACACAAAATCTTTTTTTCGCATTGATTCATGCCAAAAAGCATAATTTGAGACTAGCATTGTAATATCGCACATTTTTAGCTCGATTTGTGACACTGACTATAATAAACAATTTAAACCACAAGACACAAGTGCTTCAACAGAAAGTCGCATTTTCTTTTAGAGATGAACTAAAAAGCGTATTTTTGGGCCTAGCCTGTTGATCCCGCATAGTTTCGGCTTGATTTGTAACACCTACATAAAAAGATAAATCTTGTCACAAGAAACCAGTGCCTAAAACACAATATCTCATTTTGGCATCGAAATAAGCAGAAATTCAAGCTTTAAGGCCTAGCCTGTTGATCCCGCATTGTTGCAGCTCGATTCGTGACACCGACTTCCAAAGATAGGTTAGGTCATAAGAAACAAGTGCCTAAACCACAAAGACGCATTTTTGCCTAGGAAAAGGCTGAAAAACCTGTTTTTGGGCCTGGCCTGTTGGTACCACATAGTTTCAGCTTGATTGGCGACACCGACTTATAAAGATAATTCATGTCAAAAGATTCAGGTTCCTCTACCACAGAGACGCATTTTTGCCTAGAAATAAGCTACAAAGCGAGTTTTTCGGCCTGATCTGTCCGTCCCGCATAGTTTTAGCTTAATTGGTGACAAAGACTACAAAGGTTATGAATAATCACGAGACACAGTTGCATTAACACAAAATACTATTTTCGCATTCATTCTTGCCAAAAAGCATAATTTAAGACCAAGCAGTGTGATCTCGCACAGTCTCAGCTCGATTTCGGACACTGACTTTCAAAGACAATTCAAACCATAAGACACAAGTGCCTCAAACACAAAGTCGCATTTTTCCTTTAGAAATGGGCTGAACAGCGTGTTTTTGGGTCTGGCCTGTTGATCCCGCATACTTTCGGCTTCTTTGTAACATCTACTTACAAAGATAAATCCTGCCACAAGAAACCAGTGCCTCAAACACAAAAGTCGCGTTTTCGCACCGAAATAAGCAAAAATTCAAGTTTAAAAGCCTCGCTTGAATATCCCGCACAGTTGCATCTCGATTAGTGACTACGACTAGCAAAGATAATTCATGTCAATAAAAACCAGTGTCTCAACCACAAAGACCCACTTTCGCACATAAATTATCTAAAAAGCGTGTTTTTGGGACTGGCCTGTTGGTTTTGCATAGTTTTAGCTCCATTGGTGACAGAGACTACAAAAGATTATCCTGATTAACCTTGATTTCTAACGCCTACCGACAAAGATAAATCTTGTCACAAGAAACCAGTGCCGTTATCACAAAGTCGCATTTTCACATTAAAATAAGCAGAAATTAGAGGTTTAAGGCCTTGTTAATTGATTCCGCACAGTTTCAGCTTGATTGGCGACACCGGCTTACAAAGATAATTCATGTCACAAGATTCATGTTCCTCAACCACAAAGACGCATTTTCTCCTACAAAAAAGCTGAAAAGCGTCTTTTTAACTTGACCTGTTGGCGGCGCATAGTTTTAGCTCGCATGGTGACAAAAACTACAAAGCAAAGCATTAATCACAAGACACAATAGCCTTCAACACAAAATCACATTTTCGCATTCATTAGTGCCAAAAGGCATAATTTAAGCCCAAGCATTGTGATAACGCACAGTTTTAGCTCAATTTGTGACACTGACTTTCAAAGACAATACAAACCACCAGACACAAGTGCCTCAAACACAAAGTCGCATTTTCTTGTAGAAATGAGCTGAAAAGCGTGTGTTTGGGCCTGGCCTGTTTATTCCGCGTAGTTTCAGCACGATTGTTGACATTTAAGCATTGAAAAAGCAGAAATTCAAGGATTTAGGCCTCGCCTATTAATACCTTACAGTTTGAGCTTGATTGGTGACAGAGACCACAAAAGATTTTCCTTTATCACAAAGAACCAGCGTTTAAAACACAAAGTTGCAGTTTCGCATCGAAAAAAGCAGAAATTCAAGGTTATAGGGCTCGCCTGTTTATCCCGCATCGTTTCGGCTTTATTTGAAACACCTTCTTACAAGAATATATCTCGTCACAAGAAACCAGTGCCTTTATAGCACAGTCGCATCGAAAGAAGCAGAAATTCAATTTTTAAGGCCTCGCCTATTGTACCCCCATTGTTTCAGCTCGATTGGTGTCACCGACTTGCAAAGCTAATTCATGTCAAAAGAAGCAAGTGCCTTAACCACAAAAAGGCATTTTCGCTTAGAAATAAGCTAAAAAGCGTGTTTTTAGGCCTTGCCTGTAAGTGCCGCGTAGTTTAAGTCTGATTAGTCACAAAGACTACAAAAGATTATCCTTCATCACAAGAAACCAGTGCCTTACACACAAAATCGCATTTTCGCATAGAAATAGACGGAAATTTAAGATTTAAGGCCTCGCGTATAGCTCCCGCACGGTTTAAGCTTGATTCGTGACACTGGCTTGCAAAGATTACTCACGTAAAAAAAAACAAGTGCCTGAACCACACAGACGCATTTTCGCATAGGAATAAGCTACAAAGCGTGTTTTTGGTCCTGGCCTTTTGGTCCCGCATTGTTTCATCTCGATGAGTGACAGAGACTGCAACTGATAATCTTTTATAACAAGACGAAATAGCCTCCAAAACAAAATAGCATTTTCGCATTGGAAAAAGCAGAAGTAAGTGATTCTAGGCCTTGAGTTGTGATTGTCGACAGTTTTAGCTCGATTGGAAACAGTATCTCTATAAGAGTATTCTCGAGTCACAAGATATGACAAGCCGAAACACAAAATCTTTTTTTCGCATTGATTCATGCCAAAAAGCATAATTTGAGACTAGCATTGTAATATCGCACATTTTTAGCTCGATTTGTGACACTGACTTTAAATAAACAATTTAAACCACAAGACACAAGTGCTTCAACAGAAAGTCGCATTTTCTTTTAGAGATGAACTAAAAAGCGTATTTTTGGGCCTAGCCTGTTGATCCCGCATAGTTTCGGCTTGATTTGTAACACCTACATAAAAAGATAAATCTTGTCACAAGAAACCAGTGCCTAAAACACAATATCTCATTTTGGCATCGAAATAAGCAGAAATTCAAGCTTTAAGGCCTAGCCTGTTGATCCCGCATTGTTGCAGCTCGATTCGTGACACCGACTTCCAAAGATAGGTTAGGTCATAAGAAACAAGTGCCTAAACCACAAAGACGCATTTTTGCCTAGGAAAAGGCTGAAAAACCTGTTTTTGGGCCTGGCCTGTTGGTACCACATAGTTTCAGCTTGATTGGCGACACCGACTTATAAAGATAATTCATGTCAAAAGATTCAGGTTCCTCTACCACAGAGACGCATTTTTGCCTAGAAATAAGCTACAAAGCGAGTTTTTCGGCCTGATCTGTCCGTCCCGCATAGTTTTAGCTTAATTGGTGACAAAGACTACAAAGGTTATGAATAATCACGAGACACAGTTGCATTAACAAAATACTATTTTCGCATTCATTCTTGCCAAAAAGCATAATTTAAGACCAAGCAGTGTGATCTCGCACAGTCTCAGCTCGATTTAAGACACTGACTTTCAAAGACAATTCAAACCATAAGACACAAGTGCCTCAAACACAAAGTCGCATTTTTCCTTTAGAAATGGGCTGAACAGCGTGTTTTTGGGTCTGGCCTGTTGATCCCGCATACTTTCGGCTTCTTTGTAACATCTACTTAC
This sequence comes from Stenchaetothrips biformis, assembly GCA_030522485.1. Lineage (NCBI taxonomy): Eukaryota > Metazoa > Arthropoda > Insecta > Thysanoptera > Thripidae > Stenchaetothrips > Stenchaetothrips biformis. The sequence goes on along the minus strand of CM060095.1, from coordinate 883,946 downwards.
AAAGATAAATCCTGCCACAAGAAACCAGTGCCTCAAACACAAAAGACGCGTTTTCGCACCGAAATAAGCAAAAATTCAAGTTTAAAAGCCTCGCTTGAATATCCCGCACAGTTGCATCTCGATTAGTGACTACGACTAGCAGAGATAATTCATGTCAATAATAAACCAGTGTCTCAACCACAAAGACCCACTTTCGCACATAAATTATCTAAAAAGCGTGTTTTTGGGACTGGCCTGTTGGTTTTGCATAGTTTTAGCTCCATTGGTGACAGAGACTACAAAAGATTATCCTGATTAACCTTGATTTCTAACGCCTACCGACAAAGATAAATCTTGTCACAAGAAACCAGTGCCGTTATCACAAAGTCGCATTTTCACATTAAAATAAGCAGAAATTAGAGGTTTAAGGCCTTGTTAATTGATTCCGCACAGTTTCAGCTTGATTGGCGACACCGGCTTACAAAGATAATTCATGTCACAAGATTCATGTTCCTCAACCACAAAGACGCATTTTCTCCTACAAAAAAGCTGAAAAGCGTCTTTTTAACTTGACCTGTTGGCGGCGCATAGTTTTAGCTCGCATGGTGACAAAAACTACAAAGCAAAGCATTAATCACAAGACACAATAGCCTTCAACACAAAATCACATTTTCGCATTCATTAGTGCCAAAAGGCATAATTTAAGCCCAAGCATTGTGATAACGCACAGTTTTAGCTCAATTTGTGACACTGACTTTCAAAGACAATACAAACCACCAGACACAAGTGCCTCAAACACAAAGTCGCATTTTCTTGTAGAAATGAGCTGAAAAGCGTGTGTTTGGGCCTGGCCTGTTTATTCCGCGTAGTTTCAGCACGATTGTTGACATTTAAGCATTGAAAAAGCAGAAATTCAAGGATTTAGGCCTCGCCTATTAATACCTTACAGTTTGAGCTTGATTGGTGACAGAGACCACAAAAGATTTTCCTTTATCACAAAGAACCAGCGTTTAAAACACAAAGTTGCAGTTTCGCATCGAAAAAAGCAGAAATTCAAGGTTATAGGGCTCGCCTGTTTATCCCGCATCGTTTCGGCTTTATTTGAAACACCTTCTTACAAGAATATATCTCGTCACAAGAAACCAGTGCCTTTATAGCACAGTCGCATCGAAAGAAGCAGAAATCAATTTTTAAGGCCTCGCCTATTGTACCCCCATTGTTTCAGCTCGATTGGTGTCACCGACTTGCAAAGCTAATTCATGTCAAAAGAAGCAAGTGCCTTAACCACAAAAAGGCATTTTCGCTTAGAAATAAGCTAAAAAGCGTGTTTTTAGGCCTTGCCTGTAAGTGCCGCGTAGTTTAAGTCTGATGAGTCACAAAGACTACAAAAGATTATCCTTCATCACAAGAAACCAGTGCCTTACACACAAAATCGCATTTTCGCATAGAAATAGACGGAAATTTAAGATTTAAGGCCTCGCGTATAGCTCCCGCACGGTTTAAGCTTGATTCGTGACACTGGCTTGCAAAGATTACTCACGTAAAAAAAAACAAGTGCCTGAACCACACAGACGCATTTTCGCATAGGAATAAGCTACAAAGCGTGTTTTTGGTCCTGGCCTTTTGGTCCCGCATTGTTTCATCTCGATGAGTGACAGAGACTGCAACTGATAATCTTTTATAACAAGACGAAATAGCCTCCAAAACAAAATAGCATTTTCGCATTGGAAAAAGCAGAAGTAAGTGATTCTAGGCCTTGAGTTGTGATTGTCGACAGTTTTAGCTCGATTGGAAACAGTATCTCTATAAGAGTATTCTCGAGTCACAAGATATGACAAGCCGAAACACAAAATCTTTTTTTCGCATTGATTCATGCCAAAAAGCATAATTTGAGACTAGCATTGTAATATCGCACATTTTTAGCTCGATTTGTGACACTGACTTTAAATAAACAATTTAAACCACAAGACACAAGTGCTTCAACAGAAAGTCGCATTTTCTTTTAGAGATGAACTAAAAAGCGTATTTTTTGGGCCTGGCCTGTTGATCCCGCATAGTTTCGGCTTGATTTGTAACACCTACATAAAAAGATAAATCTTGTCACAAGAAACCAGTGCCTAAAACACAATATCTCATTTTGGCATCGAAATAAGCAGAAATTCAAGCTTTAAGGCCTAGCCTGTTGATCCCGCATTGTTGCAGCTCGATTCGTGACACCGACTTCCAAAGATAGGTTAGGTCATATGAAAACAAGTGCCTAAACCACAAAGACGCATTTTTGCCTAGGAAAAGGCTGAAAAACCTGTTTTTGTGCCTGGCCTGTTGGTACCACATAGTTTCAGCTTGATTGGCGACACCGACTTATAAAGATAATTCATGTCAAAAGATTCAGGTTCCTCTACCACAGAGACGCATTTTTGCCTAGAAATAAGCTACAAAGCGAGTTTTTCGGCCTGATCTGTCCGTCCCGCATAGTTTTAGCTTAATTGGTGACAAAGACTACAAAGGTTATGAATAATCACGAGACACAGTTGCATTAACACAAAATACTATTTTCGCATTCATTCTTGCCAAAAAGCATAATTTAAGACCAAGCAGTGTGATCTCGCACAGTCTCAGCTCGATTTCGGACACTGACTTTCAAAGACAATTCAAACCATAAGACACAAGTGCCTCAAACACAAAGTCCGCATTTTTCCTTTAGAAATGGGCTGAACAGCGTGTTTTTGGGTCTGGCCTGTTGATCCCGCATACTTTCGGCTTCTTTGTAACATCTACTTACAAAGATAAAATCCTGCCACAAGAAACCAGTGCCTCAAACACAAAGTCGCGTTTTTCGCACCGAAATAAGCAAAAATATCAAGTTTAAAAAGCCTCGCTTGAATATCCCGCACAGTTGCATCTCGATTAGTGACTACGACTAGCAAAGATAATTCATGTCAATAAAAACCAGTGTATCAACCACAAAGACCCACTTTCGCACATAAAATTATCTAAAAAGCGTGTTTTTGGGACTGTCCTGTTGGTTTTGCATAGTTTTAGCTCCATTGGTGACAGAGACTACAAAAGATTATCCTGATTAACCTTGATTTCTAACGCCTACCGACAAAGATAAATCTTGTCACAAGAAACCAGTGCCGTTATCACAAAGTCGCATTTTCACATTAAAATAAGCAGAAATTAGAGGTTTAAGGCCTTGTTAATTGATTCCGCACAGTTTCAGCTTGATTGGCGACACCGGCTTACAAAGATAATTCATGTCACAAGATTCATGTTCCTCAACCACAAAGACGCATTTCCTCCTCCTACAAAAAAGCTGAAAAGCGTCTTTTTAACTTGACCTGTTGGCGGCGCATAGTTTTAGCTCGCATGGTGACAAAAAACTACAAAGCAAAGCATTAATCACAAGACAGAATAGCCTTCAACACAAAATCACATTTTCGCATTCATTAGTGCCAAAAGGCATAATTTAAGCCCAAGCATTGTGATAACGCACAGTTTTAGCTCAATTTGTGACCACTGACTTTCAAAGACAATACAAACCACCAGACACAAGTGCCTTCAACACACAAAGTCGCATTTTTCTATGACGAAAATGAGCTGAAAAGCGTGTCTGTTTGGGCACTGGCCAGTTTATTCCACGCGTAGTATTCAGACAACGAATTGTTGGAACATTTAAATGCAGTGAAAATGCAGGAAATTCAAGGATTTAGGCCTCGTCCTATTAATACACTTACAGTTTGAGCTTGATTGGTGACAGAGACCACAAAAGATTTTTTTCCTTTATCACAAAGAACCAGCGTTTAAAATCACAAAGTTGCAGTTTCGCAGTCGAAAAAAGAAGAGCAGAAAATTTCCAAGGTTACTAGGGCTCGCCTGTTTATCCCGCATCGCTTTTTCGCGTCTTTATTTGAAAACAACCTCTTACAAGAATATACTCTCGTCACAAGAAACCAGTGCCTTTATAGCACCACAGTCGCATCGAAAGAAGCAGAAATTCTAATTTTTAAGGCCTCGCCTATTGTACCCCCACATTGTTACAGACTCGATTGGTGTCACCGTGACTTTGCAATGCTAATTCCAATGGTCAAAAGAAGCAATTGTGTCCTTAACCACAAAAATGGCATTTATCGCGTAGTAAAAATACGCTAAAAAGCGTGTTTTTAGGCCTAGCCTGTAAGTGCCTGCTTAGTTTAAGTCTAGATTGAGTCACAAAGGTACTACAAAAAGATTATCCTTCATCACAAGAAAACCAAGTGCCTTACAACACAACAAATCGCATATTTTATCGCATAGAAATAAGACGGAAAGTTTAAGATTTAAGGCCTCGCGTATAGCTCCCGCAGCGCGGTTATTAAGGCTTGATTCGTGACACTGGCTTGCAAAGATTTACTCACGATAAAAAAAAAAACAAGTGGCGCTGAACCACACAGACGCATTTTAGGCATAGGAATAAACTTACAATAAGCGTGTTTATTGGTCATGGCCATTTTGGACCTCGCATTGTTTCATCTCGATGATGTGAACAAGAGGACTGCAAATGATAATCTTTTATAACATGACGAAATAGCCTCCAAAACAAAATAGCATTTTTTCGCATTGGAAAAAGCAGAAGTAAGTGATTCTAGGCCTTGAGTTGTGATTGTCGACAGTTTTAGCTCGATTGGAAACAGTATCTCTATAAGAGTATTCTCGAGTCACAAGATATGACAAGCCGAAACACAAAATCTTTTTTTCGCATTGATTCATGCCAAAAAGCATAATTTGAGACTAGCATTGTAATATCGCACATTTTTAGCTCGATTTGTGACACTGACTTTAAATAAACAATTTAAACCACAAGACACAAGTGCTTCAACAGAAAGTCGCATTTTCTTTTAGAGATGAACTAAAAAGCGTATTTTTGGGCCTAGCCTGTTGATCCCGCATAGTTTCGGCTTGATTTGTAACACCTACATAAAAAGATAAATCTTGTCACAAGAAACCAGTGCCTAAAACACAATATCTCATTTTGGCATCGAAATAAGCAGAAATTCAAGCTTTAAGGCCTAGCCTGTTGATCCCGCATTGTTGCAGCTCGATTCGTGACACCGACTTCCAAAGATAGGTTAGGTCATAAGAAACAAGTGCCTAAACCACAAAGACGCATTTTTGCCTAGGAAAAGGCTGAAAAACCTGTTTTTGGGCCTGGCCTGTTGGTACCACATAGTTTCAGCTTGATTGGCGACACCGACTTATAAAGATAATTCATGTCAAAAGATTCAGGTTCCTCTACCACAGAGACGCATTTTTGCCTAGAAATAAGCTACAAAGCGAGTTTTTCGGCCTGATCTGTCCGTCCCGCATAGTTTTAGCTTAATTGGTGACAAAGACTACAAAGGTTATGAATAATCACGAGACACAGTTGCATTAACACAAAATACTATTTTCGCATTCATTCTTGCCAAAAAGCATAATTTAAGACCAAGCAGTGTGATCTCGCACAGTCTCAGCTCGATTTAAGACACTGACTTTCAAAGACAATTCAAACCATAAGACACAAGTGCCTCAAACACAAAGTCGCATTTTTCCTTTAGAAATGGGCTGAACAGCGTGTTTTTGGGTCTGGCCTGTTGATCCCGCATACTTTCGGCTTCTTTGTAACATCTACTTACAAAGATAAATCCTGCCACAAGAAACCAGTGCCTCAAACACAAAAGACGCGTTTTCGCACCGAAATAAGCAAAAATTCAAGTTTAAAAGCCTCGCTTGAATATCCCGCACAGTTGCATCTCGATTAGTGACTACGACTAGCAAGAGATAATTCATGTCAATAAAAACCAGTGTCTCAACCACAAAGACCCACTTTCGCACATAAATTATCTAAAAAGCGTGTTTTTGGGACTGGCCTGTTGGTTTTGCATAGTTTTAGCTCCATTGGTGACAGAGACTACAAAAGATTATCCTGATTAACCTTGATTTCTAACGCCTACCGACAAAGATAAATCTTGTCACAAGAAACCAGTGCCGTTATCACAAAGTCGCATTTTCACATTAAAATAAGCAGAAATTAGAGGTTTAAGGCCTTGTTAATTGATTCCGCACAGTTTCAGCTTGATTGGCGACACCGGCTTACAAAGATAATTCATGTCACAAGATTCATGTTCCTCAACCACAAAGACGCATTTTCTCCTACAAAAAAGCTGAAAAGCGTCTTTTTAACTTGACCTGTTGGCGGCGCATAGTTTTAGCTCGCATGGTGACAAAAACTACAAAGCAAAGCATTAATCACAAGACACAATAGCCTTCAACACAAAATCACATTTTCGCATTCATTAGTGCCAAAAGGCATAATTTAAGCCCAAGCATTGTGATAACGCACAGTTTTAGCTCAATTTGTGACACTGACTTTCAAAGACAATACAAACCACCAGACACAAGTGCCTCAAACACAAAGTCGCATTTTCTTGTAGAAATGAGCTGAAAAGCGTGTGTTTGGGCCTGGCCTGTTTATTCCGCGTAGTTTCAGCACGATTGTTGACATTTAAGCATTGAAAAAGCAGAAATTCAAGGATTTAGGCCTCGCCTATTAATACCTTACAGTTTGAGCTTGATTGGTGACAGAGACCACAAAAGATTTTCCTTTATCACAAAGAACCAGCGTTTAAAACACAAAGTTGCAGTTTCGCATCGAAAAAAGCAGAAATTCAAGGTTATAGGGCTCGCCTGTTTATCCCGCATCGTTTCGGCTTTATTTGAAACACCTTCTTACAAGAATATATCTCGTCACAAGAAACCAGTGCCTTTATAGCACAGTCGCATTGAAAAAGCAGAAATTCAAGGATTAAGGCCTCGCCTATTGTACCCCCATTGTTTCAGCTCGATTGGTGTCACCGACTTGCAAAGCTAATTCATGTCAAAAGAAGCAAGTGCCTTAACCACAAAAAGGCATTTTCGCTTAGAAATAAGCTAAAAAGCGTGTTTTTAGGCCTTGCCTGTAAGTGCCGCGTAGTTTAAGTCTGATTAGTCACAAAGACTACAAAAGATTATCCTTCATCACAAGAAACCAGTGCCTTACACACAAAATCGCATTTTCGCATAGAAATAGACGGAAATTTAAGATTTAAGGCCTCGCGTATAGCTCCCGCACGGTTTAAGCTTGATTCGTGACACTGGCTTGCAAAGATTACTCACGTAAAAAAAAAAACAAGTGCCTGAACCACAAAGACGCATTTTCGCATAGGAATAAGCTACAAAGCGTGTTTTTGGTCCTGGCCTTTTGGTGCCGCATTGTTTTATCTCGATTAGTGACAGAGACTGCATCTGATAATCTTTTATAACAAGACGAAATAGCCTCCAAAACAAAATAGCATTTTCGCATTGAAAAAAGCAGAAGTAAGTGATTCTAGGCCTTGAGTTGTGATTGTCGACAGTTTTAGCTCGATTGGAAACAGTAACTCTATAAGAGTATTCTCGAGTCACAAGATATGACAAGCCGAATCACAAAATCTTTTTTTCGCATTGATTCATGCCAAAAAGCATAATTTGAGACTAGCATTGTAATTTCGCACATTTTTAGCTCGATTTGTGACACTGACTTTAAATAAACAATTTAAACCACAAGACACAAGTGCTTCAACAGAAAGTCGCATTTTCTTTTAGAGATGAGCTAAAAAGCGTATTTTTTGGGCCTGGCCTGTTGATCCCGCATAGTTTCGGCTTGCTTGATTTGTAACACCTACATAAAAAGATAAATCTTGTCACAAGAAACCAGTGCCTAAAACACAATATCTCATTTTGGCATCGAAATAAGCAGAAATTCAAGCTTTAAGGCCTAGCCTGTTGATCCCGCATTGTTGCAGCTCGATTCGTGACACCGACTTCCAAAGATAGGTTAGGTCATAAGAAACAAGTGCCTAAACCACAAAGACGCATTTTTGCCTAGGAAAAGGCTGAAAAACCTGTTTTTGGGCCTGGCCTGTTGGTACCACATAGTTTCAGCTTGATTGGCGACACCGACTTATAAAGATAATTCATGTCAAAAGATTCAGGTTCCTCTACCACAGAGACGCATTTTTGCCTAGAAATAAGCTACAAAGCGAGTTTTTCGGCCTGATCTGTCCGTCCCGCATAGTTTTAGCTTAATTGGTGACAAAGACTACAAAGGTTATGAATAATCACGAGACACAGTTGCATTAACACAAAATACTATTTTCGCATTCATTCTTGCCAAAAAGCATAATTTAAGACCAAGCAGTGTGATCTCGCACAGTCTCAGCTCGATTTCGGACACTGACTTTCAAAGACAATTCAAACCATAAGACACAAGTGCCTCAAACACAAAGTCGCATTTTTCCTTTAGAAATGGGCTGAACAGCGTGTTTTTGGGTCTGGCCTGTTGATCCCGCATACTTTCGGCTTCTTTGTAACATCTACTTACAAAGATAAATCCTGCCACAAGAAACCAGTGCCTCAAACACAAAAGTCGCGTTTTCGCACCGAAATAAGCAAAAATTCAAGTTTAAAAGCCTCGCTTGAATATCCCGCACAGTTGCATCTCGATTAGTGACTACGACTAGCAAAGATAATTCATGTCAATAAAAACCAGTGTCTCAACCACAAAGACCCACTTTCGCACATAAATTATCTAAAAAGCGTGTTTTTGGGACTGGCCTGTTGGTTTTGCATAGTTTTAGCTCCATTGGTGACAGAGACTACAAAAGATTATCCTGATTAACCTTGATTTCTAACGCCTACCGACAAAGATAAATCTTGTCACAAGAAACCAGTGCCGTTATCACAAAGTCGCATTTTCACATTAAAATAAGCAGAAATTAGAGGTTTAAGGCCTTGTTAATTGATTCCGCACAGTTTCAGCTTGATTGGCGACACCGGCTTACAAAGATAATTCATGTCACAAGATTCATGTTCCTCAACCACAAAGACGCATTTTCTCCTACAAAAAAGCTGAAAAGCGTCTTTTTAACTTGACCTGTTGGCGGCGCATAGTTTTAGCTCGCATGGTGACAAAAACTACAAAGAAAAGCATTAATCACAAGACACAATAGCCTTCAACACAAAATCACATTTTCGCATTCATTAGTGCCAAAAGGCATAATTTAAGCCCAAGCATTGTGATAACGCACAGTTTCAGCTCAATTTGTGACACTGACTTTCAAAGACAATACAAACCACCAGACACAAGTGCCTCAAACACAAAGTCGCATTTTCTTGTAGAAATGAGCTGAAAAGCGTGTGTTTGGGCCTGGCCTGTTTATTCCGCGTAGTTTCAGCACGATTGTTGACATTAAAGCATTGAAAAAGCAGAAATTCAAGGATTAAGGCCTCGCCTATTGTACCCCCATTGTTTCAGCTCGATTGGTGTCACCGACTTGCAAAGCTAATTCATGTCAAAAGAAGCAAGTGCCTTAACCACAAAAAGGCATTTTCGCTTAGAAATAAGCTAAAAAGCGTGTTTTTAGGCCTTGCCTGTAAGTGCCGCGTAGTTTAAGTCTGATTAGTCACAAAGACTACAAAAGATTATCCTTCATCACAAGAAACCAGTGCCTTACACACAAAATCGCATTTTCGCATAGAAATAGACGGAAATTTAAGATTTAAGGCCTCGCGTATAGCTCCCGCACGGTTTAAGCTTGATTCGTGACACTGGCTTGCAAAGATTACTCACGTAAAAAAAAAAACAAGTGCCTGAACCACACAGACGCATTTTCGCATAGGAATAAGCTACAAAGCGTGTTTTTGGTCCTGGCCTTTTGGTCCCGCATTGTTTCATCTCGATGAGTGACAGCGACTGCAACTGATAATCTTTTATAACAAGACGAAATAGCCTCCAAAACAAAATAGCATTTTCGCATTGGAAAAAGCAGAAGTAAGTGATTCTAGGCCTTGAGTTGTGATTGTCGACAGTTTTAGCTCGATTGGAAACAGTATCTCTATAAGAGTATTCTCGAGTCACAAGATATGACAAGCCGAATCACAAAATCTTTTTTTCGCATTGATTCATGCCAAAAAGCATAATTTGAGACTAGCATTGTAATTTCGCACATTTTTAGCTCGATTTGTGACACTGACTTTAAATAAACAATTTAAACCACAAGACACAAGTGCTTCAACAGAAAGTCGCATTTTCTTTTAGAGATGAGCTAAAAAGCGTATTTTTGGGCCTGGCCTGTTGATCCCGCATAGTTTCGGCTTGATTTGTAACACCTACATAAAAAGATAAATCTTGTCACAAGAAACCAGTGCCTAAAACACAATATCTCATTTTGGCATCGAAATAAGCAGAAATTCAAGCTTTAAGGCCTAGCCTGTTGATCCCGCATTGTTGCAGCTCGATTCGTGACACCGACTTCCAAAGATAGGTTGGGTCATAAGAAACAAGTGCCTAAACCACAAAGACGCATTTTTGCCTAGGAAAAGGCTGAAAAACCTGTTTTTGTGCCTGGCCTGTTGGTACCACATAGTTTCAGCTTGATTGGCGACACCGACTTATAAAGATAATTCATGTCAAAAGATTCAGGTTCCTCCACCACAGAGACGCATTTTTGCCTAGAAATAAGCTACAAAGCGAGATTTTCGGCCTGATCTGTCCGTCCCGCATAGTTTTAGCTTAATTGGTGACAAAGACTACAAAGGTTATGAATAATCACGAGACACAGTTGCATTAACACAAAATACTATTTTCGCATTCATTCTTGCCAAAAAGCATAATTTAAGACCAAGCAGTGTGATCTCGCACAGACTCAGCTCGATTTCGGACACTGACTTTCAAAGACAATTCAAACAACAAGACACAAGTGCCTCAAACACAAAGTCGCATTTTCCTTTAGAAATGGGCTGAACAGCGTGTTTTTGGGTCTGGCCTGTTGATCCCGCATACTTTCGGCTTGCAAAGATAAATTCAAGTCAATAGAAACAACTGTCTCAAACAACAAAGACTTATTTAAGCACATAAACTATCTAAAAAGCGTGATTTTGGACTTGCCCGTTGGTTTGGCATAGTTTTAGCTCGATTCGTGACAGACTACAAAAGATTATTCTGTTTAGCCTTGATATCTAACACCTACCTACAGAGATAAATCTTGTCACAAGAAACCAGTGCCGTTAACACAAAGTCGCATTTTTACATTAAAATAGGCAGAAATTAGAGGTTTAGGCCTCGTTAATTGATTCCGCACAGTTTCAGCTTGATTGGCGACACCGGCATACAAAGATAATACATGTCACAAGATTCGTGTGCCTCAATCACAAAGACGCATTTTCGCCTTTTGTAGCTGAAAAGTTTCTTTTTGGCTTGACCTGTTGGCGGCGCATAGTTTTAGCTCGCATGGCGACAAAAACTACAAAGAAAAGCATTAATCACAAGACACAATAGCCTTCAACACAAAATCGCATTTTCGCATTCATTGGTGCCAAAAAGCATATTTTGAGCCCAAGCATTGTGATAACGCACAGTCTCAGCTCAATTTGTGACACTGACTTTCAAAGACAATACAAACCACGGGACACAAGTGCCTCAAACACAAAGTCGCATTTTCTTGTAGAAATAAGCTGAAAAGCGTGTGTTTGGGCCTGTCCTGTTAATTCCGCGTAGTTTCAGCTCGATTGTTGACGTTAAAGCATTGAAAAAGCAGAAATTCAAGGATTAAGGCCTCGCCTATTGTACCCCCATTGTTTCAGCTCGATTGGTGTCACCGACTTGCAAAGCTAATTCATGTCAAAAGAAGCAAGTGCCTTAACCACAAAAAGGCATTTTCGCTTAGAAATAAGCTAAAAAGCGTGTTTTTAGGCCTTGCCTGTAAGTGCCGCGTAGTTTAAGTCTGATTAGTCACAAAGACTACAAAAGATTATCCTTCATCAAAAGAAACCAGTGCCTTACACACAAAATCGCATTTTCGCATAGAAATAGACGGAAATTTAAGATTTAAGGCCTCGCGTATAGCTCCCGCACGGTTTAAGCTTGATTCGTGACACTGGCTTGCAAAGATTACTCACGTAAAAAAAAAACAAGTGCCTGAACCACACAGACGCATTTTCGCATAGGAATAAGCTACAAAGCGTGTTTTTGGTCCTGGCCTTTTGGTCCCGCATTGTTTCATCTCGATGAGTGACAGAGACTGCAACTGATAATCTTTTATAACAAGACGAAATAGCCTCCAAAACAAAATAGCATTTTCGCATTGGAAAAAGCAGAAGTAAGTGATTCTAGGCCTTGAGTTGTGATTGTCGACAGTTTTAGCTCGATTGGAAACAGTATCTCTATAAGAGTATTCTCGAGTCACAAGATATGACAAGCCGAAACACAAAATCTTTTTTTCGCATTGATTCATGCCAAAAAGCATAATTTGAGACTAGCATTGTAATTTCGCACATTTTTAGCTCGATTTGTGACACTGACTTTAAATAAACAATTTAAACCACAAGACACAAGTGCTTCAACAGAAAGTCGCATTTTCTTTTAGAGATGAGCTAAAAAGCGTATTTTTGGGCCTGGCCTGTTGATCCCGCATAGTTTCGGCTTGATTTGTAACACCTACATAAAAAGATAAATCTTGTCACAAGAAACCAGTGCCTAAAACACAATATCTCATTTTGGCATCGAAATAAGCAGAAATTCAAGCTTTAAGGCCTAGCCTGTTGATCCCGCATTGTTGCAGCTCGATTCGTGACACCGACTTACAAAGATAGGTTAGGTCATAAGAAACAAGTGCCTAAACCACAAAGACGCATTTTTGCCTAGGAAAAGGCTGAAAAACCTGTTTTTGGGCCTGGCCTGTTGGTACCACATAGTTTCAGCTTGATTGGCGACACCGACTTATAAAGATAATTCATGTCAAAAGATTCAGGTTCCTCTACCACAGAGACGCATTTTTGCCTAGAAATAAGCTACAAAGCGAGTTTTTCGGCCTGATCTGTCCGTCCCGCATAGTTTTAGCTTAATTGGTGACAAAGACTACAAAGGTTATGAATAATCACGAGACACAGTTGCATTAACACAAAATACTATTTTCGCATTCATTCTTGCCAAAAAGCATAATTTAAGACCAAGCAGTGTGATCTCGCACAGACTCAGCTCGATTTCGGACACTGACTTTCAAAGACAATTCAAACCATAAGACACAAGTGCCTCAAACACAAAGTCGCATTTTCCTTTAGAAATGGGCTGAACAGCGTGTTTTTGGGTCTGGCCTGTTGATCCCGCATACTTTCGGCTTGCAAAGATAAATTCAAGTCAATAGAAACAACTGTCTCAAACAACAAAGACTTATTTAAGCACATAAACTATCTAAAAAGCGTGATTTTGGACTTGCCCGTTGGTTTGGCATAGTTTTAGCTCGATTAGTGACAGACTACAAAAGATTATTCTGTTTAGCCTTGATATCTAACACCTACCTACAGAGATAAATCTTGTCACAAGAAACCAGTGCCGTTAACACAAAGTCGCATTTTTACATTAAAATAGGCAGAAATTAGAGGTTTAGGCCTCGTTAATTGATTCCGCACAGTTTCAGCTTGATTGGCGACACCGGCATACAAAGATAATACATGTCACAAGATTCGTGTGCCTCAATCACAAAGACGCATTTTCGCCTACAAAAAAGCTGAAAAGTTTCTTTTTGCTTGACCTGTTGGCGGCGCATAGTTTTAGCTCGCATGGCGACAAAAACTACAAAGAAAAGCATTAATCACAAGACACAATAGCCTTCAACACAAAATCGCATTTTCGCATTCATTGGTGCCAAAAAGCATATTTTGAGCCCAAGCATTGTGATAACGCACAGTCTCAGCTCAATTTGTGACACTGACTTTCAAAGACAATACAAACCACGAGACACAAGTGCCTCAAACACAAAGTCGCATTTTCTTGTAGAAATAAGCTGGAAAAGCGTGTGTTTGGGCCTGTCCTGTTAATTCCGCGTAGTTTCAGCTCGATTGTTGACGTTAAAGCATTGAAAAAGCAGAAATTCAAGGATTAAGGCCTCGCCTATTGTACCCCCATTGTTTCAGCTCGATTGGTGTCACCGACTTGCAAAGCTAATTCATGTCAAAAGAAGCAAGTGCCTTAACCACAAAAAGGCATTTTCGCTTAGAAATAAGCTAAAAAGCGTGTTTTTAGGCCTTGCCTGTAAGTGCCGCGTAGTTTAAGTCTGATTAAGTCACAAAGACTACAAAAGATTATCCTTCATCACAAGAAACCAGTGCCTTACACACAAAATCGCATTTTCGCATAGAAATAGACGGAAATTTAAGATTTAAGGCCTCGCATATAGCTCCCGCACGGTTTAAGCTTGATTCGTGACACTGGCTTGCAAAGATTACTCACGTAAAAAAAAAAAAAGTGCCTGAACCACACAGACGCATTTTTGCATAGGAATAAGCTACAAAGCGTGTCTTTGGTCCTGGCCTTTGGTGCCGCATTGTTTCATCTCGATGAGTGACAGCGACTGCAACTGATAATCTTTTATAACAAGACGAAATAGCCTCCAAAACAAAATAGCATTTTCGCATTGGAAAAAGCAGAAGTAAGTGATTCTAGGCCTTGAGTTGTGATTGTCGACAGTTTTAGCTCGATTGGAAACAGTATCTCTATAAGAGGATTCTCGAGTCACAAGATATGACAAGCCGAAACACAAAATCTTTTTTTCGCATTGATTCATGCCAAAAAGCATAATTTGAGACTAGCATTGTAATATCGCACATTTTTAGCTCGATTTGTGACACTGACTTTAAATAAACAATTTAAACCACGAGACACAAGTGCTTCAACAGAAAGTCGCATTTTCTTTTAAAGATGAGCTAAAAAGCGTATTTTTGGGCCTGGCCTGTTGATCCCGCATAGTTTCCGCTTGATTTGTAACACCTACATAAAAAGATAAATCTTGTCACAAGAAACCAGTGCCTAAAACACAATATCTCATTTTGGCATCGAAATAAGCAGAAATTCAAGCTTTAAGGCCTAGCCTGTTGATCCCGCATTGTTGCAGCTCGATTCGTGACACCGACTTACAAAGATAGGTTAGGTCATAAGAAACAAGTGCCTAAACCACAAAGACGCATTTTTGCCTAGGAAAAGGCTGAAAAACCTGTTTTTGGGCCTGGCCTGTTGGTACCACATAGTTTCAGCTTGATTGGCGACACCGACTTATAAAGATAATTCATGTCAAAAGATTCAGGTTCCTCCACCACAGAGACGCATTTTTGCCTAGAAATAAGCTACAAAGCGAGATTTTCGGCCTGATCTGTCCGTCCCGCATAGTTTTAGCTTAATTGGTGACAAAGACTACAAAGGTTATGAATAATCACGAGACACAGTTGCATTAACACAAAATACTATTTTCGCATTCATTCTTGCCAAAAAGCATAATTTAAGACCAAGCAGTGTGATCTCGCACAGACTCAGCTCGATTTCGGACACTGACTTTCAAAGACAATTCAAACCACAAGACACAAGTGCCTCAAACACAAAGTCGCATTTTCCTTTAGAAATGGGCTGAACAGCGTGTTTTTGGGTCTGGCCTGTTGATCCCGCATACTTTCGGCTTGCAAAGATAAATTCAAGTCAATAGAAACAACTGTCTCAAACAACAAAGACTTATTTAAGCACATAAACTATCTAAAAAGCGTGATTTTGGACTTGCCCGTTGGTTTGGCATAGTTTTAGCTCGATTAGTGACAGACTACAAAAGATTATTCTGTTTAGCCTTGATATCTAACACCTACCTACAGAGATAAATCTTGTCACAAGAAACCAGTGCCGTTAACACAAAGTCGCATTTTTACATTAAAATAGGCAGAAATTAGAGGTTTAGGCCTCGTTAATTGATTCCGCACAGTTTCAGCTTGATTGGCGACACCGGCATACAAAGATAATACATGTCACAAGATTCGTGTGCCTCAATCACAAAGACGCATTTTCGCCTACAAAAAAGCTGAAAAGCTTCTTTTTGGCTTGACCTGTTGGCGGCGCATAGTTTTAGCTCGCATGGCGACAAAAACTACAAAGAAAAGCATTAATCACAAGACACAATAGCCTTCAACACAAAATCGCATTTTCGCATTCATTGGTGCCAAAAAGCATATTTTGAGCCCAAGCATTGTGATCTCGCACAGTCTCAGCTCGATTTCGGACACTGACTTTCAAAGACAATACAAACCACGAGACACAAGTGCCTCAAACACAAAGTCGCATTTTCTTGTAGAAATAAGCTGAAAAGCGTGTGTTTAGGCCTGTCCTGTTAATTCCGCGTAGTTTCAGCTCGATTGTTGACGTTAAAGCATTGAAAAAGCAGAAATTCAAGGATTGAGGCCTCGCCTATTGTACCCCCATTGTTTCAGCTCGATTGGTGTCACCGACTTGCAAAGCTAATTCATGTCAAAAGAAGCAAGTGCCTTAACCACAAAAAGGCATTTTCGCTTAGAAATAAGCTAAAAAGCGTGTTTTTAGGCCTTGCCTGTAAGTGCCGCGTAGTTTAAGTCTGATTAAGTCACAAAGACTACAAAAGATTATCCTTCATCAAAAGAAACCAGTGCCTTACACACAAAATCGCATTTTCGCATAGAAATAGACGGAAATTTAAGATTTAAGGCCTCGCATATAGCTCCCGCACGGTTTAAGCTTGATTCGTGACACTGGCTTGCAAAGATTACTCACGTAAAAAAAAAAAAAAGTGCCTGAACCACACAGACGCATTTTTGCATAGGAATAAGCCACAAAGCGTGTCTTTGGTCCTGGCCTTTTGGTCCCGCATTGTTTCATCTCGATGAGTGACAGAGACTGCAACTGATAATCCTGTATAACAAGACGAAATAGCCTCCAAAACAAAATAGCATTTTCGCATTGGAAAAAGCAGAAGTAAGTGATTCTAGGCCTTGAGTTGTGATTGTCGACAGTTTTAGCTCGATTGGAAACAGTATCTCTATAAGAGTATTCTCGAGTCACAAGATATGACAAGCCGAAACACAAAATCTTTTTTTCGCATTGATTCATGCCAAAAAGCATAATTTGAGACTAGCATTGTAATATCGCACATTTTTAGCTCGATTTGTGACACTGACTTTAAATAAACAATTTAAACCACGAGACACAAGTGCTTCAACAGAAAGTCGCATTTTCTTTTAAAGATGAGCTAAAAAGCGTATTTTTGGGCCTGGCCTGTTGATCCCGCATAGTTTCGGCTTGATTTGTAACACCTACATAAAAAGATAAATCTTGTCACAAGAAACCAGTGCCTAAAACACAATATCTCATTTTGGCATCGAAATAAGCAGAAATTCAAGCTTTAAGGCCTAGCCTGTTGATCCCGCATTGTTGCAGCTCGATTCGTGACACCGACTTACAAAGATAGGTTAGGTCATAAGAAACAAGTGCCTAAACCACAAAGACGCATTTTTGCCTAGGAAAAGGCTGAAAAACCTGTTTTTGGGCCTGGCCTGTTGGTACCACATAGTTTCAGCTTGATTGGCGACACCGACTTATAAAGATAATTCATGTCAAAAGATTCAGGTTCCTCTACCACAGAGACGCATTTTTGCCTAGAAATAAGCTACAAAGCGAGTTTTTCGGCCTGATCTGTCCGTCCCGCATAGTTTTAGCTTAATTGGTGACAAAGACTACAAAGGTTATGAATAATCACGAGACACAGTTGCATTAACACAAAATACTATTTTCGCATTCATTCTTGCCAAAAAGCATAATTTAAGACCAAGCAGTGTGATCTCGCACAGACTCAGCTCGATTTCGGACACTGACTTTCAAAGACAATTCAAACCACAAGACACAAGTGCCTCAAACACAAAGTCGCATTTTCCTTTAGAAATGGGCTGAACAGCGTGTTTTTGGGTCTGGCCTGTTGATCCCGCATACTTTCGGCTTGCAAAGATAAATTCAAGTCAATAGAAACAACTGTCTCAAACAACAAAGACTTATTTAAGCACATAAACTATCTAAAAAGCGTGATTTTGGACTTGCCCGTTGGTTTGGCATAGTTTTAGCTCGATTAGTGACAGACTACAAAAGATTATTCTGTTTATCCTTGATATCTAACACCTACCTACAGAGATAAATCTTGTCACAAGAAACCAGTGCCGTTAACACAAAGTCGCATTTTTACATTAAAATAGGCAGAAATTAGAGGTTTAGGCCTCGTTAATTGATTCCGCACAGTTTCAGCTTGATTGGCGACACCGGCATACAAAGATAATACATGTCACAAGATTCGTGTGCCTCAATCACAAAGACGCATTTTCGCCTTTTGTAGCTGAAAAGTTTCTTTTTGGCTTGACCTGTTGGCGGCGCATAGTTTTAGCTCGCATGGCGACAAAAACTACAAAGAAATGCATTAATCACAAGACACAATAGCCTTCAACACAAAATCGCATTTTCGCATTCATTGGTGCCAAAAAGCATATTTTGAGCCCAAGCATTGTGATAACGCACAGTCTCAGCTCAATTTGTGACACTGACTTTCAAAGACAATAAAAACCACGAGACACAAGTGCCTCAAACACAAAGTCGCATTTTCTTGTAGAAATAAGCTGAAAAGCGTGTGTTTGGGCCTGGCCTGTTAATTCCGCGTAGTTTCAGCTCGATTGTTGACGTTAAAGCATTGAAAAAGCAGAAATTCAAGGATTGAGGCCTCGCCTATTGTACCCCCATTGTTTCAGCTCGATTGGTGTCACCGACTTGCAAAGCTAATTCATGTCAAAAGAAGCAAGTGCCTTAACCACAAAAAGGCATTTTCGCTTAGAAATAAGCTAAAAAGCGTGTTTTTAGGCCTTGCCTGTAAGTGCCGCGTAGTTTAAGTCTGATTAAGTCACAAAGACTACAAAAGATTATCCTTCATCACAAGAAACCAGTGCCTTACACACAAAATCGCATTTTCGCATAGAAATAGACGGAAATTTAAGATTTAAGGCCTCGCATATAGCTCCCGCACGGTTTAAGCTTGATTCGTGACACTGGCTTGCAAAGATTACTCACGTAAAAAAAAAAAAAGTGCCTGAACCACACAGACGCATTTTTGCATAGGAATAAGCCACAAAGCGTGTCTTTGGTCCTGGCCTCTTGGTCCCGCATTGTTTCATCTCGATGAGTGACAGAGACTGCAACTGATAATCCTTTATAACAAGACGAAATAGCCTCCAAAACAAAATAGCATTTTCGCATTGGAAAAAGCAGAAGTAAGTGATTCTAGGCCTTGAGTTGTGATTGTCGACAGTTTTAGCTCGATTGGAAACAGTATCTCTATAAGAGGATTCTCGAGTCACAAGATATGACAAGCCGAAACACAAAATCTTTTTTTCGCATTGATTCATGCCAAAAAGCATAATTTGAGACTAGCATTGTAATATCGCACATTTTTAGCTCGATTTGTGACACTGACTTTAAATAAACAATTTAAACCACGAGACACAAGTGCTTCAACAGAAAGTCGCATTTTCTTTTAAAGATGAGCTAAAAAGCGTATTTTTGGGCCTGGCCTGTTGATCCCGCATAGTTTCCGCTTGATTTGTAACACCTACATAAAAAGATAAATCTTGTCACAAGAAACCAGTGCCTAAAACACAATATCTCATTTTGGCATCGAAATAAGCAGAAATTCAAGCTTTAAGGCCTAGCCTGTTGATCCCGCATTGTTGCAGCTCGATTCGTGACACCGACTTACAAAGATAGGTTAGGTCATAAGAAACAAGTGCCTAAACCACAAAGACGCATTTTTGCCTAGGAAAAGGCTGAAAAACCTGTTTTTGGGCCTGGCCTGTTGGTACCACATAGTTTCAGCTTGATTGGCGACACCGACTTATAAAGATAATTCATGTCAAAAGATTCAGGTTCCTCCACCACAGAGACGCATTTTTGCCTAGAAATAAGCTACAAAGCAAGATTTTCGGCCTGATCTGTCCTTCCCGCATAGTTTTAGCTTAATTGGTGACAAAGACTACAAAGGTTATGAATAATCACGAGACACAGTTGCATTAACACAAAATACTATTTTCGCATTCATTCTTGCCAAAAAGCATAATTTAAGACCAAGCAGTGTGATCTCGCACAGACTCAGCTCGATTTCGGACACTGACTTTCAAAGACAATTCAAACCACAAGACACAAGTGCCTCAAACACAAAGTCGCATTTTCCTTTAGAAATGGGCTGAACAGCGTGTTTTTGGGTCTGGCCTGTTGATCCCGCATACTTTCGGCTTGCAAAGATAAATTCAAGTCAATAGAAACAACTGTCTCAAACAACAAAGACTTATTTAAGCACATAAACTATCTAAAAAGCGTGATTTTGGACTTGCCCGTTGGTTTGGCATAGTTTTAGCTCGATTAGTGACAGACTACAAAAGATTATTCTGTTTAGCCTTGATATCTAACACCTACCTACAGAGATAAATCTTGTCACAAGAAACCAGTGCCGTTAACACAAAGTCGCATTTTTACATTAAAATAGGCAGAAATTAGAGGTTTAGGCCTCGTTAATTGATTCCGCACAGTTTCAGCTTGATTGGCGACACCGGCATACAAAGATAATACATGTCACAAGATTCGTGTGCCTCAATCACAAAGACGCATTTTCGCCTACAAAAAAGCTGAAAAGCTTCTTTTTGGCTTGACCTGTTGGCGGCGCATAGTTTTAGCTCGCATGGCGACAAAAACTACAAAGAAAAGCATTAATCACAAGACACAATAGCCTTCAACACAAAATCGCATTTTCGCATTCATTGGTGCCAAAAAGCATATTTTGAGCCCAAGCATTGTGATCTCGCACAGACTCAGCTCGATTTCGGACACTTACTTTCAAAGACAATACAAACCACGAGACACAAGTGCCTCAAACACAAAGTCGCATTTTCTTGTAGAAATAAGCTGAAAAGCGTGTGTTTAGGCCTGTCCTGTTAATTCCGCGTAGTTTCAGCTCGATTGTTGACGTTAAAGCATTGAAAAAGCAGAAATTCAAGGATTAAGGCCTCGCCTATTGTACCCCCATTGTTTCAGCTCGATTGGTGTCACCGACTTGCAAAGCTAATTCATGTCAAAAGAAGCAAGTGCCTTAACCACAAAAAGGCATTTTCGCTTAGAAATAAGCTAAAAAGCGTGTTTTTAGGCCTTGCCTGTAAGTGCCGCGTAGTTTAAGTCTGATTAAGTCACAAAGACTACAAAAGATTATCCTTCATCACAAGAAACCAGTGCCTTACACACAAAATCGCATTTTCGCATAGAAATAGACGGAAATTTAAGATTTAAGGCCTCGCGTATAGCTCCCGCACGGTTTAAGCTTGATTCGTGACACTGGCTTGCAAAGATTACTCACGTAAAAAAAAAAACAAGTGCCTGAACCACACAGACGCATTTTTGCATAGGAATAAGCTACAAAGCGTGTCTTTGGTCCTGGCCTTTTGGTCCCGCATTGTTTCATCTCGATGAGTGACAGAGACTGCAACTGATAATCTTTTATAACAAGACGAAATAGCCTCCAAAACAAAATAGCATTTTCGCATTGGAAAAAGCAGAAGTAAGTGATTCTAGGCCTTGAGTTGTGATTGTCGACAGTTTTAGCTCGATTGGAAACAGTATCTCTATAAGAGGATTCTCGAGTCACAAGATATGACAAGCCGAAACACAAAATCTTTTTTTCGCATTGATTCATGCCAAAAAGCATAATTTGAGACTAGCATTGTAATATCGCACATTTTTAGCTCGATTTGTGACACTGACTTTAAATAAACAATTTAAACCACGAGACACAAGTGCTTCAACAGAAAGTCGCATTTTCTTTTAGAGATGAGCTAAAAAGCGTATTTTTGGGCCTGGCCTGTTGATCCCGCATAGTTTCGGCTTGATTTGTAACACCTACATAAAAAGATAAATCTTGTCACAAGAAACCAGTGCCTAAAACACAATATCTCATTTTGGCATCGAAATAAGCAGAAATTCAAGCTTTAAGGCCTAGCCTGTTGATCCCGCATTGTTGCAGCTCGATTCGTGACACCGACTTACAAAGATAGGTTAGGTCATAAGAAAGAAGTGCCTAAACCACAAAGACGCATTTTTGCCTAGGAAAATGCTGAAAAACCTGTTTTTGGGCCTGGCCTGTTGGTACCACATAGTTTCAGCTTGATTGGCGACACCGACTTATAAAGATAATTCATGTCAAAAGACTCAGGTTCCTCTACCACAGAGACGCATTTTTGCCTAGAAATAAGCTACAAAGCGAGATTTTCGGCCTGATCTGTCCGTCCCGCATAGTTTTAGCTTAATTGGTGACAAAGACTACAAAGGTTATGAATAATCACGAGACACAGTTGCATTAACACAAAATACTATTTTCGCATTCATTCTTGCCAAAAAGCATAATTTAAGACCAAGCAGTGTGATCTCGCACAGACTCAGCTCGATTTCGGACACTGACTTTCAAAGACAATTCAAACCACAAGACACAAGTGCCTCAAACACAAAGTCGCATTTTCCTTTAGAAATGGGCTGAACAGCGTGTTTTTGGGTCTGGCCTGTTGATCCCGCATACTTTCGGCTTGCAAAGATAAATTCAAGTCAATAGAAACAACTGTCTCAAACAACAAAGACTTATTTAAGCACATAAACTATCTAAAAAGCGTGATTTTGGACTTGCCCGTTGGTTTGGCATAGTTTTAGCTCGATTAGTGACAGACTACAAAAGATTATTCTGTTTAGCCTTGATATCTAACACCTACCTACAGAGATAAATCTTGTCACAAGAAACCAGTGCCGTTAACACAAAGTCGCATTTTTACATTAAAATAGGCAGAAATTAGAGGTTTAGGCCTCGTTAATTGATTCCGCACAGTTTCAGCTTGATTGGCGACACCGGCATACAAAGATAATACATGTCACAAGATTCGTGTGCCTCAATCACAAAGACGCATTTTCGCCTACAAAAAAGCTGAAAAGCTTCTTTTTGGCTTGACCTGTTGGCGGCGCATAGTTTTAGCTCGCATGGTGACAAAAACTACAAAGAAAAGCATTAATCACAAGACACAATAGCCTTCAACACAAAATCGCATTTTCGCATTCATTGGTGCCAAAAAGCATATTTTGAGCCTAAGCATTGTGATAACGCACAGTCTCAGCTCAATTTGTGACACTGACTTTCAAAGACAATACAAACCACGAGACACAAGTGCCTCAAACACAAAGTCGCATTTTCTTGTAGAAATAAGCTGAAAAGCGTGTGTTTGGGCCTGTCCTGTTAATTCCGCGTAGTTTCAGCTCGATTGTTGACGTTAAAGCATTGAAAAAGCAGAAATTCAAGGATTAAGGCCTCGCCTATTGTACCCCCATTGTTTCAGCTCGATTGGTGTCACCGACTTGCAAAGCTAATTCATGTCAAAAGAAGCAAGTGCCTTAACCACAAAAAGGCATTTTCGCTTAGAAATAAGCTAAAAAGCGTGTTTTTAGGCCTTGCCTGTAAGTGCCGCGTAGTTTAAGTCTGATTAGTCACAAAGACTACTAAAGATTATCCTTCATCACAAGAAACCAGTGCCTTACACACAAAATCGCATTTTCGCATAGAAATAGACGGAAATTTAAGATTTAAGGCCTCGCGTATAGCTCCCGCACGGTTTAAGCTTGATTCGTGACACTGGCTTGCAAAGATTACTCACGTAAAAAAAACAAGTGCCTGAAACACAGACGCATTTTCGCATAGAAATAAGCTAAAAAGCGTGTTTTTGGTCCTGGCCTTTTGGTCCCGCATTGTTTCATCTCGATGAGTGACAGAGACTGCAACTGATAATCTTTTATAACAAGACGAAATAGCCTCCAAAACAAAATAGCATTTTCGCATTGGAAAAAGCAGAAGTAAGTGATTCTAGGCCTTGAGTTGTGATTGTCGACAGTTTTAGCTCGATTGGAAACAGTATCTCTATAAGAGGATTCTCGAGTCACAAGATATGACAAGCCGAAACACAAAATCTTTTTTTCGCATTGATTCATGCCAAAAAGCATAATTTGAGACTAGCATTGTAATATCGCACATTTTTAGCTCGATTTGTGACACTGACTTTAAATAAACAATTTAAACCACAAGACACAAGTGCTTCAACAGAAAGTCGCATTTTCTTTTAGAGATGAGCTAAAAAGCGTTTTTTTGGGCCTGGCCTGTTGATCCCGCATAGTTTCGGCTTGATTTGTAACACCTACATAAAAAGATAAATCTTGTCACAAGAAACCAGTGCCTAAAACACAATATCTCATTTTGGCATCGAAATAAGCAGAAATTCAAGCTTTAAGGCCTAGCCTGTTGATCCCGCATTGTTGCAGCTCGATTCGTGACACTGACTTACAAAGATAGGTTAGGTCATAAGAAAGAAGTGCCTAAACCACAAAGACGCATTTTTGCCTAGGAAAATGCTGAAAAACCTGTTTTTGGGCCTGGCCTGTTGGTACCACATAGTTTCAGCTTGATTGGCGACACCGACTTATAAAGATAATTCATGTCAAAAGATTCAGGTTCCTCTACCACAGAGACGCATTTTTGCCTAGAAATAAGCTACAAAGCGAGATTTTCGGCCTGATCTGTCCGTCCCGCATAGTTTTAGCTTAATTGGTGACAAAGACTACAAAGGTTATGAATAATCACGAGACACAGTTGCATTAACACAAAATACTATTTTCGCATTCATTCTTGCCAAAAAGCATAATTTAAGACCAAGCAGTGTGATCTCGCACAGACTCAGCTCGATTTCGGACACTTACTTTCAAAGACAATTCAAACCACGAGACACAAGTGCCTCAAACACAAAGTCGCATTTTCCTTTAAAAATGGGCTGAAAAGCGTGTGTTTGGGCCTGGCCTGTTTATACCGCGTAGTTTCAGCTCGATTGTTGACATTTAAGCATTGAAAAAGCAGAAATTCAAGGATTAAGGCCTCGCCTATTAATACCTTATAGTTTGAGCTTGATTGGTGACAGAGACCACAAAAGATTTTCCTTTATCACAAAGAACCAGCGTTTAAAAAACACAAAGTTGCAGTTTCGCATCGTAAAAAGCAGAAATTCAAGGTTATAGGGCTCGCCTGTTTATCCCGCATCATTTCGGCTTTATTTGAAACACCTTCTTACAAGAATATATCCTGTCACAAGAAACCAGTGCCTTTATAGCACAGTCGCATCGAAAGAAGCAGAAATTCAATTTTTAAGGCCTCGCCTATTGTACCCCCCATTGTTTCAGCTCGATTGGTGTCACCGACTTGCAAAGCTAATTCATGTCAAACGAAGCAAGTGCCTTAACCACAAAAAGGCATTTTCGCTTAGAAATAAGCTAAAAAGCGTGTTTTTAGGCCTTGCCTGTAGGTGCCGCGTAGTTTAAGTCTGATTAGTCACAAAGACTACAAGACACAAAATCGCATTTTCGCATAGAAATAGACGGAAATTTAAGATTTAAGGCCTCGCGTATAGCTCTTGCACAGTTAACCCCCAGCTTAGCAAAACTCGCAGATAACAGTGCAGACTAACTGCAAAGCGCGTTAATAGAAAAACGAATCAGGTTAATTTTCCCTTTGGCACAGCGATTCTATGCGCACGACTGAATGAACAGAATGAACAGTGCTTTGTACAACCACACTGCTGTTTTGCCCAGATTGCGCGCACCGTTACCCGCCCCCGCGTTCGCTATCTAAATTTAATACAAAAAGCCACTCACTCACGTCAAATAAAACCAAACCACGTGCGGAACACGCAAATAGGAAGCCGTCTTTCCGAGAATATAATTAGGAAATTGTCTTATTTAAACGCCGTAGTCCTATTAGAATCACTGACATGCATGCCTTTTAGCAGCGACAATCTCACACCGCGCGAAAAAAAAAAAAAAAGAAATTTCCATGTGCTCGATGCAATGAAAAGGGAACCCGCGTTAGAAACACGCCTGATTGTATACACTGCAAACAGAAATTAATTCGATCTACAAGGATTTTACATGCCGTTTGCTATCTGAACGGCGTTCAAATGGCATACGATACTATTTGTATAATACTGGTTTTTCGCGGTTAGATGACGCACAGGCTAAGAGTGGGCCACGGAGCGGCCACATTACCGCTCTTGGTCAGAGTAACCTAACCTAACCTAACCTAACCTAACCTAACCTAACCAACTTTTTTCGCGCTGGTTTTTTTTCTCTTGTCCCTTTTTGCAGGTTTAAAGAGAAGCACCCTGAACGGGTGCAGGCTCGCCCCTTCAAGGACGGAATGGGGTTGGTTTACTGTTTGTGGCTGGGAAGTGTTTTGTAAAAATCTCAAAGTCCGTACGGTAAACCAATTCCAAACCGTCATGCTACAGTTCGTGTACACCACCGCATCATCGTGCTCTGAGAAACGTTGTTTGCTGTGACGCTGCAGTGCACAGCGTGCCCTAAAATGAAAAATGTAAATAATTTTTTTTTCAGGAAAATAATAGTGTCTCAAAATGATCCTCAACACTCCGGGAACAACATATCAAAAGATGGCGGAAGGTATTTTTTCCGTTCAAACTTGGAAAAATTTTGGGACTTTGCCAAAAAAATGACTCGAAATATTTTTTTTCTTCTCATACGGACCGTAGGTTATGTATAAGGTTAATCCACGCATGTGCTCAAAGTTGGACTGGCCAGGCACTGGGTCGGGGCTCCAGTGTGAAGAGGGTGTGCTTAAGGAGTTAAGCACGCTTGGTGTGCTTAAAGCACGTCGGCTGGGTGAGCGACTTGCTGGGAGGCTCGGGGCTGGTTTTGTCCGGCACCTTGCCTCCTTTGGTGCGTCCGATGCAGAGTTGCGGAGAGAGGCGTCCACGTCAGTCCGCTCCCCGGGTTGCAATGTGCCAGTAAGCGCTCCAATGGGTTTTGCGTTTTAAAGAAGTTTATTTTGACAAATTTAGGTACATCGAGTGAGGGGTTTTTTAAGGAACCCGTTGGAAACCTTACCCTTATTTACATTTTGGTTACATGAATAATATTTGCGCTGATAGTTAAGCACAGGAAAAGAATGAAAACCTGTATTTACAAACTGGATAAAAATAAAATAAAAGGTACTTAATCAGAGCGGGCTTGATTTCATCTTGGCGGACGTAGTAGTGAAGTCCGAGTTGGGCTGGCGTAACTGGTAGCCGGGTTGGTTGGTCCAGTTGTTCATCAGGGCGTGGCGCGACCGGCGGCCTCCGTGGCCCGTCCGGTGCGACCTGAAAAGGAAGACGGCGCACCAGGAGGTCGCAGCCCGCAGGCTCGCTCGAGGTGTATGGTGGTCGGTGATTAAGCACATGTGCTTAATGGAGATCAGTTACGCAGCAGTCCTGCGAACAAGACAGCAGCTTGCGCACGTGAGGCTGGTAGGGGCTCGTGCAGCAGAGCATCTGGGTCACTGGCGCGGCGCAGGCGGTGAGGTTGCCATTAGGCACATGCTATCCCGTCCTTGCTCCGTAGAATAGGAGGGAGGCGAGCTTAAGCGCATGCTTAATCTGAAGTTCAGCAGTCGGCGCCTCCAGGATCTTGGCGCGGCCAACTGTCAGCAGGGCGAGGACCTCCACAGGGCTAATGGAGTGGTGAAGGAGATGAGGCGAGTCCATCAACGTCTCGATGGTCTCTCGGATGGAGACGTCAGCGGATTGGCGTGGCTCCGGCCCACCTCTCCGCGGTCTGTCAGGAGGCTGGTCAGCGGTTTGTTTGGTTACGCTGGCGTAGGACTGCGTCTGGATCTTCGCGGCCTTGACCTTGGCCTGGCTTGGAGTGCTGCGAGGCGGCTTGGCAGCAGCCTGCCGCGCTGTTTGCTGGACTTGGCGGGCGATCTTGGGGCAGGCAGGGAAGTCCTGGCGTCGTCCCGAGTCGTCTGTGGTGGAGGTGATGTCGGTGCAGGAGTGGCCTGGTTGCTTACAGGCCGTGCATCGTGGTGGATTGGTGCACTCATTGAGTGCCTCCGGTGGGTGATTCCCGGCGCAGCGCAGGCAGCGCGCAGCCTTGGAGCAGTTGTTCTTAAGATGGCCAGTGAATCCACAGCGTCGGCAGAGGGCGCTGGGGCGGTTTGGCCTCTTGTTGGGAAGCTCCCACTGCACCATGCAGCGGCAGATGCAGCGTTGCGCTTGGATGGTGGAAAGCTGCGTTCCGGGAGGGAACGCAACCAGCACTGACTGACTTGGTTTCCACGCCGTGGCGGGGCCTTCCGGGGTGTTGATGGTGACTCTGCGAGGCAGCCTGGTGAGGGTGATGGGCGTCGGGAGGCCCGCGTCGATGATGCCTTGGAAGATCTCGTCGCTGTCCAAGTAGGTGGGGATGCGGGTAAGCACAACTCGCAGTTGGCGCCTGGAGCGCGGAGTGAAGGTGTGCCAGGAGTTGGCCAGTTCAGGTGCTGCAGCCACATTGACTTTGGCCTGGTCAAAGTCGGCCAGGTCAAAGCAATGCAGCTCGGTGGCGGTGAACTTCGCAGTAATGCGGAGTTGGTGCTTCAATCCTCGGCTCAACGCCGTGATGATGGAGTGGGTGATGCCTTCCTTTACGTTCAGCACGATTGGCGGTGGTCTTGGCGTACCAGCAGGACGAGCGGGCCAGGGCAGGGTTGGATCGGCCCTTGCTGCGGGTTGCGGCGATGGAGCTCGTTCTCTTGGCGTAACATCTCTTGGCGTAACAGCCTGAGGCTGCTGCTGGGCTTGCTCAGGGGCAGGTGGGAAGGCGTCCTGGCTGCGATCTTCGGCCGTGGCGAGGCTGGGGTCGGAGCTTAGGCTGGGGAGGTGGAAGCCGGTGACGTCCATGGACTCGACAGCGTCCACGGCGTCGACCCAGCTGCTCGGAATGTGGGTGGTCTGCGACCCGTTCTTGGTGGTGGTGACGTCAACGAACTTGAGCTCCCCGAACGCGGGCTCCTCATCCGATGACGAGCTGAGGTGAAGCGTGGACCCGTCCTCGAAGTCCATGGAGCTGCTGGTGCGGGAGACGGCTGTGGTGCGGAAGGCAGCCCCTCCAGGGGCGGCCTTGGAAGAGGAAGACGCCTGTTGTCGGGCTTGGCCTGGGTTGCCTCCGCCACGACCGCCACGGCCGCGGCGAGACATCTTGTCGGCAGGAGTGGCGCCCGGCTTGTCCGGAGCCTTGCCTCCCGGCGCTGGATCGGTCAGAAGATGCGTGCTTGCTCGTCGTCTCCCCGGTTCTCTCTGCTCCAATGGGAGCAGCTGCACCCCCTCTACCGGCTCGACGGCCAATCATGATGCTCGGTGCAGCGGCCTGCCGCCGGCGGTCGCGCTCGCGGCACACCTCCAAACTATAAGTGAGAGTGCTTCTTGCCGGGAGCGCCAGTGTTACGCAGAGTCCAGTAAGGGAGGTTTATCTACGCAAGTTTCATTCAGGGAGGAAGAGTCCAAGGCCAGGAGCAGCATTAGTTCCAGTCAGGGAGGGAGAGTTTCAACTCCAGAGAAAGCTGAAGGACAGCAAGCTTGGGGTCAACCTTTGGTCAACCACAACCTACCACAAAGCGTGCTAGTTGCAAGGTGAGTGTTTTCACCGAATTGTTTAAAGGACAACCAATCGAGACCAATCTATTTCTGTCATGTTTTTGGAATTTGAACAACTTTAAAAATTCTTTCTCGATTGCTTAGACGGAAGGGTAAAATTATAACTGTAAGAGACTTAAGGTGAGGGGATTCGAAACTAACATCTTCGTGGCATTTAGAAAAGTTGAAGGTGGAAGGTCTGGGTTTGGTGCTTGTCAGTGTTTTCCTGACGGCAGTGGCGGAAGAAAAATGCGAAATGGCCCAGCCTGCGCCTTTTTTGACCAATGCGAAGTGACCGTATGATGGAGTTGTTAACATTTTTTTTAGCTGCAAAAACACGGCACACACCAGAACAACACTGTTTACACGCAGCATGGACCACAACTGTCAGCCGGAATCTCTGTGACCGCGACTGACGTTGGTTGCCCCATGTCTTTAGTTAACTAAAGACAAAAAGGAAGCTGCACCACAAAATCTGTTATGAACTTGTGTTTTTGTTGGTTTTTTTTTTGAACATGTAATTTTCATTTTATGCACGTTTGTGGAAATGGGTGGAAGCTGTTTTCTTTCTTTCTTCTATTTTCTTAACAATTGGTTTCTTGGAATTTGCATGCATTTTGTTGAGGTGCACAACCTTTGCTCCGCCGAGGGCTGGGTCCCGGCTGGTAAGGGAAGTAATGAGGAAAAGAGTGCCAAACAAGTTCTTTGCAAAATGTGAGGTCGGCAGAGGAGCAGTGCCCTTTTGTTATTCTACTCAAGCACTTGATTGCTGTGTTGACAAATAAGTGAAGTGTACACTAGACCGTGTCTCGTCGTAACAGGCTTAAATTCGCTGCGTCATTTTTAACAATTCACGCCTGGCGTTTGAACCTGCCTTGACCTGTGGCGCAAGCCTGCCTCTGGCAGGCCTTTTTGCTAGCTCTCGGCATGCCAATCGAAGTTATTGCAGGTGAAGGCAGCATTTGTTTTTTTTTTTTTTTGTTGAAATGCTAGAGGGCCCCGGCCCTCGGACCACTCTTTAAGGTATAAAATGTAAGGGCTCCCGGGTCAGACTATATGTTTGAAAAACACGTGACGAAAGATTTGATCCTAATTCACCCTAACGAGACTCGAACCTTAGTCGAGGGTGGAAATGGAAATGGAAATGGATATCGTTAGTATAACGCAACCGATAAAGATAAAAGGTTGAATTTTAGTGTGTTGTGAGCCAAGGCATGTCAGATGACTCTGCAAAATAAACGCTGAATCGGCCGAGCTGTAAAGAAGCAGTAGTCTGGACACACACAAACGCACATTTTCATACAAAATTTTTCAACCGAATAAGCTGATGCGCGGCAAAAAAAAACATGGGTTTTAAGACAGGAATAAAAAAAAACTACTTCAAAAAAGATTTTTTAGAGTAACGTGAATCCCTTGCTACCTAAAAAAAATGTTGTTTTTTAAGACACGGAAATCCCTTAAGCTGGTCACTTGCCTTGAAACGTTCAAGCCCACATCGTCATTTTTAACAACCTTTTTTTTTTTCAGAGAACTGGGTCAATGTTATCTCAAGCAATAATGATCTACCAGCCAAAATCCCTCCTTCGATTTGTGTTTGACCAGGCCCCAACAGAAGTTCTGCTACACTCATTTTTTGGCTTCCCACCATGTGTATTTAAAATGAATGTCGTTAAAGAACTACATGAAAGAGGCCTTTGTGTGCTTTCTGCAAACGAGATGACAGTCTACATTGACCACCTTGAGTTTTGGTCAAATTGGCCCATTCAGAAACTTAACATCAAAATGGCTGGAGCTCAAAATCCCTCGATTGATGTGTGGCTTTCCAAAATGGGTGCTTTCGAAAACAGGCCTCAATTTGTGACCATTTTTGGGTCCTGGCATAAAGGTTTAACAGGCTACAGGATTTTAAAAAAAATTTATGATGAAGATCATCACGTAATTGCAACCTACATTGATGACCGTTTAAAAAGTTCTTCAGACATGACCTTTATAAAATAATGGAAATAAATTCCTCTTTTGATTTTGAACGAGGAGACTGTGACATCGTTTCGAAAGTAACTATAAGATGAATAAGGATTTTTTTTCTGTGTTTCGTCAGAAATAATTTTGCAAATTTAATTTTTGAAATTCTGATACAAATATTTATGTTGTTTAACTTGTCAGGACCAAGTGCGTGAGCAATGTATTATTTTTTAAACTTGTCTGGAATTCCGTGGTTTCTTTTTTTCTTTTCATGATGTTTCAAGGTCCTCTGTTTTTTCTTTCTGCACACATTAGAAAATCATCTTCAGGGTTCTTTCCTTGAAAGTTCTTGACGATGTTAATTTGAATTTTTTTTTAAAATTTTATTTTTATTTAGAGAAGCGGACATGAGATTGTAGAAAAAGTTGTGCCTTTTTTTTTTACGAGTTTAAGACCTTATAAACTCTGCTTAAACAATAAGGCAGTTGTAGTTAAACTTATTCTTTCAGTTTTTATTTAATTTTCACGAAACTTCTGTTTCAACTTTTGGCTTTGTTGGAAAAATTGATTGAAACCTTCCATGTAAAGACAACCAAAATGTAATAAACTGTGGAAATGATTGAGTGCCTCCTGCAAGTCTTATATTTTCTTTGACGGGAAAATACTTTCTGGGGGCCTGTTTTGTTTCTACGTGCACGAGTAAATCACCTTCTCCATTTTTTTACGTCATCGCACAAGGAGGGGGGGAGGCGGGTCTGTCGTGAAACGTAAAAGACAAAACATATTCTAAAAAATGCTGGCCCGATGCCTTTTCTCAGAGACGAGTCATTTTTGATGCCAAGAGGTATGCGACCGGAGGTTTATTCGTTTTATATCTTTGCCCGCAGACTTTTCATTTTTTAACCATTGCATGAACTTTAAACTACATCTTTTTTTTGCAAACTTGCATTTTTGGCTGTTTTTTTTTTTGTTGTTATTTCTAAATCGTTATGGTAAAATGTCGAACGATACTTTTTCAGGATGAAGGCACCGCTTGATTTTGGAGAAACGGAAACATTACAATGTGGATCTTTTAAAGGCACAACCTTTAAAAGGAAGGCACAACCTTTAAAAGGATCGATCCAGGACCGGAATGCCTCTATAAGAGTCTTTGCTTTTTTTTGAATAATGATGATATTGAAGGAGCTCTTTTCACAATAGCAACAGAGACAAACAATGAAGATGTGTGGAATGTAATTGAAGCATTAATTGGCTGCCGCCTTTATGACAACTTTCATCAGTTTTGCAAGCAGCAAGGAAAAGTATATACTGTAAGTAAAAAAATATAAACGTTTGCGAACCATGGCAACGGTTTGAAAAGACCGTCAACGCCACGAGTAATTAAAAACCCGAACCTATGAAAATTGCACGTTAAAGTGCACATCCTGTTTCGTTTTTTCACAATGTTTGTAACCTTTTACTCATTTTTTTTACGCTGTTTATAAAAATTTGTGCATGGTAACTGATGAAGCGTAGAATGAATCACTGAAAGCGTTGCAACGTCATACAGCCCCGATTTACATCATAACCTCAAATTTAAATACTTGTAAAGTCACCCAAACTTTTTTGTGATAAACCTGTTTAGGGCAAATTCAATACATTTCAGAAAAATTAATTCGCTTGTTTAAAAAATAAAGTTTCTCCCTAGTTTATTTATTCGTTTATGATTTTTGCGTAACTGACCTTTGTGTGGGCTTTTACGGGCAAAATTAACATGTTGCTGCTTATTTTAGCGAGATTTGATAGAAATTTGAACCTTGTAAAACCTCAAACTTTGTAAACCTTGGTAAAATTTATTGTTACACCGATCGTTTCTGTGAATAAACCGAACTTTGTGTATTTAAAACCTCCCCCAAATATTCTTTACTTAACAAATTACTACGCTGTGGGTCCTTTATTAAATTTGGGTGTAAAAGATAATCTAAATGTTCCAAATGTGAACCTAACTTCCAAATGCCTCTGATATTTTAAGGGACAGAAAAAAAACATAATCAACTTCGCGACCACCAAAATGTCATAAAATGGTGTTTTTTTTAAAATTAAGTTTAAAAAACGAAAAAGAGACAGTTATCGTACCGTTGAATTTTGTTTTTTTTTTTAATTTGCTTATTATTTGTTTGCTTTGATTGTCAAAAGAGGTCACGTTTTGCATGCATTTGAAAATATTTGATTTTGTGCCTCCTTTTTCAGGTAAAACTTTTGACTATACTTTATGGTTGCAGTAAGTGGCAAGGGAACCATAGCGTTTTTACCCATGCACACGATTACGCTCTTTGTATGGGCATGCCCGACGTTAATGCAACTGCCTTTGAAATCAACTCCGCTGCTTTATTGTTTGGGCGTCGAATCAATGTTGTGTGGAATGTGCCAGGTCTTGTAAATCATAATATGATTTTAAACTCTTATTTTTTGTTATTTTTTATTAGAGGCCTGTTTTTTTCTGATCAAATCAAAATTTCGGTTTTTACTTTAAAAGCCCATTCCTGAATCAAATTATATGTTTTATGTATTCCAGGAAGCATTTCTTCAGCCAATTAACTCGCTTGTCTCAGGCTGGCCCATAAATGTGCTATCTTTTGGGGAAGAGTATTATTGTCCGATTCTGCAATTAAAACATTATCGTCCTGAACCGGAAACAGCTGTTTCGACGAATGCTCCCACACTTGCTGGCACACCGAGCGATTTAAGGTGGTTTAAATCGCAATTCTTTGATCGAATTTGAATCTGTTAGGTCACTAGATCGCAAATGTGAAAATAAAATTTTTACCTTGGTTTTGCTTTTTCCAGAGGTGTTGTGATACCAAAAAGCGCAAAATTTCAAGAGGAAACGGGGTTCCTAGCTGGTTCTTCGATCCAATTTTTTTCCAAACAGGGAAAGTCTTTTTTTTCTGCAATGGCTTTCAAATGCAATGTATCTCTCAATGATATGATGGAGACTTTTTTTGAGTTTCTGAATATGAACTGGGAGCTTATTTCACCTATGGTTAAAACGACTCAAGAAAAATATTGGCATTCTGTTAACAGCCCAACTTTTCTTCCGTCAGACACAGAATTTCAGTTGATGGCTAAAATGCTAAGTTGTTATATTGTTGTGCTTAAGAATGCATCTGTTTTGAAATGCTTTGGAAGTATAAGCGCGAAACAAATTGTGCTAAAGATAGTTAAGGAAAGTAAAACTGAATTCTATGGGTTGTACACCATTTTGAAGTGGTCTCCAAATCCGGTAAGTAAAAACGCTTCTGTTGTTCTGATCTCAAAATGTTCTTGTTTGTGTACCTTCATTGTTTTGTTTTCTGTTTTATTCTAGAAAGTAATGCATCTCAAAATCCCTTTCCTTGTTTTCCTTGATGAAACATGCGACAGACATTATTTTTCTTTGAAAATGGGAAAGTTCTCGTTTCTTAACGCTTTGAATTATTTTGTAAAATCGCATGTTCTTGATATTCGGAGAGACATTTTACTGTTTATCAAGAATCTTTTTTTTCTTGATCACCAATCCACGTCTATTTTGCCCCAATTGATTGATGAGTGTGGACAAAAAATTTGCTCTGCTCATGAATATGAGAGATATTTTTTAAGCAATCGGGCAATTCTGCAAAGGTCTGAACTTATAGCAATAGGTCTGATTTATGATTTAAACATCACTATCATTCTTGACGGAAAAGAATCCTCTATAACGAAGAATAAGGCTGGAAAAAAAGTTTTTCTTAGAGCAACAACTCATCTTAACTCTTCAATTTATTATGAGCCCTTTCTTTCAGAAGTAAGTGGCTTACAAGCCAAATGAATTGTGTTTTGTTTCTCACTTAAAAATCATGAAAACGGTTGACCCTTCAAAAACTTTTAATTTTAAACAAATATTTTGCAGCTGCCATCTCTTGCTTGGAAGCCAAAGGTTAAAGTTTTTGAAAAAATAGATGAAGACACGTCTCACCTCCAAAAAAATGTAGACCCAGTTAGCACAATAACGTCAGCAAAACTTGATCATCCCAATTCTGGTTTTTTAAACTTGGGAAATACTTGCTTTCTTAACTCCGTATTACAGGTAAGTGTCGTTTCCGAATCCTAATTTGTTCAAAAACAACTGGTGTTATAAGTATATTTTTTTTATTAAGAAATGTCGTTTTCTAGTGCTTTTCTTTTTTTTTCATGTTTCAGGTGCTTTTTAACTCAAAAACATTTCTTCAAACGGTGGTTGAGCATAGTGTTGGCTGCAAGGAGGAACCATGCATTTGTTGTGACATTCATGGTGATTACAAAGCCGTTTGTCAGATAGAACGCGGCTCAAGCAGCGTTGCTCCAATTAATGTTGTAATGAAATTGACAGGTATTTAACATGCCCAAAACAAATTCTTCAACTTACAAATTGAAATGTGTTTTTATATAAAGACTAACTACAAACTGTTTGGTTGTTTTTAAGAAATAATGCCCGACGCTGTTTTTAAGGAGCAACAGGACGCTAACTCATTTTATCAGTGTCTCGTAGAAAAAGTAGTGAAATGCCTTGGTACTGATGCAAATTTTTCTGGTGAAGTAAAAATGCAAAGTAGGTTCTCTCCTTATTCTAAAATCAGCTCTTTTATTGTTAATGCCGCATTTCCTTTGAAACAATTCAATATCAAAAGACCTAAGACGATCTTGCCGAAGTGAAAACCTGACATATCTTGGGTGATCTGCAACTGAACAAGAGACAAATGTGGCAAATGAGTTTAAAAAAATCGAATTTCCTTTTTTTTTTTCAGAAATTTGCAGTAAATGCCAGAAAAAAGAGTGAAAATAGAAAAGTTTATTTCGGTTCATGTTCCTTTACAAGACACAGTACAAGAATCAGTGCTTAGATCATTCTCTGCTCATGATGAAATGAGTTGTGAAGATTGCCAAATAAACACAATCCATTCAGTAACTGAAACACCGATTCTTTTGCCAGACTTGTTGAGTGTGCAATTAAATCGGTAAGTATTACACTGGGGCTTCAAAACTTCCTTATTATTTCTATTTAGCTGATTCATCTTCCTTAAGATGCCAAACGAATGAACATTGTCAAGAAAAAACGCTTAGCTAACAATTTTCCTTAACCTGCACTTAATCGCTGGCATAAGAAACGAATGTAAAAGCTTCCATTCGTTTACATCTAAAGAAAGAAACTCATTTAAATTAGAGCTGTTTGCAAACTTTTTTTTGTCAGCCTTTCTTTAGGTATGCCTTCAAATATTTTACTTGTTTTAGGTTTACTTACAATCGAACAAAACAACAATCTGAGCGATGTGTTAAAAGTGTTAAAATGTCTACGACAATAACCATTCACGAGACCAAGTATAAACTTGTTGGAGTAATTCTCCATTATGGTGAAACATCAAACGAAGGACACTATAGAGCTGCATGTCTAAGAGACAAAAAAATGGTGCTGTTTGATGACTCCATGGTTTGTATTTTACCTTTTCTTAAACTTTAACTCTTTTTTTAACAAAGTTTTTTAAATTTTGTAAAACTTATTTGAATGCATCTTTTTGTGTAGCCTATATCTTATTTAGACCTTCATTGTGAAGAAGTTGAGCTGGAAGCGTACATGGCTTTGTATGAAAAAGAACGAGATACAGGTGACCCTGCGAAAAACACATCCCTTGAACGCGAGGTACATTTAATCCATTTTTTATTTTTGCTATTATTTTTTGTCAACAAATGCCAATTTGCCATTTTCAAATTTTTTTAAAGGGTCAAGCTTCTGTACCGGAAACATCATTTTCATCGAGTGACGGAAAAAACTGTGCCTCCAGCAAAGATGCCATTGTGGAAAAAAAAAATAAGCCCGATTTTGATGTGTCGTCTTATGGTCACTCAGATTTTGAAATGTCCAATTGTGATAATGACAACAGTGGTATAGTCGATGATCAAGACGACAGCATCAGTGTGCCTTATGTTTGTCCTGGGGGAGAAGGTGTAGCTTCTCGGCAAGCAAATTTAAGAACCCCTGGTGGTTTGCCGACAGCTCCACCACGTGAGTATTTCGTTGCCTTTTTTGGGAACGAAACAAACAATCTTTTAATTAAATCAGAGTTTTGTTTATTTATAAAAACTGTTTTTACTGCCGTTTTTCATTTCTTTTTTTAACATTATTTGTTATTTTTCGGGACAGATGTAATTCAAAGTCGTGGTGAAATTGCACATACTCGTGAGACTTGTTCACACTACGGATGGGCTGCTACCTGTGCTGGTGAATCTGGCCTGTCGCAGCCACTCGAATTTGGCACCATGTCAGTCAAGTGCAACAGAGGTCAAGAAGGCTGTGGTGCACTGTTTTGGCCGGCAGAAAGGCTTGTTGGGAGAGGATCAACGAAAGGCACGCAAACACCTTCAGTTTGCTGCGGCCATGATGGAGCATTTAAAGCCCCACCTGAGGCGCAATTTAAAGAACCTGCACGCCACATCAAACAGCTTTTCGTTGCCAAAACATCTAGAGCAAGACATTTTCGTTCCAATATTCAGGTGTTCAATAGTTCTTTTGCTATGGCAAGCATGGTTGTTAAAAGAAAATTTCACGACCATCATGGTCTTAAGATGGTTTACTTTGCTGGCAAACTGACGTACCAAGGACACGTCATTGCTCCGAATAATGATGACAAATACCAAAGTGCGGCCCATGCGTTTTTGATTGCTGAGCAGGAAGATGCCGTGCAAAGAAGACGTTCGTTCAATGAGCATTGCCAGAGCCTCGATCAAACCATTTTTTGTGATCTTGAAGAATACTTGCGGTCTAACAACCCCTATTGCCAGGCACTGGTTTCTGCCGGAGAGTTAATGAGAGACGCTGATCTTGATGTGACGGACGCGGTAATGGTGATCAATCCTCGGCCGACTACAAACTTGTACGGCATTGATCGCGCTCACGTCAACGCTCTTCATGATGAAGGAAATTGTTTAGTTCCACCGCAAGGATCCGGATTATGTGCGGTTTTCTCTGACCTTCCCGCAGGAGAAGGATATGATCTTGCTATAAACCTAAGAGCCACTGACGCTCTGCCAGTGGATGACGTGAATGATGCCAATAGAGTTGCTGTGGGTGCTGAAATTGAGGATGAGAACGTTTTTCAAAAGAATTTGCGTCCAATAAGGAGGAGGCGAGCCCTTTTAGACGTTCTTTCTTTTCCATTATTTCATTTGCATGGTGAAGATAGCTACTTTGACTATCGTGAGACAAAGAGACGCAATAACGTAGTTTCGGCAATAGAAGAAGAAGAGTACTGGATGGATGATGACCATCAGTTGCGGTTTGATTCTATGCAATCATACTATGCAAGTCGCCTCATGGTAAGGGAGAATATTTTCTCTCCCCTTCACCATGGGCAAAGATTGTTCTTAGAATACATTATTGCCGCAGCTCTTAAACTCGAGGAAGAGAGACTCACGTTCTACGAGAAGTTCCAGGAAAACATTTTTATAGACAGCAGACAACGGGTGCTTGGAATCCTAAAGGAAATGGCAGATCAAGACGAAAAAAAGGTCGGACACGTTGCTGTTCTTCCATCAAGCTTTCCGGGTGGATTCCGCCACATGAGATATTGCTTTCTTACAGGGCTGGCAATAACAAGAAAAGTCAATGATCCCACTTTTATGATAACACTAACCCTGGACCCCTCAAACAAGGAACTTATGGAAGAGCTGGAGCTGGAGGGTCAAGGGTTAAGATACGTATACTGGCGACCTGACTTGGTTTCAAGAAGCTTTTCGATGCGGATTGTAACTTTAATGAATGATGTCGTCCAAAAACAAATTTTAGGAAAATGTGCGGCTTGGATTGGGGTTAAAGAAACCCAAAAAAACAGTAAGCATTTCGTCCTTTTTTTAAATCAAAAAACCCTGTTCCCATTCAAGTTTTCACCAGTCACGTCATTAAAATAAAAATTGTTTTTCACTGTGTAACAATTTTTTTAACATTGCAATACTCTGGATTCACCAGATTAAAAGCTGTTTGTTTGTTTCATTTAACTGAAACCTTACGCTCTTCATTCAAAATGCAAAAGTTGTTTCCTTTTTTTTTGACTAACAAAATACTTCTATGAAAATGAATGTCGCGAACCAAAATACCACGTCAACTTTTGAAACAGATCGATTTAAAAAAAATGTTTTTGTATCTTATTTATGTTTTACTTTCAGCTAACCCACATCTTCACATCATATTTTTTATGGAACCCCAGGATGTTCCAAGGACCCCAGAGCAGATAAATGCTTTTCTAACTGCAGAGATACCAAGTGACCCAATTTTGCAAAGGCTTGTCAAAAAGTTTAGTATCCACCCACCATGTGACGTTCATCCTGAAAGAGCTGTCTGTCGCAAAGATGACCCCCAAACATGCAAAAACGGATACCCCAAAAACATTCAGGATGCAACAATTATCACAAAGAACAGAGTTTTTCCACGCAGGAGAGAGGGAGCATCCCTAAATGTTATTGGTTTTGACAGGCCTGTGACTAATAGTGAC
The DNA here is from genome assembly GCA_030522485.1 of Stenchaetothrips biformis. Taxonomy (NCBI): domain Eukaryota; kingdom Metazoa; phylum Arthropoda; class Insecta; order Thysanoptera; family Thripidae; genus Stenchaetothrips; species Stenchaetothrips biformis. Next base: position 844,020 of record CM060095.1, on the reverse strand, counting down.
ATCAAACCTCATATTTCCAAATGCCTTGGAAGGTGGGGAGATCACTATGTAGAGATGTGCAGAGGAATTGGATCTATATATCTATATAAAGAAAATGTAATATAAGCACTATATTATATAAAGGCACCGTTCTGGTTCTAATTGCATGCGCAGGGTTCACACCGGTCAGGGAAATCAGGGAAGTCATGGAAAAGTCAGGGAAATTGAAAGGGGAACTGGAAGTCAGGGAAATTTGATTTTGGTCAGGGAAATTTTGAAAATTTGGTCAAAGTATGAATTTTAGATGCCGCACGGGTGCAAGCTGCAACGCGTTTGGCTCTGGTAGTGGACATTAAATTTGATAAAAAGTCAGGGAAAATTAGAAATTTAGTCTCTGGATATCAGGGAAAAGTCAGGGAAAACAAAGAAGGGACATTGGTGTGAACCCTGATGCAATTGAAAATGGGACCACACACAATGCACTGAGGATCACCTGCTCCTTGCTTGGAAAGAATGTGGTACTGTCATGAAAACACTGCTCGTAACAAGCTGCTCAAAATGTTCAGAATCAATAAAATGGCTTTTGGTGGACCTTCCTCACTGTCAAAGTGACAGTGAATTAAAAACAAATTGTGAGGACTCGTACCAGAAGTAGCTGGGCTCCCAATCTCATTCCGATATGTCACAACATTCCATTTTCCCGGACTCTTCTCAGATGAAGTAGCCACCTCAACTAAAAAAATACAATGTAAATAAACAGAGTGTTGATACCTTGGTTGATACCCTGCATGAGAGAGATAAATTATTGAAACAAATTACTCACTTAAAATGTTAGGATTACTGTTTTCATTCATTGCTAAGTTTTGTTTTGAGGGAGAGAGAGTTGTTCTCACTGAAATGCTCGGAAGCCGTTTTCTCCAGTTTGACCCTGGGCTGTTGCTGTTACTACCGGACTAAAGTTGGCCAGGAAAATTTCCTGGCCAGGAAAACGACTTTTTTCCGACCATCTAAAAATGCGTCCCATGGCCTCAGGAACAACATATCGAGAGATGGCGGAAACAAATTTGCAAACTTTACTTCGACTCTGGACTTAGAAATTTTTTCCTAGCAAGGAAAATTTTACTTTTCCGTCACCATATAAAAACGCGTCCCATGGCCTCAGGAACAACATATCGAGAGATGGCGGAAACAAATTTGAAAACTTTAGCCAGGATATTTTTACTTTTTCGCCATCATTTAAAAATGCGTCCCATGGCCTCGGGAACAACATTTTGTTAGGTTTAACGTCAGTGTTAGTTGGTAGCGCCGATACCGGTCGGCGCTCTAATGTCGCGGTGCCGAGTCCCAGCCTAGCATTGTTAGAGTCAGCCTTAGTCGTTCTTCGGTCCGCTTTTCTGTGCTCCCTCCCAAATCTTTACATCAGAAATGGGATTCGACCATGTCACGGACCGCCATCAGGATGACGGAGGACGACGTGAAGACCGCATCGAGGCGATCCTGGAGAACTGGGCGCGCACCCCACGCGTACCCGACCTGGCCCTAGGAGTGTTGCAGGTCATCCCGCGCAAGGCGTTCATGGCTGGCCTTCACAACTCTGACGTGCGTCACCAGCTGCACCTGCGCCGCCCCGCCTCTTTCCATGAGGCCCTGACGGACGCGCTGCACATCGAGGCTGTCCAGGAGCAGGAGGCCCTGTCAAGTAAGCGGCTTCCGCTGCAAGTGTCCCAGGTTGCTGCCACCCCGTCGGCGACTGCTGCCGGCCAAGACGCCGGCGGTCAGGATGGCGACTGCGGCGCCGACGCATACGTGCGGTGCGTGGCGCCCGAGATTGCTGAGGGCCCCTCACCCTGCAAATGAAAGAGCTGGCCCGTTCCCTGGAAGCCAGCAGCCGGGGCCCGGATCGTGCAAGGCCGTCGCGGGACCGCGACGACCGCTGTTTTGAGTGCAAGCAGCCCGGACATTATGCACGTGACTGCCCTGCCCGAGAAGGCCGTGATCGTCGTGGGGGCGACCGCCGCGGGAGGGGAGACCGTCGCGGCCGCGACCACCGCCGCAACCGCAGCAGCAGCGGGCTGCGCAACAACACCACCAACTATCGACGTTCAGGAAACGGCCAGTAGCCGCACCGTTGGGCTCGGTTGCGGCTACCTCCTAGCCCCTATGTGCCCCGCCTCATCCGGCGCCAAGCGCACGGGCCACACCCGACGCCCCAGCAGGTATCGTGGCACTTGGACCAATCCACGGCGTCCACTGTCGCATTGTTTATGATGTGGGTGCTGTTGTGACCATTGTCAAGAAGGGTTTACTTGGCACCTGCACTGCAAGCCGCCCCTGCGCCCCTCAGCCCTGCACGTGCGCTGCGCAGTTGTCGGCTCCTGCGCTGATTCCAGCGCTCTCCTTGGCCCCCGCACTGCCTCCGTGACCCTCGACGGCAACCCCTGCTCGATGCCTGTCTTCGAGGGGGATATCTACGACGACTGCTTGCTTGGCGCCGACTTCATTGCTGCCCACGTAAAGGTCTTCAGCACGGACGACGACCGCATCCAGCTGCGGTGTAGACGCTCACGCTGAAAACCTTACGAAGTATTTTGAGCATACATAATACAAACCAATTTACTTTGTTATACGAAGACATACTTCGTAGTTTACAAACTATTTTCTTTGTAAGCTTAAGTATGCCCAAAATACTTTGTCATATGAAGCTACTTTACTTCGTTTGGCTTCAATAGCTTGTAAGGTTTTCAGAGTGCTGGGTGCGCATGACTCGTGTCACCAAGCCGCTCGCAGTGCACCCCGTCTGCGTCCGTGTCGTGGCCCAGCAGTCCATCTGCATCCCGGCGGGGGCGAGTCGTTACGTGGGCGTGGCTGCTAAGAGGTGCGGCGAGTTGAACCCACGGAGTGTAGCCGGTGCTTCCACTCCCTTCCGCTCTCACGGGCCCGAGGCCGGTGGGGGTGGGGTTCCGCAACCTGCCGCTGGCGTTGCACCCCTGAACCTAGTCGTACTGGCAGTCGGGGATTGGAGCGTGCCCCCGTAACGAACCACAAAGGGAACGGAAAATCTTTTGGTCGATGTCCGCAGCGTGGCAGGTACGGAGTCTGAGTTGCGCCCTGCCCATTTGCCCTCAGGTCTTGAACAGGAAAACGCCATGCTTGTGGGAGAAGATGGCTCGCTGGTGGTACGCGTGCAAAACAAGAGCCAGCCCCCTCGCACTCTCCGTTGTGGCCGCTGCCTCCTCAAGCTCGACATCTACAGCCCGGCCCCTGTAAGCGCCGTCGCCGAGGCCCCTCCTCGCGAGCGTTTGCCTGGAGAGCTTCCGAAGCCCCTTGAAGAGCTACTACTCGCGCGGTGTGCGGAGAACTTGGTGGCCGAGCAGCTTGGGCGGTACGAGGGCTAGTGCGTGAGTTCCAGGACGTGTTTTCCATCACCGGCGACTGTCCGCTGGTCCAGCACATCATCGACACGGGCGACGCCACGCCTATCAAGCAGCGCCCCCGTCGCCTGGACTTCACCAAACAGGAGCAGGCCGACAAGAGCATCGCTGACATGCTGCGCAAAGGAGTGATCCGCCCGTCTTGGGCCTCGCCGGTCGTCCTCCTTACCAAAAAGGATGGGTCAATTCGGTTTGCAATTGACTTCCGCAAATTGAACGCAGTAACACGTAAGGACGCATACCCTTTGCCACGCATAGACGCTGGATTCGCTCCGCGGCTCCCACTGGTTTAGCTCCCTGGATCTGCGTTGGGGGTATACCCGTGACATATTTTGGATCCGAGCAAATTTGAGCGAAGGTCGATGGACATCCAAGCAAAACCGAGCAAGTACCGAGCAAGTGCCGAGCAACTCCGAGCAAATTCGAGCAAATACCGAGCAAGAACCGAGCAGCTCCGAGCAAATGTCCTGTCGAGCAACGCAGCCGAGCAGCGGCACCAGTCCACACGAAAAAGGCCATCCCAGGCCCAGGAAATAGTCCGACATGCATCGACCTGTATTTTTTCGCTCAAATCAGTTAGCCGAAGAGTCCAAGCCCAAAACAGCCTTTTGCGTCCCTGGACATGGCTTGTACGAGTTTGAGCGAATGTATTTTGGGCTATGCAACGCCCCGAGTACCTTTCGGCGGCTAATGGACAAGTTGATGCCACGCTACTTGTCGCGTGTCTACCTCGACGATGTGGTCATTCCTGGAAAACCTTTACTGTGTCTCGTTCACCCTGGAGGCAGCGTATTTTTCCTGGAGGGATGCCGGGCGATGCGGGGAATTCTTAAAATTGTCCAAATTCGTTAACTTCAAAGATGAACACGAAAAAAAAAGCGGTCATACAAAAAACATGAGAGCGTCGTGCGGACGTCCTGAGCGGTGGTGAGGGTAGCGTGCGGGCGTACGCTCTTTCCCAACTCAGCCCCCACCCCGCCGTGCACGGCCGCACTACGGTCTCCTGTTTCTCCCAATTATCACGTGTATCCGATAGTTATCTGGCTAGCGCACCAGTCCCGCCGAAGCGAATCCGTAGCGAACTAGTCCATTCATGAGTTCACTGATAAACAAACACCTGAAAACTATGCCCTTGCATAGCGTACACACTGAGATTAAAAGAGTCGTGATCAGCACTTAAATTTAAGTCAGGAATTCCTTCTCACTGAAATGTGGGTGAGGAAAGTTTCCTCGCTCAAATTTGAGTAAGATTTCCTCACCCAGATTTGTATGATACTATTGTAGCCACATATGTGGCTGACTCACCCTTCCGTTGGCAAATTTGGATGAGGAAGTCCCTCTTACCCAAATTTGGTCGAGGAACCTTCCTCACCCAAATTTGGGTGAGTGTTTCTCGCCCAAAATTGGGTATTGATTGACTCTTTTATATGAACGAGTTACGCTCCTGGAACGGCGCGAATAATCGTTTGAAGCCCTAAGTAAAGGCGTACATTGCTAAAGGACTTTCTGGAAAAATTAAGATGCCCTTTTTAAGGCTTCAAACACTTTCCGCCCCCGAAGGGTGCGAAAGAATATGGCTCCTTAAGGGGCCTAACTTCTATGACTTTGTTTCACCAGTGTTCTCAAACTGAAGGAGGTCAGTTCCAACGGAAAGCGAGAAACAACTTGAATTTTTGGTGTACGGTTCCTTTAAAATATCGTCGACATACCGTGAAATAACGTCGAAAAGACGTTGAAATTAAGGGAAAGAACTTGTTCAAGATAAAACTGTGTAAAAAAGTTTTCGAAGTTGTTTGCTCCTCTCGCGCACGAAGAGGGAACTCATCCACAGGCCGTGTACTTAAAGCGAACTGAACTTTCCTGTACTGGTAAATGGAATACTATGCAATGTCCCTGGTGTAACTCCGTCCAGTTCCTTTGAATCCATGAATAGAATAAGAAGAAATCTCGTCGAAATACAGCAGATTTATTTGCATTGTTAATCATTGTCTAACCACTACATCAAATCTCTAATGGCTGATTGCAGCACGTCTAGGCCGTTCTTATTGAGATGAATGCCGTCACTGAAACAAGAAAAAAATGATCTTTGATTTCAAATGTTTGTGCACCACCCACTAAAGGCTCCAAAAGCTAGAAATGTTTTTAAACTTTCATAAGAGCAATGAGGCATGATGCTTTCGGAATTCGAAAACTGCAATCAAAGTTTTTTTTGGCGGTGGGGAATTCAATTTTAAATGGAAGGAAAAGTAACGTCAAAGAAAAAAGTTAATGTTCAAAAGCAACCTCTTTTTGACCTGCATTGCTGTTTACTCTATGTAAAGAACTTTTGGTTGTGTATAACGCTCATAAATTTCGTGAAGCAAACGCAGAAGTTCTGATGCGTTCCTGAAGTGAGAACGTGAAAGCCGTACCTTTTAAAATGCCAACCCTTGATGAGGATCCTCAGGTCGATGACAGCAAGGTTCTCTTCTGTAAAATTACAACGTGATTGATTACGAGCACAGCAATTATACACACAAAATGACATGCAACATTTTTTGTTCCACAAGTTGTGCAATGCCAAGCACATCCGACAGTGATTCACTATTGTTGCCGCCTGGTGAAACATATTCAGGGTGGCCACATGTCAGGAACGTCAGGGAAAAGTAAGGAAGATAAAAATCTGTCAGGAAATTAAAAGGGAAAATTGCTAGCTGTCGGGGAAATTCAAAATCATCGGTGACGGATTTTGCAGTGTGCTTCAAACGTATTTAAAAGCGGACTCTGGACCGTTGGCACCATAATTTCGTCAATGCAAGTCTTGGTATTTTAACTCGGTTCGCTCGCGTCAGAAGATTCTTTAAGCATCATTTATAATGAATACGTTTTCACTACGGAATCCCCTATGTATGTGTCACGTTTGGTCAGGGATTTGTCCTGGAATTTCGTTATCCAAAGTTTGTGGCCACCCTAATATTGTCCGACGCCTTTTTCAAATCGTACTTTCATTGGACAATTTGTCCCAACAATGGATGTGCTTAAAATTGGATCAGCCACGGAAAAAAGAAAGTATCATAACCTTTCATGTGTATGTTTAAATCCCTTGCCAAATCAGTGACAGCAATGCCTCTGCAGTGCATGTCGTTGACAACCTCGATTTAGAAGGAGTCACCTCTCTCCAAGACCAGGAGGTGGAAACGGTGCGCACATCTTTTAACAATAGGGCCAAAATGGTATAGCTCGCTCCCAAAAACCAGAAGCGTTTCATGGGTCATAGGAGGTGGTTCTTAACTGCGATTGCGCTTTGTTATGGAGAGACCTACACGAGAAATAATTCTAAGTTACCAGTTTCGAAATGCTCTATCAAAAGTTTTAATTTGTTGTAACGTCTATAATGTACTTTGAAAGCAAAATAAACGTTTCATTGAAAACCTATATTTCGTCTCTTTTAAAAATTAATGACTCTTACAAATACTACACACATCTGAATGCCTGTAACGTTCGTCAGAGCAATTTTTCTTGTTGCTAGAGCACGATATGATGTTCCGCGCCACCAGGCAAATCTAAGTGAAGGAAAGTCTCGCACTGTTTGGCGTGAATTACAAACCTCGAACTATAAACAATGTCTCACGCTTAAGTGTGGACCATGTTTGCACACGGTCTGTGACACACTTGCATGCGTGGGACAAACGCTTACAGTTGTAAGCGTATGTAGTTAACGACAAATAGTGTTTGAAAGTTCAACACTTGCATTGGCAGTGCACAATGCCAAGATTTTTTACCTCAATAGAGAGCTAAGAGTTCATCGACATAAAACTATATCACGAATTCAGAATTATACAGAATTCATCATTTGTATCGCACCTCTTCGTTTCGCTCTGTCATGAGTGAATGTGGTGAGCTTGCAAAACTTAACCTTGGTTGCTCATTCACGCCAAGTGCTTAGGTCATTTTCTACATGAGTACAGTTCTACACCTTTCCCCTTTACTTGCGAGGTTAATAAAAATGTGTTGGTCGTTCATTCAGACGATTCTTTTTTAACATAAGAAAATAATCTTATTAGCCTTAAAGTGATCTCCTGTTACTCCCTTAATTCTCTGCTATCGGAGTTGTTTTGGTATCCTTCAACAATGTAAGTTACTTGCCTGGTTCAGCATCGTAGGACACCATCTTCATCGTAACGTTACAGGAATGCGACGAAGTAATTCGCGTTACAAAGAAGCAACTTGAGAAAAAAAAAAGAAAGAAAAAAGCAGATAGAAAAATGACATATGTTTAATAGACATGCATGCCCATATATTTTGCCCGTCTATTTTACCTCGTTTGACTCCTTGAACAACTAGCATATATGTATCTGCAAAATGTACTTACCAAATGTCATGGGACATTTTTTGTCCCCCAGGCTAACCAATTTCAAGCACATCCGATAGTGATACAATCACGTTGCCGCCTGGTGACAAATTTGTCCGACGCTTTGTGCAAAGTGTACTTTCGTTAGAAAATTTTTCCCACCAGGCGGACAAAAATGTGTATCACCAACGGCTGTGCTTAAAATTACATTACCCATGGGGCAAAAAAAAAGTCTCTTGACCTGAAGTGTGTAGCGGTGTGAGAAATCTCCTCGGGTCCCCAGTCGACTTCTTGTACGCCGCTAAAGGCACATAACTCCACTGTTATCAAAATAGGGCCACCAAACGCGGACAAAATGATATCAAAATATGGCGTATTTCTCGTATCTGCCAAAATGAAACAAAGACCCACGTGGCCACAGCGACATCAGCAACGGCGCTTTGATCCCATGCAGATGTTAAGCTCGTTGGGTTCTGAGACCAGTTTTCCTTCATAATTAAGGCAGTTTACAGCATTGCACTCAGAGAAAGAACTGATTTGTATTTGGGAAACAATTTCTAAAAGTCCAGGAAAGAATTTCAAACAATTAAACTCTGAAGTAATGTGTCCCCCCCCCCTCAAAAAAAAATGGTCATGTCCACTGGTAAAATGATGGCGCAGTTTTACTCTTCATTTAAGCGTGCAAATACGCATGGAGACTTTACACCCTTCTTGAAGCGTACATCTACGTTTTAAGACGATTCCCCTATGCATTCAGGAGAAAAAAGGGCATTAGCTTTTGTTAGGGCGAAAGGCTGTACGCTTCACGAAAGGCGTAATACAACGCCTTAGTTTTACCAATGTTACTTACCTGGCTTTTCATCGAAGTACCTTATCTAAGAACACTGTCTTCAAAAGGTTACAAGAGAAATCGGAAGAAGAAGGAACTCAGAATGCAAGAAGAAAGTGGAATCAGCACAAAAAGCAACAAATGATTATTAAAGAACGGAACAAAACATCATGCAAGGATTAAAAAAACAAAAAAAAAAAAACCAGATATTTTTACCTCCTTTGCTTCTTTGAACGATGAAGTCTGACACCTGCAGCACAGTTTCCGTCCTGTAGCCTGTTGGAGGAGGCGTCACTATGATGGCCTTTTGGGCAATGGCCTTCACAACATCGATTAGCTTTCCGGTGTCTCTTATGATTGTTTCCAGCTTGTTGTTCTGACCAAAAAGAATCGCATATGGAACCATTACACACTGCGCACGTGTCTTCCCTGGACATTGAAGGCGACTCCATGGTCCTGCGTGGCACCGGCCAAAGGATCCCCTTGCGCCGTGTCACCATCTTAGAGATAGGAAGATTATGCTTTCGCATAATAGCATAATTTCTTGAGAAGCACGTTACATTCACGGGAGCAACATTTTTGGTACCCCCTCACTCTCCCCATTCCGAAACTATAAAGCATAATAAAGCATAATTTGCGAAAAACGCAGCATAATGCCTAAAACGCATAATCAGGGCATAATTGAGCCAAATTTCAGTCGCGGCGGGCATATACCTTCTAAAAATGTTGTTTTTGTGTGAAAATCACTGGCTTGGTTTTGAATTTGGCGCGACTCTCGGTCAGCGCCTTGTCGAAATGCGACGCGGGACTACTTGGGGAGGAGGGGGGAGGGGCGTCGCGTGGAGCGGGAGCGGAGCCAGGCCTCAGGCCTCTGCAGTGGTTGTGGGCGTGTGGGCGTGTGGCAGTGGGGCGCATCAACACTAACAGCGAGAAAATGAAGAAAGCCGGCACTATGACAGTCTCCAAGCGAGCCTTCGATTACAGCAGCGAAGGGATGTACGTTTTTGATAGGAAAAAAGCTATTATGCACTGTCGACACTGCGAGGTGCGCGTAGACTGGGAGAAGAAAAGTGTTGTCGACAACCACTGCAGTTCCACCAGGCACAAGAATAGTGTAAAAGAAGCTAAAGAAAAGGACAAAAAACGACAGGGTTCGATCAGTGACTCGTTTGAAAAGTCAAAGAAATTGAAAGATGATAGAGAGGAGTTTATCAAGTCCACCGTGCACGCTTTCACTAAGGCGAATATTCCCCTGCACAAGTTAGGGCATCCAGCTATTAGAAAGTTTTTCAAAAAATACATTCCTGGTGAGTGTCAACATGCAATTTTGCATTTAATTTATTGCTAATTTTACATAAACTCTCGCCGCATAAACTTGAGTTTGGTTTTGCTTTTATTCGCGGTGAGTTCGTATATGCGATGGACGACAAACCTCCTAACCTCAAACTTGTTTATTTTTCGTTTTAGGTGGTGGGGATCTTCCAAGTGTTAGAACATTGAGAGACAAATATGTTCCGATTTTGAAGGCTGAATACGACGACACGATAAGGAAAAAACTGAAAGGAAGAAAGGTTGCCGTTCTTTGCGACGAGACAACAAACCGCAAGGGTGAGGCAGTCTTGGTGACTCTGTTGAAGTGCCTCCCATCTGAAACTGATCCAGAACCATTTATTGTCGTCGGCTCAGTCAAAATTTTGTCTGCATGTAACGCGGATCAGGTCTCTAAAGCAATAATCCAGGTAAATTTTATAACTTCCTCTCTATACAAATATATAAATTTTATCTTTCACAGTTTAATTATTTTTAAAAATTTTCAGACTCTTCAACAATACTTAATCGCACACGAGAACGTCGTGGCATTGATCTCTGATGGCGCTTCATATATGACTTTGTGTGCTAAGCTTATAAAGGAGTTAGTAAATCCAGATCTAATCCACATTCAATGTTGGGCCCATAAAATGGACAAAGTGGTGTAAGTGTTTTCAGATAAGCTTCAACATCTGCATGAGTTTGTGATGAACATAAAGCAACTTTTCAAAAACACTAGGAAGAGAAAGCATAAGTATAAGCAATATTTAAAAGATAAATATTCATTCAGTAAATTGAAGGATGCTAAACTTTTCCCCATCCCTGTAATGACTAGGTGGGGCTCTTGGAGAAAGTCAGTGCAGTACATTTCAGTATACTTAGAGGATATTGCAGACTATGCAAAAACTGTACCTGAAAATGAGGTAAAATCTGTGCAATATTTTAGGAAATTGAATGCAGATGACCTTAAGGTCATAAAAACTGAGGCTGACTTTGTTGAAGAATATTGTGCTAGTGTGTGTGATTTAATATTGTATTTAGAAGGATCTCTCTATCCTATGTCTCATCTAGTCTATTCCAAAGTATCTGTAATTCAGAAGGTTTTCCATTTACTAGGATCTGCTAGTGATGTCAAGTCAATATTATACAAAGAAACTAAAGCTAGTCTCCTGAAATTGTCTAGTCAAAAGCAGAAGGGTGTATGTGAAAGGATGAAAGCTGTAGCAAAAAAATGTGATGAAATTTTGTCAGATTATTTATCTAATGATACTGCCAAAAAGTTCAGGCCACCCAAACTTTGTTCAACCCAAGCAAAATTGTGGTAGGTTGTTCTGACAGGGACTTTGAGAATGCCAAAAATAATATTCCCTTGTTGAATGTTATTCCTTTGGCTAATTTTAAAGTGTTGCATAGTCTGTTGACAGATTCTGTTAAAGAAGCTCTAAAGTCAGGAAAAAAAAACGATGATGTACTGAGCGACGCATTGCTATCAATGAAAGGTGAACACCCAAAATTTGTTACATTGTGTTTGCAAGTTGTACACATGCCAGTGTCAAATGTAGACAGTGAAAGGGCGTTCTCGGCATACAGTGACATCCTTAGTCCTAAACGATGCAGGCTGAGTGCTGAAAATGCAGAAATAATGATGTGCATGTATTTTAGTGATGACATAGATCTTGAAAGTGATCCTGAAACTTATGGTTCTTCAACTGGAAACCATGATGAGCAAGAACAGGCAGCTGCTCTTTGTGATGATGATGACAGTTTTATTGTAGACCCTGATGATCCAATGCCAATGGTTTTTTAACGTGTGCTGTACTTCTGTGAAAATGTTACACAACTTGTGATTGTGAAACACAAACACAAATGTGTTTTATTAATGTGACTGTATGTGATTTACTTGTATCTTGTATATCTCACAAATAAAAGAATTTCATAGTGAATTCAAGCGATTCTGTACACATTTTCCACAACCTCATGTTGAAAATGAAACCAAAATATTTTTAAGAACTGTTCAAACCATTTTTAACCTGTTTTTGGCAATTCGCCTAATTTGTGGACAAAAAAGCATAAAAACGCATAATTTGGCCAAAAACAAAGCATAATAGGCGCATAATTGAGCCATTTTGACCGCATAAATAGAGCATAATTGGCTAAAAATTAAGGGCATAAGCGGGCGTTTCTGAAAGCATAGTTTTCCTATCTCTACACCATCTCTCCATCCTCGCTTGAGCTGTCTATGCGAGTGGAGGCGGTTGCCTCCGTCACCATCCAGCCTGGCACCTGCGTGCGCGTTCCCGTCCGGGTTAACGGCTGCGATGTGATAGAGCCGCTCGCTCGTGCGGGTTTGTCTGCCGTGGTGGAAAGTCCCATGGAGCGCCCAGCGTTTGAGGCCTCGACACGAGTGGGTTGGCCACCCATTCGTGTCGGGAGGGGCCTGAGCGACGCGCAATTCCGCTCGAGTCCTCTGCCGCACTCATCCAAGACGTCGTCCACATTGGGCGCGTAGCCGCTGCCGAGATGCGCGCCCTGCTTTGGCGTTCAGGTATGGTGGTCGTCCCCGAGCTGTTGGCAGATGTCACAGAGGCAGGATCCCGCGACGTCTGCGCCCTCGTCCGGAACGTCTCCAATCGCCCAATCACCGTGCGGAAGTCATCGTGCCTATCTATCGCATATCGCCGTTCTCCAGCAAGCTACAGCCACTACAATCCAGGCGGATGCCGCGCCTCTCGCCAACGGCGACCTCCCTCCGCCTTTGGCTGCACTCGCCGACCGCAGTGCGGCGCATCTGTCCCCACAGCAGCAAGAGCAGGTGCGCGCGCTTCTGTCTGCTTTCAGGGACATTTTGTCTTGCAGCGGCGAAATCGGCCACTGGCCCCTGCCAGTATGTGGAGCATGACATCGACACTGGCTCCTCCTGCGCTCCCATCAAGCTAGCACCACGTCGGCTCGACTACCAAAAACAGGAGGTCGCCGACAAGTGCGTCTAGGAGATGCTTGACCACACGCTCATTTTCTTACGATGATTTTTATATATAATACGATGATTTGTCACCGTAAGGTATGCTTAAATTTGCACATACGTGATATGCATAGTTGTGTACGTAAGGTATGCATGATGTAGCCGTATTACGCATGTTTAGTACATAAGGTACGGATGATTTCATCGTATTACGCATGATTAAGCGTAAGGTACGATGAATTTTATTGTAGTATGCATGTTTGCATTTCAACGTATGTTACGCAGACCGTTTCAGCGTAAGAATATGAGAGTGCAGGGCGTCATTCCCCCGTCTCAGTCCCCTTGGGCGTCGACTGTCTTGTTAGTCGACAAGAAGGATGGCTCCACCCGCTTCGCCATCGATTTCTGCAAGCTGAACAGCATCACGCGGAAAGACGCCTACCCGCTGCCCCGCAATGATGACATTTTGGAGTCCTTGCGTTGTGCGTCGTGGTTCTCTTCCCTTGACCTTAAGTGTGGGTATTGGAGCCTTATTCTGGCCGAGACCGCCATGGCTACAACTGAGTTCTCTTTACCAGGCCATGGTTTAGACAAGTTCTTGCGCATGCCGTTTGGTTTGTGCAATGCGCCTGCTACATTTGGTTCCCAGTGACATAGCTCTGGTGTATCTCGATGACATTGTGGTCCATGGCAATACTTTTGATGAAGCTTTCCACAATCTGACTCGAGTGTTCGGTGAAATTCGTAATGCAAAGTTCCTTCTTAACCCCCAAAAAACGTGCCCTCTTTGCCACACAGCTAGGGTATCTAGGTCCTGTTATTTCGGCCGTAGGCGTCGCAACGGACCCCGTCAAGGCAGAGAAAGTACGCTCCTGGCCCGTTCCGACGACCAAGGATGAGCTGCACAGCTTCTTGTGACTGGCGCAGTGCTACCTTCGGTTTATCCGCGATTTCTCCAACCTGGTGGCACCCCTCAACGCCATGATGCGCAAGACGCGTGTCTTCGAGTCGACGCCCGCTGCTCAGCAAGCCTTTGACACGCTCAAGTCCGCGCTATGCGCGCGCCCTGTTCTCTGCTACCCTGACCCTCAGGGCGGACAGTTCAACCTTGATTGTGACGCCTCAAACTTTGCCCTTCGTGATGTCCTTTCCCACTCTGCAAACTGAAGTGTGTTCAAAGTACAATGTTATTAGAGCATACCTCCAAGCACACTCTTATTTACAGCATACTTGCAAGGCACACGCCAAAATAGAGAGTGCCTTTCAAGTTCACGCTAAATAAGAGTGTGCCTCGCAAGTACACGCTACACTCTCAGTCCCATATGGACTTTTATGTCTCTTGCTTATGGAGCTTTTTGAGCAAACGTAAATCGTACTATTTTCTCTTTAGCTATGCACAATTTCGATCGTTTTTAAGATGAAATAGTCAATAGTTCATGTAGAAATCAAAAAGTACATTGCAATTGACAAAAAGTTAGGTTAAATGGACTAAATACCCTATATAATTGACAAAAACGTGCAAAGCTAAAGAGAAAATAGTACATATTACGTTTGCACAAAAAACTTTTTGGCAAGAGATAAAAAGTCAATACGGGTCTGAGAGTGTAAATAACTGTGTACCTGCAAACACACTTAAAATGATCCATGCTTTTATATAGTACTAAAAGAGTGAATAATAGAGTGTAATTGCAGGCACACTCTATTTTAACGTGTGCCTAGCAAGTATGCTGTAAATAAGAGTGTGCCTGGAAGCATGCTCTAATAAGAGTGTGCTATGTATACACTTCAATTTGCAGAGCAGAGCAGGAGCTCATCGTTTTTCTCGTTCAATTTGAGCGCAGGATACAAAATTTTACGACTCTAGACTGAAAAGTCGCTGCGTAGCAAGAAATACCCAACTTCACTGTAAAATCAGTAAGAAAAACGAAAATTGCCCACCAAATCCACAAGAAGGGACAAAAGGATCTGAAATTTTGCTAACCCTCAGCTTTTATAGAGTATTACTTAAGAAAAAAAATCGCGTTGGTCCAGGGGGTCAATGTAAGGTCCTGTTTTTCTTAAATAATCCTACGGCGAACCGGAAGCGCGCGCACGTATTGTGCACGCTGATAGACTTTCCCCGGTGGTGCCCTGGCCTTCGTTTTGATTGGTGCCATTATTTTTGTTTGGTTCGTGCTGCAAAGGGGACGCGTGTTTAAGGAATTGAGCCGCTGTTTTAAGTTCGCGTTTTTTGGCCGTTTTGACGGTTACATTTCCTCTGGCAAAAGGGGGGATAATGTTAGGGTCGGCACTACTGCGAGCATGCGCTAAAAGAAACTCTTGGTAACTAAAGCGCCCCGTCCTGTTATTCTCGCCTTTCTTGTATTGCCTGCTCTCTGGATTAGACGCGTGCTCTCGAATACCTGACTTTTTATTCCCGTGCTCCTTTACAATATGTTGTTCCTGAGGCCATCACTATAAATCCAAAGATCATACTTCTCGTCACTCTAGAGGCGAGACAAAATGTCTTGCCCAAATTTGGTCAGATATCAAAGTTTCGCCAAAATTTGGTCGGGAAAAATTTCTCGCGGCAAAATGGCGAGGCTTTTGTGTCGGACCACAATGTAATTAGACTTTTGAACCCCGTGAATACGGTCCATACGGCCTGCGTAGCGGTAAGACAAGGAAGTCTCACCATTTTGTGGTGAGAGTTTTTTGTCAGACCAGGTCTTAGCAAGACTTTCAGGTCTAATCAAAACTTGGCAAGACTTTTTGTCTCGCCCAATTTTGGCGCAAAGTCCTTCTATTAAATTTTCGTTGATGGGACGCATTTTTATAGGATGGCGAAAAAGTAAAATTTTCCTGGCTAGGAAAAAATTTCTAAGTCCAGAGTCGAAGTAAATTTTGCAAATTAGTTTCCGCCATCTCTCGATATGTTGTTCCTGAGGCCATGGGACGCGTTTTTATATGGTGGCGAAAAAGTAAAATTTTCCTGGCTAGGAAAAAATTTCTAAGTCCAGAGTCGAAGTAAAGTTTGCAAATTTGTTTCCGCCATCTCTCGATATGTTGTTCCTGAGGCCATGGGACGCGTTTTTATATGGTGACGGAAAAGTAAAATTTTCCTGGCTAGGAAAAAATTTCTAAGTCCAGAGTCGAAGTAAAGTTTGCAAATTTGTTTCCGCCATCTCTCGATATGTTGTTCCCGAGGCCATGGGACGCATTTTTAGATGGTCGGAAAAAAGTCGTTTTCCTGGCCAGGAAATTTTCCTGGCCAACTTTAGTCCGGTCTGTTACCTACAGCAGTGGATGAAGCACCACTGCCCCTTCCTAAACATTGGAAGACAAAATATTGAGCTATAGAATGCTATGTGGAATACACACATCACCTTGTGGTGTCAGTCAATTTAATTTGTCTGTGCCATGCCCCTGTCTCGAAATCTGCTGATTGGATCAACTAATTTCCAATATTAAAAGTGCTTTGCCTAATTTATACATTTGTTACGGGTAACAACATATTTTCTAACATTTTCTGCCAGTTAAAAATACACCACTTACTAATAAAAATAAATTAGCAACGTAATTTCATTGTTTTGCAGACCAATATGTTCTTTAGGCACTTTTTTTTCTAAACAGAGGATTACATATGTAGATTTACCTTGCCTATTCTTGAAAATAAGCAGACTTAAAACAAAAAAAAGTTTGAAAATTAAAAATTGAACCAGCCATTCAAAAGATTTGGAGACAGGGAGATGGCGCACACAAAAGAACACAAGGGTTTCCAGCCTCAGCACTTTGATTACTATATAAAAAAGATTAAAGTTAGGAAATGATACATAATGATTAAGCCCTGCTCACATAATTGAGAACTAACATATCCATATAACATTGGATTCATTATTTTGGGTTAGTTCTGCTTACCACGCTTGAATGGAATTTTCTCGCATTGCTGTGTGGCTCTAGGCCTGTTGGTTGAGAATAGGAGCGAACCTCTGGATGCTTTGGATGGAGAAGTGAACAGCCGTTTCACAACTGAGGACAAGATTATAACAGTATCCATAATTAGCTTAACTTATTCCAAACAAGATTAAGAGCCTTCTGTTTCCCAAACAAATTCTTGTGTTGGACGAAGTTAGGAAAGAAAATTCCTTAACTTATATTTGTTGTTTAAAGAGTATTTACCTGGTTCCTGAGGTTTTGGATGCTGTTTTGATGGTTGAACAGCAGAAGGTCCTGTAAACACACAGATTATCAGAGAAGTAATGGAAGCAATCAATTCTGAACTGAAACCATATTCATGTTAATCACACACTTGATAGTTAGGTCTCGAACTGGTGATAGTTTATATGAAATGCGTGGAAGAAATCTCACACAAAGATAACATAATAAGAAACTTACCAAGCTCAACGTGGGCTTGGGAGGGGGATGGAAAGGAGAAACCCGAAAGGAATACTAAAGGAAATTATCCTACTTAAGGCTTAAAAGAACTGACACTGTTAAAGTAATGTATTTGTAAAAAAGTCACAACCTGTCAGTCTTAATCTAAATGTTATCTGAATGTCTTTGACATTGCAATGAATTCTAATTTTTCTTGTCTGAGAAGTACTAAGCAATAACGTGACAAAATGTTTTGACCCTTCAAAGGGTGCTTGGCTGGGCTCAAAGCCATAACAGATCAATAAAAGATAATGAATTGGGGTCCATAATATTAATTAGTGAGCCCTAACAAACTGTTTGTAGTGGAACCCTCTCCACAATTTTACTGTAGAGGGTACAGGAAATACTTTTTCCTGTGGCACTACGACCAATAATTCAACGGGATTGAAACCTTGGGCGATAGAGGGAACGCTGGACGGAGAGTTGCTCTGCTCATTCAACCAGTTCTGCACAGTCTTGTCTGTAACAATATATGTTTGTTTAAGTTACCACATAAGGAAAAAACCAAACAAACAAATTAAAAAATAAATCTATACCTTTTTCTGCAACTTCAGAGGGAGGTCGATTTGCCGTCTGATTAGAAACTTGGATAGTCTTGGACACTGGTTCAGTTACACAGCTTGCAGCCGCCTTTGCCAAAACTTGGTGATTTTCTAAAAGTACACTGGTGTAAAAAAACTTCAGGATTTTCCAATCAAACAATACCAATCAGGAAATTGTCTGGTTGCTAGAAACTTGAGTGGAATTCGCGCACCGCTTGATTGCTTTTTCTAAGTTCTGATTGACTATTTCTGATCGTGTTTTTCTGAGTGGACACTTCTGATTGACTATTTTTGATTGTGTTTTTCTGAGTGGACAGTTCTGATTGGGAAGACAACTTCAAACATCGGTAATATGACTATGCCTTGGCACATTCGAAATTGACGACAACTTCTCTGGGGGGTCAAACCGAGTCCGATCCAAATCTAGAGTCCGATTTTCGATAGCTCGTGATCAGGCCTCGATATGCTAGTAAGTATGATCCGATTTGTATGAAATTAAAATGGCCCTACTCAAATCGATTGAACATGTCACATACCAAATTTGAAACGGATATCGTAAATACTTTCCATTTTATAGGCATCAGATTTTCCTGATGTTCTTTTCTGATTTCTGAGTGGCAATCAGCAATCAGAAAACTGAGCAGAATTGTTCTGATTGCCAATCAGAAATCAAATATCAGGAAATTTCTGATTGGCACTCAGCTATCAGACATCATATATTTTTTGATGTCGGTACTCAATCAGGATTTTTTCTGATTAACAGTCAGGAATCAGAAATAATTCCGTAAAGGCAATCAGAAATCAGATGATTCCTCATTGACAATCAGAAATCAGAGATGATTCCTGATTGACAATCAGAAATCAGAGATGATTCCTGATTGACAATCAGAAATCAGAGATGATTCCTGATTGATAATCAGACATCAGAAAATCAATCAGGAAAAGCCTGATTTCTGATTGGAAATCAGAAACTGCAGTCTTAACTGATCCGTGCTACG
Source organism: Stenchaetothrips biformis (assembly GCA_030522485.1). Classification (NCBI taxonomy): domain Eukaryota; kingdom Metazoa; phylum Arthropoda; class Insecta; order Thysanoptera; family Thripidae; genus Stenchaetothrips; species Stenchaetothrips biformis. The sequence goes on along the minus strand of CM060095.1, from coordinate 825,228 downwards.
GATTACAAACCAAAGTTGGAGAGTGAATCCAGTGTACAAAGCAAATCCAGATAAATGCCGTCGTTCAGGTATTCATTCAAAGGCTCGTTATGATTGCCTCCCAGCGGTTCAGGAATTCATTCAGGACTCGTTCTGAGTGCCACTCAGAATTCAGCGAACCAATCAAGAAATATTTAATTGGAAATCAGAAATCAAAAAATCCAATCAAGAATTTACTGAATTCCAATCAAAAATTAGAAAACCAATCCAAATTTTTCTGATTTCCATTCAGAAATCAGGAAAGGAATCAGGGAATCCTGACGTTTTTTACACCAGTGTATAAAAAAAATACCACATATGTGAACAAGAAAACATGAGTATTGACAAGAGATATGTGAACGCGTTGAAATATAGTACCTTTGGCTGCAGGTTCAGCGCTTCTGTTTGCTACCCGATTATTCACTGTGTTGGACACCGGGGGGATTTTACTTGGACCCACTTTTTTCACAGCTTGTTGATTTCCAGGAAATATAACAAGTACCACACAGGTGAAAAAGAATACGTGAATAGTGATAAGAAAAATGTAAACACATTGAAACATTTTACCTTTTGCCAAATTAGCTGCCCCTACAGAGCGGGTTCTTGCCAATCGATCCATAGTTGAATTAGAAAGGTTCTTTTGACCTCTTTCATCTAAAACTTCTTGAAGATTTCCTGAAAATATAAAAAGAACTACACAGGTGAAAAAGGAAACATAAGTAATGACATAAAAATGTGAACACATTGAATTTCTGTACCTTTGGCTACAGCTTTGGAGGGACGTCTGTTTGCCGTCCTATTCCCTAAAACTTTGGACACTGGTATCATACCACGGCTTGGACCTGATTGCCCAGAAACTTGCTCCTGATTTTCTGAAAATATAGGACAATGACGACTTATCCTTCAAAATTAAACGCGCGTGTGGTTAACATCGATGGGAAACATAACCTACGCTTGGTAGTTCACGTAATTTAAAAATGCCTAATTGAAATAAACTAAACCAGTGCAAATTTAAGCTTTCTTTTAGGTTTTAATAGAAGATCTCACCATTTGCAGAGGAGACAAGCCTCTGGCTTCTTTGCGAAACATTCCCAATGCGTGACATTACTGCCAAAGTGCGCGATGATGGGCGCGAACGATGGAGCTGAGGTTTTCACTACGGTTGAAATGCTAAAGTCAAAGCACCTAAACTTTTCCTACGAAGAAAACAAAAGAACGTTCTTCCGGCTACCGGCTTTTAAAATCTGAGAGGTTTTGTTCGACTCAATTGTGAACAGTTTCGTCGATATGAAATCAATGCAAACGAAAGGCAGAAGTACGTGTGTGTTGAAAAGAACTACTTGGGTGTTGTCACCAGCCGCCTGGCCGGGCCGAGAAAGTACGTGTTTGTTGACTCAGCGGGCAAACTACGTTAGTGTTGAGGCGCGTGGACGAAGTACGTGAGTGTTGAACCCAGTCACCGAAGTACGTGAGTGTTGCACCCAGGCACCGAAGTACGTGAGTGTTGAAACCGGGGATCAAACTACGTGTCTGTTATTAGGAGGTATCGTAACACACTACCACGTAGCAGTTTCATGAAAATGTTTTTAAAATGTGATTTTAATACATGGTATAAAACATGCAATTGCTTTAAATTACGTTAGTGTGTGTACATAAAAAAATTGTTGAATAGAATATTATTTCATGTTTAGCTACACCAGTCCCAGGGAATGTAGATGAAGTTATGACATGCTTGAACAAAAAGTTTGGCATAACAGCGTTCAGAGGAGAGCAGGAGGCTGTCATCCGAGCTGTCATTGTCGGGGCATGACTGCCTAGTTATAATGGCTACTGGTGCAGGAAAGTCTTTATGCTACGAGGTCCCAGCCGCTCTGAGTGATGGTGTAACTGTTGTAGTTTCGCCATTAAAGGCACTTATGTTTGAGCAGTCCGTCAAAATGATAAAGATTGGGGTAAGACTACTCTTTTTCCTGTTATTTTTTATGTTTATCTGGGTGATAATGAATATTTCATGGTACAGGTAGTGGCAGCCGCTATCACTGAGGGTTGTTCCTCAGCCAGAATCTACAGTGACTTAAGGAAACAACAGCCAGGTCAGCATTCAAAAACAGATTTTCCATTGAAATTAATACATATTAAACGTTTCTTAAAGTATTATTTTCTTTCTTTTTCAGATATAAAGCTTTTGTATGTAACTCCAGAAATGCTGGTGCACAGCAAAGTGTTAAAGCAGACCTTGGACGAACTAAATAGAAGAAGAAAATTGTCACGTTTTGTCTTTGATGAGGCTCACTGCATCGAAAGTTGGGGACGCGATTTCAGGTATTCTGTTTTAATATGTCTAAGGATATTTTTCCCTAGATTATGAGTATAGCGTTTCATCGAATCTGAGTAGAATAGCAGAGATGATTTTTCTTGTAATAATAAATTTAATATTTTATGCCCACAGACCGGAATATAGGAAGCTAATGTGGGTGCACAAGAGCTATCCAAATGTTCCATTTATGGCTCTCACTGCCACAGCTAGTTTATCAACAAGACGCAACCATTACCTGTGGGGGAAAAATTGCATCAAAAATAACCAAACTTTATTACCAGTGTTAATTTATTGCAAATAATTTATTTATTACCTTCACGTCACCTTTCAGCCAGTCACTGTGAGCAGATTCTAGTAATTGTTTTGGTAGTCCAGCATGGTACACAGCGCATGAAATCTGTTCAGTTGTCAATTGCAATGAAATAGACTCGCAATCTTTCCGTGTCATACAATAAATAATGCCACAAGTCTCAGGATATTCATCCTTTACTATCTCTGCCATTTTCATTACATAGTTTTTGTCCTTTGGCAAAACATTGAACATCAGATTAGGCCGATTGATACTTGTAATGAATCTGGAACAGGAGCCAAGTTCAGTTAAATTTGTTTTCATCTAACAATACAAATTATAGTTGATAAAAAGGGGTCGTCCCGACTCTCCGAAGTACGATTCTCCGAACCTAATTCTCTTTTCTCTATCTTGTAATAAAATAACATAAAGATAACATAAATATGTTATTGTAACAAGTATAACTTTGTTTAAGAGGGAACTGTGCAAGTAGGTTCTTGCAGCCAGTGCGGGGTGGCCGAAATCTGATGGGAGGATCTATATCAACTTCTATTCGTATTTCGAACAGAGGTAAGTTATTACAACTAAGGGTATCTAATTCAAACAACTTGTGCTTCCCGCCATGGTGGTGGTGGTGGGGGGGGGGCTGTGAATTGCAATGGGCATGTCGATGCCGACCGAGTGCTACGGCCTTTCTGTTTCTTTCGTCCCTGCACGGAAAAAAAGAAATTCGCTGATTCAGCGAGAAAATCACTGTTTCAGCGAATTTTGGCCTTCTAGATTTGAGACTTGTGACAAATTCGCTGTAATAGCGAATTTTTGTTCGCTAAATAAATATTCGCTGGAATAGCAAACAAATGTTGCTAGGTTAGCAATTTCTTAACGCTGGGGCAGCTATGTGGTATTACCTATGGAATGTGTAAGCGACTTTCTTTTCGCTGAAACAGCAAACAATCTTTGCCCTGATGTAGCAAAAAGGGTATCGCTGGCTGACCCAGTGGTAACATGCTTGCTGTCCGACGTGGATCGAGCCCAGTGGATGAGGATCGTATGAATCCAGGTAAGTCCCAGCTGGCGAAATATCTAATCTCACAAGGATTCGAACCTGTGATCCATCGACTACCTGTCGCACGCTTTACCTCCAGACCACCTTGTCAGTCCCTTCGCAACTGCTTCAAATCCGCTCTTGTGTAAAGCATCCTCTTCGGTATGATGTTTGTTTTTACAGCAAATAAATTAGCTCATTTGTAGGTAAAATGTGATAGCCCTATCAGCGAACAAGGGTTCGCTATGGCAGCGTTCAGGATCCTCGAATCAGCGATTATTTTTGCCGCTTCAGCGAATTTGGGTCTAGCAAACACAGTTTCGCTGAATCAGCTAATTTCTTTTTTTCCGTGTGTGACATGGTCACTCGACGAGCAGAAATGAGAACACACCCACACACTGACAGCAGTAGACAGCCGACGAAAGTATCAATTTTATTTTTGTTTCGATTCCCTGTTAAATGGCATGATTTGCGGTGAAAGACAAACAAGTCTCGTTATGAACAGCTTCATAACCTGTCGTCTGTTGTCCATCTTAAGAAGCTCTTTCTATTTTAAGTTCATATAATACCAACCAACATAACCACACCTTGTCTTCAGTTCTTGATTTGAAGAAGCACACAACATCCAAATGAGGGCGAGGGCCAATAGACCTTGATCAATAAGCTTCGTCTTCATTTTCAATTCGGAAAAAAACAGGACCAATGTTATCTCAAGTGCAGCTGGTGCTGTGTTTGGAGGTGTTGTTCTTGCCCAGTCAGTTTGATTATTGGTGGTTTAGTGTGTGGTCGTTGCGTCTTCATGAGAAGAAATTGAACCTCATCGGTGCTGTTTCTTGTATCATCACCACACACGAGATGGTATGTGTTCTCATCGAAGATGGCCTTCAGTGTTTGTGAATAAAGAATCCGACTAATCATGTTCTGTATGCAGGTTCCGTGTCCAGCAAGTCCATCACTCCAAGTAGTACATGTATGTGAGAATTACCAAACCCGACATTCGTAAATAAAAGAGTTGAGGATGAATGTGTTTTGTGTTTCCCTGCAGTCCTGAGCATCGGGAAGGGCATGTAAAAGAATTTAAACTTGGTGAAAACATGAAAAGGGTTTATTAAACCATTAACCAGTAACTAGGTGCAACAGATGAGCTTTAAACAACAAAGGCATCAAACACATTCAAGACCCTGGTGGAGGCCCGATGTAAGAATCTGTTGATGCTGATGGTACCCCTGAAAAGATCTGTGGTATAGTTGCAGATTCTTAAATCAAAATATCAAAACCAAATGATAAACAAAAGCTTCTGCCATGACTGATTGACAGAAGTAACACGACAGCTTAAATATTTAAAAGTGAGTACAGGAAAAAAAAGTGCAGAAGTAACACGACAGCTTAAATATTTAAAAGTGAGTACAGGATAGAAAAAGTGCAGAGATCATGATGATTTAAAGATAATCAGTCAGTGATTATAGGTGCAAGTACGTATTTTTAAACACTTTGTAAGTCTAGTACAGTAGAGAAAAATCAAATATTGGTATGAAAATCTTAAGATAATCAGTCCGTGGTTAAAAAGTAACTAGGTACAAGTACGTATTTTTAAACACTCTTCCAACATTTAAATATAAAATTTAGTACAGTATAGAAAAATGTAACTAAACTATGAAAATCTTAAGATAATCAGTCAGGGGTTAAAAAGTAACAAGGCGCAAGTACGTGCAAAGTAGTTCAGGAATTCAAACCTAAAAAACACAAACAAATGAAAATCAAAGTAAAGGTAAAAATAAAAGAAAAAAAGCTTATAAGCTACGGTCATCAGGGTGTGAGTAATTGCGGACAATTTCACCTGTCCTTTAACCCCAATTGACCCTAAGAAAAAGTGAAGGAACATTTAGAAGTCATCAAATGCTTTAAGGGAATACAACTTTCCACTTCCGAAAAGCCTTACGGCACATAGGGCATGGTCTACGCAGCTCCTTAAGATGGGTTAGACACGCAATACAGAAGAGATGATTGCATCGTAGAATACCACCGAGCGGATTCACCAAGCAGACATTGCACAAGGTGCCGTGAGGTTCAGCGTTGGGTTGAGGCGGGCCAGGAGGGAGCACCTGGGGCACCTAGGGTACAGCTGGTCCTTGGGCTACAGCTTGCGGAGCAGGTAGGCCTAGGGCCTGGCGCACTTCCTGCAGAGCCTGAGTTGGAGCCCATGCTGGATCCAGTGCTGCAGCCTGAGCTTGCAGGTGAGGAGCAGGATAAATTGGTTCGTCAGCTGGATCCAGTGCAGCAGCCTGATCTTGCAGTGGTTGGTGAACTGGATACAGTGGTTGAACTGCTGCTGCCTGAGCTTGCTGTGGCTGGTGGGGAGCATGCGCCTGAATCTCTGCTGCCATCCTGGCCATGCCAGCAGCGATGACATTGCGAGCTTCAGCAAGCCCATCCGGCTGCTGCATTGCCGAAGGATTCTGCACTGTGTCACGACTGGGACCAGCACCATCTGGTACAAGATGCCAGTTAATTAGCGTTCAATGTAAATTAGAACAGTGGGGAGCTAAGAAGTAAATTAACCTTAACTTACCAGCACGGAACCTCTCCAGGCTGGCCTGCAGCACCCCGTGGCAATTGCGCTTAGGAGCGCCCAAGGACAACCTGCTGACTTTCCTAGGTTGCGGCACTCGAGGCGGCAGTAAGGCCTTGGGCATACCAACTGGCAGAAAGTCCGGATCATCCGGATCTTGCTCGTCCAGCTCATCATCAGTGTCATCTGAAAGTCATGAGCAAGGGAATAAAATACCGAAAACAATGATAAAGCGTTATTGAAAACTTGATATGCATACCTCTCATGAAAGCAAGATCTGGGGAAACCGGACTAGCAGGGGGTGGTGTCGTCAGATCCACAATATCATCTCCTGGTTCAGTGTCTGGCTTCGGACTTGGGCATTCCTGAAGTTTGTCTGGCTTAGGACTTGGGCATTCCTGAAGTTTGTCTGGCTTAGGACTTGGGCATTCCTGAAGTTGGAACTCAGACACTGCTGGTGGACATATAGCTGGCCTGCCAGTATTTGCCTGAAAATTTTTCACTGAAAAAAAATAAAAAAAAAATTGGAAAATTGACCAGAAAAGTAATAAACAAATGACGGTGATTGAGGGATGACTCACAGAAGGATGACAATAAAGCAGACAACGAGTTCCCAGAGTTCACTGAAATAGGTTTTAAAATCAAATTATAAACATTTACACTATCAAAAAACAGGACTTTACACGATGCAGTAGAATTACTTACAGACATTGATGGTGACGTAAGTTGGTCCATTGGTGGCTGAAGGTGCGCCAGCTGCCATTGGTATGCCACTGCCACCCGGCCAATTGAAAGGGCTGCCAGAAATTTCCCCATTAGAAGCACCTGAACAAGCACAGACATTAGACATTTTAAACCAAGTAAACGCTTGTCAAAATTTACAGCAGTTGTTTCTCGTACCATTCATGACAGGGCTCTCACATCGGCGATCCAAGACAGGGCTATCACTTCTGCGGGGCACCTTAGCCTGAGTGCCACATAGCTCGTCTCCCTGTGAGGCTTCAGCACTGGTACACTCTACTGGTGATAGAGGCCCCTCACTCAACTCATGATCCAGCAGCTGAGGGCTGACACAGGTCGGAGCAGGTTGAGAGCTCCCACTCGCAGCAACTTCTGGTGAAGCTGGGCTGCTGCTTGCAGTACCAGCGGATCCTTTGGCGTCAGGTAGGGCAGGTGAAGCACACTTCAGCCTAGACTTTTCCACTTTCTGCAGCATCTGCTCCCTCTTAGCTCTCAACTCTTCCTGGGGTGAACTGAAAGCACACCAAGAATCCGATTGGAAAAGACGCCGAGGACATTCGAAAAAACACAGGCCCACTAACAGAACAGGGCTAGGATCAAGTGGCGTCAAACTAGCACGTGGCGCTTTTGAGGTTATGACACACCACAAACGTGAGGTTTTCGAGCGACTTAGCTTCAAAGTGTCAAAATACGGTCCAAATTGAACGAAGCGAAGCCCATACCACGCGGTATGGGCGTAGTGGGGCGTAGTGGGGCGTGGGCACGCCCACCAAAGTACATCCAGACGGAATAAGAATCGCGTTACTAGGAGACAAATGGCACTACGAAAGAAAGACGTGCGGAGAGAAATGAAGAGCAGAGAAAAAGCTCGTAATCAAATCCGAACACATGAGCGGGACGCCGCGGGCGCGAGCACATGGTACTACACGACATAACCAAAGATACGATCAAGTCAGGACAGGCAAGCAGCAGTACTAACACCACATTCAGCGCGACGCGGAAGGAGATAAATACAAACGAAGAGAGAATTCGATTTTAAAGTGAGAATGAACTGGGACACAGCCCATACAGCGGGCTCGGGAGAATCGGGTGGTGGGCGGCCAGCGAGCAATCCGCTAACATCCGAGACGAGCGAGGGACCTCTGACGAATTATGACGCGCCAAGACAAAAGACGAGACCTCTGATGAATAATGCTTCGAGAGTAAACGCCACTTTGAAACCAGAAGATAGCCACACAATGCCGCGTCGAGCCACGGAGAGCGCACTCACCTCATGTTGCTTCGTCGACGGGCCAACTGAGAGTGAAGAAACGACGCCGTCCCCGCTCTGATCCGCAGGCCGCGGAACGATACAAATGTCGCTTCGCGCGCAGAAAGATGATAAATTATTTCTGATAGTAAACCCTTAACCCTTTTAAGTCATATACATGCAACATAAATATATTTCTTGCTTTTCAGGATATTAAAAGTTACTTTCAATTGGTTTCAGTAGCAGTAATCGCACGAGAATACGATGGACTATTTTGTTTACGCGCCATCAGCATACAGTGTTGCATGACCAGCAAGATACTCCACTCGCTTGGCTTTGCCGCAGCCATGTTTGATTGGCGCGAATTTCCCTAGGTTTCAAATGATTACCAGCGTCGCACAGTGGGCCAGAAGACCGCCACGTTTTGAGCTCCAGAGTCGCTAAACAGGACTCGAACCAAACGTGTGACCCCACTACTGGATTCCTCGTTCGGAGAGCAATCCATTGGTGGGGTCACACGTTCGGTTCGAGTCCTGTTTAGCGACTCTGGAGCTCAAAACGCGTCTAGAGTTTTGGCCACCTGCGCCGGCTTTCTGGCCCACTGTGCGTCGAGCCCTCTGTGGACGCGCGGCGATGGCGAAACATCGGCGGCGACCACCTGTATCACAACCTGGATAAGGCGAAAGTGCAAGAGGTCCTCGCAGCACGCCTAGCACACTGGCTGACAGTAGCGGATCCAGAGGCGGTCTTGAGGGAGGGGGGCAAAGTAGCACTTTTTGCCTACTTACAGGGAAAAAGTATGGCGTTTTGTCTACATTTCAGGTGGCTCTAGGTGCTATGGGGGGGAGGCAAACACCCCCCCCCCCCCCTCCCCGATCCCCCGCTTGCTGGCCGACATGGAGGCTTTCCAGTAGTCTAACAGTGCTTTCGTGCCCCTTCGAGTGCGAGCGAGACAGCGGGACGAAAGCTCAACTTTGAGGGGTTTGACTAAAAATTGCACCAAAATGTATACTTAGGGGGCGACCATCTCGGCGTCCTGCAGAGTCCCGCTACACCGCCGGCCACAGGCACATCCATACACCCGCACACGGTTTCTCATGGTCAACCAACATTTCACTCAATTCGAAAGTACAGTGAGACATGAGTCAAAACAACTTATCCCTGAGAACATAAAATTTTATTCAATTGAGAAAATGAATAACAAATTTTCCCTCTTTCATTTATACATATCCAAATCATGATCTCCATAGTGGTTTTCCGCAAGGGTCGACAGGCACCCTCCACGTACGATATTGTACATGCGGCGCATCTGGCACAAAATGGATAAAATTTAAAACGTGCAGGTACAACATGTGCAGAGTGGGTATCAACTTTGAAAGGGATAGGGGAGGGGACGAACTTGTAGCTCGCGATATTCTCTAAGTGCGTAAGGTGAGCATCTCGCCATTAACTCGATCTCGCAGACGTTTCAACGAGACCAATTGGCTCTCAAGCCGCACCCGTACGGCAATGTTCTCCTCTGCACGCCAGATTTCATTCTGAATGAAAGATCGATTTGTAAGTGATTCTGACCCTGGCTTCTCAGGGTAGGTTTGCCGTGCACCGTCTAGTCTCCCAAGCTAAAGTTCGCTTTGCACCTGGAATAGGGAGGCAACCCATTGTGTCGATAATCGCCCACCGTTTTCGGATGCTTAACCGGTGAAAAATGTGTGCGATTTGTGGGCTTACCCTCTAATAGGCCTGTCCTGACCAGAAAATGAACCAGAAAGCTTTCAAATGCCTGGATGACTGGAAACAGTTGATCCCGACACGGTGAGTTGCCTACATTCCAGGCGCTCAGCGACTCGTCCTTGAAGATCGGGGTTGCAACCTCCCCTGCGGAGGGTTGAACCGATAAGAGTGGCAGCCCCCTTGCCCCCTATGTCTCGGACAAACCAGCCCCGCGACAGGCCCCAACAGTCGAGCGACTCCGCCGCCCGCACAGTGGGCCAGAAGACCGGCGCAGGCGGCCAAACCTCTAGACGCGTTTTGAGCTCCAGAGTCCCTAAATGGGCTCGAACCGAACGTGTGACCCCACCAATGGATTGCTCTGCGAACGAAGAATCTATTGGTGGGGTCACACGTTCGGTTCAAGCCCATTTAGTGACTCTGGAGCTCAAAACGCGTCTAGAGTTTTGGCCGCCTGCGCCGGTCTTCTGGCCCACTGTGGCCCTTACTCCTCGCTGTCTCTCTCGCACCCCTCCGACACGGTCCATGAGTGCGAGAGAGACAGCGCGAGAAGTGCGGGCGGCGGAATCGCTCGACGGCGGGACTACTGCATGAGGATTTCTAGTCGACCTTGTGACCTTTCTCACCTCGAGATAAGATTTATCGGCCTCCAGCTCCTTCACCGTTCGCTCGTCGTCCCAGTGCACCTCCAATTCCTCGTCAACAAGGTCCTGCAGGTACTTGAACACGTTCACCTTTCGGTCAAGTTTTCTCCTCCTGCATATTTCCGCTTCAGCTCTCTGGATTTCGTCCTAACAGAAATTTGACTCCCATTACCAAATCACATTAGTCAGTAGCGGATCCAGAGGCGGCCTGAGGGGGGTGGGACAAAGTAGCACTTTTTTCCTACTAACAGGGGCAAAGTGTTGCTCTTTTCCTTCATTTTAGAGGGCTATCAAGGGGTCAAGGGGTCCTCGGTCCTCCCCCCCCCCCCCAAACCTCGGATCCGCGCTTAACGTATCACTGTGTCATATTAGAGAATGAAAGGGAAACTCACATCCAATTGGCAGGCACTTATTTTCAAGGCGTTGTATTTGTGAATGCTTAGTTTTGATGCCATCTTGGTATCAGTTCTGATATTCCCAGTGAGCCCAACGCCCAACACAATTACTCGCAACAATCGCTTGAGGGACGGCGATGGGGGCACGGGGGAACCTGATATTTCCATTATTGGCCGGAAACACTGGTGGTATTGTTTGTGTGGTTTGGTTCTTTTGGTTTGTGTCATAAAACTTGATTTTACGCATCTAGCACGCCCCAGTCACGGTATCAGAAGGAGGTCAGTGTAAATTGTTGTGACTTTTTTTTTATCGAAGTCGACTAAATATTGTTATTTGACAGGGTGGGGCATCCATCCACCGTGAACCGGAACGCGACGGAAATTCGTCGAGTATCTATGAGCGAGACAACTGAAGAATGGTGGTTCACGATCAATGGTACGAGAATAAACATAGGAACTGGATCGATTTCCGGTTGCACATCATAATGAAACATTTGGATTTCTCGAATTGGCGCGCGAACGAGTATCATGAAAGTGGTGCCATCTTGCGGATACTACCGCAACCTCTAGCCAAGACGAAACCCAACCCACCCCACCCACTTCCCCTTCTCCAAAACCACTCCAAACCTGCCGTTGGCGCGAAAGAACGCTGTAACCACGGGGAATACATGGTAATTGATTACTAGATTAATAACTCGTCGAGACTATTACTTCAGGTTGGTAAAATATTATTTATGTTATTAAAATATTATTTTATTAAGAAGCCAGTTACTTATTTTTCTGAGGCTGCGTTCGCCATTTACTTGTTTTACCCGTACCTAACCTGTATTAAATGGCAGCCTCTTGAGTGGAAAACCGTCAGTTAGTTTTTGCTTTTGTTGTCTTGTTTTGCTTTTGCCTGTCATGATTGCTGATTCTCACTTTTGATTTTAGGTATTAACATCTATCGCTATGGTTGACCTTAGAGTCGTCAATGGAGAAAGAGATGGATCCAGAATCTATCACTGTGCAGATGGGTTTTATTACCATTTTAATAACGAGTATTTGTATGCAAATACTGAAAATAGTGGTGAAGTGTATTTACGCTGCAAGAATTACTCCACTAGGGGTTGTCGTGGGAAGGCCACAGTTTATACTGGACGTGATGGTGTTCAGTGGTTGAACACTGAGCGACACACTTGTGCAGCAGACAGAACTCATGGTGATGTGTTGCCATGGTTACCGGTCATTTTTCCCAAAACCATTTTCCCAATAGAGAATGTTCCCAAATTTTTTATTCCCAATGTGAGTTTCCCAAAGTCGTTGTTCCCAAACCATCAATTTTCCCAAAAATCTATTTTCCCAAAATACCAGTTAGAGCGTGAAGTGGTGGCCCAAGGTGCGCAGGTACTCAGCCACATTCCCGTCAGCCTTGTACTCCTCGTACTGCCGCACGATGTTGCGCACCCGCCGCTGCATGTCACGCCACTTCTTCTTCGGGAGGTTCTTCACCTTTCTGCCCATCCGCATTTCGGCCATTATTGTCTCTGAATCAGCTTGTTCTTTCTGGAACTCGTGGGCGCATGAGTAGAGAGATGGATGATTCTTCCCCACCACGAGCTGCAGAACAGAAGCGTTGTAACTACCCCGCGCTCACGGTGCAACCACTGTCTCAAGGTGATTGTTGATGCTTCGCGGAGTATTGGCGCGATCAAGCGATACCCCGCGCTCTCGTGTCACCAACCTGAAATCTAAGATGCCAGCCCTCACTGATGTTGGTTCGCTGCTCATCCCGGAGAGTCGCGTCGTAGGCGTTCCAGAGTTCAACCTGATAGCGTGGAGGACGGCGCTGCTGAGCACGCCCTCGACGTGCTCGAGCTGCTACTGGTGGACCACGCACGTAGGTCTCGTCGAAGTACGTTGTGACCGGCTCCAGCGACGCAGGCACCTCGCGCAGCACCACCTCGAGAGCTTGTTCCACGTCCGCAGGGGGCACGAACGCCAAGGACAGCATCATGTGCAGCCCTTCCTTGACGGACCGGTCGTTGGCGTTGTTGTACTCCTCCTGTAGTCCGCAGGACTGGACTTTTCTGTAAGATGACTGACCGAGATGGAAAAAGCAGCTTCGCACCGAGGCATCCGGAAACACTGCCTTCGCCGCATTGATGTTCCCCACTTCGAAATCAGTCATGATCTTCTGTGGCCCATTCCCGCGCGCCCGGAACCTGGTGGCTGCATCCTTCACTGACTGCAGTACCGCGGTGTAGTGGACCTGAGTTTTGGAGGGCAGCAAAGCGTATACGAGCGGCACTGCAGTTGTGACGTCAGGATCGTCGACAGTGTCTCCAGGACGTTTCATGACGGCCAATATGGTGAAAATCTGCGTAAATATGTGTGGAGCCGTCTTGAAGGTGCCGTCAAGAAACCACATTTCGGACTTCCACAACAGCTCAACGTTCCGTTTGGTGGCAAAAACTATTACTCTTCGAGCTCTGGCCTCGTCATCGTCGTCATCATCATCATCATAGGAGTCGTATAGAACAAAGTCCTCGCCTCCCAAGGTGATGCGATACCTGAACAGCGACCCGAGTCAGCAACGATCCCAGTAGTGTCACCCACCCTGTAACCAACCTGTCACCCACCTGTCCGGCAGTTCACCCAGCTCCTCCAATGACAGAGGATTTTTCGGCTGGTCCTTGTTTCTCTCTCGCCGCATAGCCTTCTTCAGATTCTCTCTCTCTGGCAGCTGGCTCAGGACACCCGAAGAAACGCGCGGCAGCTCTGTGCGCAGGATTTGAGCCGGTGGCAGCTCTGGGTGGTCACTGGCAATTCGTTTTAAATTTTGAACAGTTTTTTCTGCCTGAACTTCTTCTTGATTGGGGGCGTGGGTGTGCGGCTTTGTCTTCAGCACTTCTAATTTTTGATCTAGGACTTTAGTTATGGCCGTTGCTTTGCATTCCCCCTTTTTCACGCAATTCCAATATGTTGTTCCCTTTTTGGTGTCCCGCCGGTAATACATATGCCCATCATACAATAATTTAGCCCCCCCACGCCTAGATGTAATGATTTCGGGGTCCATGGCCCTTGTGCTGCACCCCACGCCTCCACTACCACTGCCGCGCAACGCGAGGGTCGCGCAACAATGCCCCCTGCCGTGCAAAAATTTTGGGAAAACTTTTGGGAATAACTTTGGTAAAATTGAAAATTGGGAATAATGGATTGGAAAATTTAGGATTGGGAATTTAATTTTGGGAAGGATTGCTTTGGGAAAATGTATTTTGGGAAGCTTTCTTTTGGGAATTTTGTTTTGGGAAAAATGGGCGGGAACGGTTGCTATTGAAGGAAACAATTATTCGGGAAGCAACAAGAGAAGGCCCATATGAAACTCCAGGAGAGTTGGTGGAGAGGATTTGAAATATGTATGGTTGATTTTTTTTATTTTGGAGTGTTCCTGAAACTATTATTGACTAAGAAAGTAATTAATATCTGCTGTTGTCGTTTTAGGTTTCCTGCTCATATAGCAGCGCATGTTACCCAATCCAGCATGAAGAGCATGATTCACAGGGCAAGGAGTATCCAATACCCTCGTGTCCCACAGTCGATGCGACAGCTAGGCGACGTGTTGGGGCAGCATCGTCAATTGACTGCATCCTTAGATGCAACAGACAATATCTATGCTGGTGCTGTAAATGGTCCAGGGGGTACTACCTCCTTAGTATTTGTATCACGACGCATGAGGAGATACATGAGTCGAGGGCGAGTGCGACTTGTCTTCTGTGATGGCACCTTTGCTAGCAGACCTGGCTCACCCCCATGTGCACAAGTACTTCAAATTGTGACAGTCGTCAGAAATGCTGTAAGTAAACATTAACCTTTATTTCTTAGAGTAAATTTCTGTACCAAAATTTCAGCTATTGTGATGCTGCGGTTTCCAGGTAGTCCCACTGGTCCAAGTTTTGATGTCAGGCAAGACAGAGGCTGAATACACAGCCGTCTTGAACTACATTAGGCAGCTGATACCCAATTTTCGGCCTGCCCAGGTCATGACTGACTTTGAATCTGCCCTTCAAAATGCATGGAGAAATGTGTATAATGTTCCAGTTTTTGGGTGCTACTGGCATTTCTGCAGAGTAGGTTTATTTACTGTGGATTGCTTCTTGATCAATTGTTGTGCTTATACTGAATTAATTTTCCTATTCTTTTTCCATCTGACAGGCTATTCTTAAAAAGGCCAGAGAGTTGGGTTTGGTTCCACTAATGGCCCAAAACAGGAGGCTCAGAAGCCTTGTAAGGTCTTTTTGTGCTGTACCACTACTCCCTGGGCACCTTATGGAAAGAGGTGTCACATCATTATTCAGGGAGGCGTTTAGACTTGGCCTGTTTGCTACACTTGATCCATTTTTCACATACTTTATTGACACCTGGATGAGGGGGCGCTTTTTCCAGTCTTTGAGTGTTTATGGGTTGGCCCATAGAACAAATAATGTTGCTGAAAGTGCAAACAAAATTTTAAGGTCCAAAACAGGAGCCCATCAACCTGGTCTATGGCATTTCATATGTAAGTTTCTTTTATTTTGCCTTTTTAAAATGTTGTTACAGACGCTGTGCAAGCTTGGACTGTGAGCATGTTAGCAGTCCTTTGTTAATAATAACTGTCTTCCAAATAAAAACCTACAAAGAAGGTAATTGTCTGTTACAGCTGCTCTAAAAAAGTATGAGGCCTACAGCCATTTGCTTACAAGAACAGCTAACTTAGGGCGAAACCTCACCAGGGCCAGGAAGCTCTCTGCAATAAACAACGATTTAAGAATCCGCAACTACACCACAGATCTTTTCAGGGGTACCATCAGCATCAACAGATTCTTACATCGGGCCTCCACCAGGGTCTTGAATGTGTTTGATGCCTTTGTTGTTTAAAGCTCATCTGTTGCACCTAGTTACTGGTTAATGGTTTAATAAACCCTTTTCATGTTTTCACCAAGTTTAAATTCTTTTACATGCCCTTCCCGATGCTCAGGACTGCAGGGAAACACAAAACACATTCATCCTCAACTCTTTTATTTACGAATGTCGGGTTTGGTAATTCTCACATACATGTACTACTTGGAGTGATGGACTTGCTGGACACGGAACCTGCATACAGAACATGATTAGTCGGATTCTTTATTCACAAACACTGAAGGCCATCTTCGATGAGAACACATACCATCTCGTGTGTGGTGATGATACAAGAGACAGCACCGATGAGGTTCAATTTCTTCTCATGAAGACGCAACGACCACACACTAAACCACCAATAATCAAACTGACTGGGCAAGAACAACACCTCCAAACACAGCGCCAGCTGCACTTGAGATAACATTGGTCCTGTTTTTTTCCGAATTGAAAATGAAGACGAAGCTCATTGATCAAGGTCTATTGGCCCTCGCCCTCATTTGGATGTTGTGTGCTTCTTCAAATCAAGAACTGAAGACAAGGTGTGGTTATGTTGGTTGGTATTATATGAACTTAAAATAGAAAGAGCTTCTTAAGATGGACAACAGACGACAGGTTATGAAGCTGTTCATAACGAGACTTGTTTGTCTTTCACCGCAAATCATGCCATTTAACAGGGAATCGAAACAAAAATAAAATTGATACTTTCGTCGGCTGTCTACTGCTGTCAGTGTGTGGGTGTGTTCTCATTTCTGCTCGTCGAGTGACCATGTCACAGGGACGAAAGAAACAGGAAGGCCGTAGCACTCGGTCGGCATCGACATGCCCATTGCAATTCACAGCCCCCCCCCCCCCACCACCATGGCGGGAAGCACAAGTTGTTTGAATTAGATACCCTTAGTTGTAATAACTTACCTCTGTTCGAAATACGAATAGAAGTTGATATAGATCCTCCCATCAGATTTCGGCCACCCCGCACTGGCTGCAAGAACCTACTTGCACAGTTCCCTCTTAAACAAAGTTATACTTGTTACAATAACATATTTATGTTATCTTTATGTTATTTTATTACAAGATAGAGAAATGAGAATTAGGTTCGGAGAAACGTACTTCGGAGAGTCGGGCCCGCCTCGTTCGGTTTGTATTCCATTCAAGCGCTCCTAAGTCTGTACATGATTATTTCCAAGAATGTGGTCGGGCAGGGCGGGATGGACTACAATCAAAATGCATTCTGTTCTACAAATTTGAGGATTGTATTTCACGGTTCTCTTTATCTGAAGGCAAGTTTATGTTTTCACTTCATAAATGTACTAAGAGTTTAAAACAATGATCTATTCTATTTATCAAAAGATTTTCATCGAGTCTAATTTCTCCATGATTATCTGCGCAGGTCTCTCAGACAGAAACACTGCCACTGATCAGCAAGGAAAGAATATGGTAAAATATGCCATAAATGTTATTGACTGCAGGAGGACCCAGTTGCTATCACATTTCGGTGAAGAATCCCAAAGTATGTGTTCATCATGCTGCGACAACCATCTCAATCAAGTAAGCCATTCATTCATTCTAAAGTACAGAAAGTAAAACAGACAATATACCTGACTGATATATTTTTATAGTTTTGTTTAAAGGTAAAATACATAAGTAAAGATATTACCAAGGAGACTCGAGGTGTTGTCAACATGTTGATGCCCAATTACTTAAAGATGACAGTGAAACAATTTAAGGATGTTTTAAAAGGAAGCAAACAGAAAACCTTAATAAACCGAGGTATGTTTGCAACTCATAAAACTGTACTAATATTTCTTTGGATTGATTCATAAAAGAAAAATTAAATTATCCCAACAGGATTTACCAACCTAAAACATCATGGCATGATGGTACAGTGGAAACAAAATGATGTACAAAATTTTGTTGCTACCCTTTTTGTAAATGATGTTTTGGCATTGAAACAAGAACAATCTACATATGGAGTGACAAACTATGTAACCCTTGGACCAAACCAATCATGCTTCACTGATTCGTTTCAGGTAATTCAGTGCAATATCTTAATTATATTCTATAAAAAGAGTAGATTCACAACTTGATATCTGCCAATGCAAAACAAATAATATAATTATTTTTTTGACCATTTCAGTTAGAATTGCAAGTTTTGGCTCAGAAAAGAAACGACATTTTTAATGAATGTCTAGAGAAACTTGTGTCTGTGTTCGATGCGTTTGCATTTGCTTTAGGGATTGAGAAAAATTCAATCTTCGACATAAAGGTAAGGTGGCTCACTGACATAACAATTACTATAAGAAGCAGTGACATTACATATTCAATATGCCCTTCTTTTTTTTTAAAAAAAAAAAAAAAAAAAAAAAAAAAAAAAAAAAAGGTGCTGACAAATATTGCCCTCAGAATGCCGACAACTGCTTCACAGATGATGAAAGTGCCCGGGGTCACTCTTGCCAAGTACCGTCAATATGGTGAACCTCTTCTGGATGTTACACAAGCAGTAAGATTTCAAAATTAAACACTCTGGTTTCCATATATTCTCTAAGCTAATGTTTTTTTGTCAAAGAAATTAATTTTTTCTAGAAATCATTTTAAAATTGGACATGTATTTATTTATCATGTGATGAACTTACTGCTTGATAAATTCTGTTCCACACATTGGCACAGCTCATTAACATTCCTAATCAAACATGTATATTTATAGATGGTTCACAAAGTTCATTTGAACTGGGTGAGAGATGATTGTTTTTCTTGTAAGCTAATATTTTCTAAGGTAATGTTTTTTTGTCAAAGAAATTATTTTTGTCTACAAATTAATTTAAAATTGGACATGTATTTATGCATTTTGTGATGAACTTACTGCTTGATAAATTCTGTTCCCCACATTGCCACAGCTCATGAACATTCATAATCAAACATGTATATGTTTACGATGGCCATTTAAGTAATATAAATATGAGAACTGATGAGATAATTTAATCTTTTTTCTTTCTGTTTCGTCTGTAACCCACCATTTCGTTTTGGAACAAGGCTAAAGCTTTAGCATGTTTTAGATTGCTTTCAAGAGAACCATTGCCTGGCTTTGAGGCATTTTTAAGTGTCTTTCAAAAATAGTACGACTACCACAGTATGTACTTCCACATGATTCACACAAATGCTTGTATAAAGATTCATTCCTCTTCCGAGTGGGGTATAAACTTTTAACCTTTTTCAACAATTCCTCTTGTGAGTCAGGATGTTTTTTTATTATGTGGTTAACTAGCCGCCTCCTGTGGTAGCTATAAGCAGCGTCACATTTGTAGTGAGGACACTTAAAATAATAATGACCTCCTGGAAGTTTTTGCAGTGGCAAATGGGTAGGTTTGTCAGAGTTTATCCCATTTGTTGTGTTACTTTTGGTAACTGAAAAATAAAATTATGTAAATTTTCCAAAAATATGGCTGTTTTTTTTTACTAATGACATCTTTTAATATTTTACCTGGACTGTCGTCGTTTTTACTACTTGGAGTGGAATCTGAAATATAAATAAGTGGTTGGTATGAATGTTAAATGAATTTTTGAGGTAAAGAGAAAAACATGTTGGGCCATACCTGGGGTATTTCTTCCTTCGTCCTTTTTATCAGGTGCAGACGGCGGACTGCAGTCATTCTTTGAATCTAATTTTTTGGTCTCTGGCACAATGGGACGAACCTCATGCTGGAAGGGGACAGGAAACCTTGGGGTGTACATCGGAAAACCCATTGGAGGGAAAATGGGATAATTGATCGGAGTTGCAAAATGAAATCCCGGTACAGGTCCCATTGGAAAGAAGCCAACAGGGTTATTTTGATAACTAAATGGGGGGTTTAATTGCTGACCCATTGCCATTGGATGTACATATGGGTACCCAGGTTGAAAATGTGCGGCAAAAGCACCAAAAGTAGAGTGAATGGGATGACTTTCAGTTTGTTCAGACGGTTTCACGTTTACTGCACTCATTGGGACAGCTGGTTTCTCATCTGACATATGCGGCTGTTGATAGTGAGGAGAACCGGTATTCTCTTCAATCGGAGATACGGATTTTTGAATCATTAAGACAGTTGCCGCTCCCTCTGTCTCTGAGCATGATACCTGCGCATATAAATTAGTAAACATTATCTGCAAACCCCAAGTGTGTGCCTACAGACACAAATTTTAAAGTGTGAGCTATGCACACACTTGAGTTTGCAGAGTAATTTATAACATGCACGTAACAAGAAATCAATATTTTTAAATCGAGTTATTACGTTTTCGTCACGTCTCTTGATTGGCATCGGTTTCTGTACCGGTTCTCCACCTTCCAGTTCTAGTTCAAGTTCTTTGACAGACTGTGGGTTGAGGCAACCTGATAAAGAAACATTTAGCTGCATCCCATTGGCATCTAACCAGGGTTCACACCAATGTCCCTTCATTGTTTTCCCTGACTTTTCCCTGATATCCAGAGACTAAATTTCTAATTTTCCCTGACTTTTTATCAAATTTAATGTCCACTACCAGATCCAAACGCGTTGCAGCTTGCACCCGTGCGGCATCTAAAATTCATACTTTGACCAAATTTTCAAAATTTCCCTGACCAAAATCAAATTTCCCTGACTTCCAGTTCCCCTTTCAATTTCCCTGACTTTTCCATGACTTCCCTGATTTCCCTGACCGGTGTGAACCCTGCTAACAGATAAAAGATGCCGCTTTTATCTATTTCAAAACCTGTTGCATTAGGTACTAGTGTGGAAGATTTAAAAATTTCACAACTCTGCTCATTTCCCTGGAAAACCTAAA
Source organism: Stenchaetothrips biformis (assembly GCA_030522485.1). Taxonomy (NCBI): domain Eukaryota; kingdom Metazoa; phylum Arthropoda; class Insecta; order Thysanoptera; family Thripidae; genus Stenchaetothrips; species Stenchaetothrips biformis. The sequence goes on along the minus strand of CM060095.1, from coordinate 804,525 downwards.
CAAAAAAAAATTACGATTTCAAGAAATCCTGGTAGTCACGAAGTTACTCTTATATTTATGTTCTGGTTTAACAAAGATAGCTAAGGCTAGGACTGCGTTGTGTGTAGTTCTGTTTACGTTTGTCAGACCATTATAAATAATACTAAAACTTACGTAAAGACCAGCTGCGTATCAATTTGTGTCAAAAACAGACATTTAAGACGGTCTCATAATACCTGAAGGACAAGTTATTCACAGAAACGTGCAGTAAAACCCTGGCGAAAATGGTGGGTACGGGTTGTGGTACAGACTACTGAACCTCTACCATAGTGTACACAACTGTACCGCTAGACTACACAAATTCTACCACTCTGTGTACCATACTGACTGCCGTACTGACGTGTACCCAGGAAGCACCAAACATTTTGGGTACAATGTACCGGAACACTACCACACTGTACCAGCCTTTGTACCATAGGTCAGCTGTGGTACACGGTACACAGAGAGTACCAAACCTTCTGGGTACAACGTACCGCAACACTACCAAACTGTACCAGCCACTGCACCATAAGTCAACTGTGGTAGGCGGTACACGAAAAGTACCACTTCAGTGTGGTACAATGTACTGCAACACTACCATACTGTACATAAATGTGACATACTGTGTCTAGTGACACGGTCGGTACACAGGTGTACACAGGACGTACCGAACATTTACCATTCTAGACTTAGCACAATTTTCATATGTTTCTTCGACTGAATTTATTGATGTCGTTTGACTTCATGAAAGTGGGCTTCAAATCGACCAACGGTAAAATGAGACTAGGTGTTGAAGGAAGAAACAGGAAAATAAAAACCTTTTCCTTAAAATTAGAAAGTTTTAATGTCAAGATAATCTTTATTTTATCTCAGATATACAAAAAAAAAAAATGGGCACATAAGAATAAATCAATAAAATAAATAATAAATCAATTGAAATTATTTGTCATGAAACCAAAGCTAGGCCGAAACACAGCTCATAGCTGGAAAAATGTAGTAACAATACTTCAAAATATGAAACCAAAACTAAGATAAGAACAAAAGGAATGAGAATACACATCTTACTGTACATATATATAGACAAATAAAAAATAAAATAAAGGTAAATGTGGAGATTGGGAGATAAGAATAAGCACGACTAGTCACCATAACAGCCATAAGGTATGTCACAAATAAATCTTCCTCGCTCCTCAACATTCATGTGTAAACACTGTTGCTTTATGGAAGCTGGATCAATGATGATTAACCTTCCCCGTCCTTCAATCCTCTTCAGGTGAGAGAGGGTTACTTCCAGGTTTGCGTCAGAATGCCTAGTCTTGAGGACTGGCTGCCTACTAATGTCGTAAAGCTGCAGCAGAATCAAAACTTTAGTATGATCTTCAAACTGAACATGTAATATTTTTGAAACTGACCCTCTGCTGCCATCTTGAGTTTTAAGCCAGGAATCATCATTTTTTTTATCCCTACTATACTGCCGTGTTGTGTACCTGATTCTTCCCTGGTAAAACCTTTGATAAGAAAGAATATTCAAATAATTCCCAATCCCAGCTGCCAACAAACAATCCATTTCCTCCAGTTCCAACTGAATTTCTGTGCCCCTCCCTACTAGTACTACACCATCACATCTCACAAAATTCTTTAAAGTAGTTTTGGTTATTTTTTCCAAAAAGACAAGGGGTTTTTCTGACGATGCTAGCTTCTCACACAACGTAGGAAAGGAAGAAAAAATCCGGTATCTTCTTGCGAGCTGCAATCCAACGTGGCCAGGACTTGTGTTCATTTGACTAAGGTTTCTGTTTTCCCCCTCAAAAATGAATGTGTTTGGACCCCAGGCTGGACCCCAATTTAAAATTGCGTCTATGACATGCTTTAACAAATGAACATTATAAACCATTGACTTTTCCCCAAAATACTGAAGGACTAGCATCATGTACTGAATGAGGTACCTGTGTGATGTCTGTAAGTCAACACGAGGAATTGACTTTTGTAAAATTAAGAAAATTGCAGAGGACAGCATACAGAAGTGTTCAAAATATTTTTGTTTTAAAATCCCACTTAGGCACACAAGACCATAGAATAATAAGAAGGTCCTCCATTCGCTTGCTTTCCATTGCTTGTAATCTGAAATGTTGCGTGGTGTTCTTGATAATGATGATGGTGGTTTGATACTGCTTAGTATGGAATTAATGGTGTGTATGTTTTCAGGAGAACCAATGTAGAAGGGGCCTGCTTTAAAAACTATCTTACCGTTAGGTCCTCTTGTTTTTGTTGTGGTGAGCACAGTTTCAATGTGTCTTCTGGTTACCCCAAGCAGGGCATTGTGTAAAAAATCTACTATGACACCTTTGCCTAAATCCAGGTATGGATGCAATCTAACAAGTGGAGTGAAACCCTTGCAGCCCTTGTAAACCCTTGCCTTTTCATTCGCATTGTTCCTGTTGGCATGAGCCACCCTCATGTCGTTTAACATAGATAAATGTGTGCGACAAGCATTTTGGTTAATGGCAACACCAGGAAATCTAAGACCTACACTTGTATGATGTCCTTTTTCATAACAAAATGTGCACCCATAGTACGCGGAGTAATTGGACAAATTTAAAAATTTGAAACGAGCAGCTGAATCTAAAACTGCTATTAAAGGGATTACCTTGCTGTTATGTGCTATACCATGTCCGTCTGTCCAATTGAAGCCTTCTGTAGACAGTGAACAAAGTTCATCTACAAATGGTGATAAAAAAATGTTCATGTTAGGATGTTTTTGGCCGACCCAAATACCTGCAAAAATAATGTGTTTCTTTCTATTGTGGGGTGCCAATTCATTTATGTACAGGAAAATAGGCCATGCTGATCTAGTTGAGGAACAACCCAAATTCATTCCATCTGTATTCATAGTGAAAGAAAAGTTGTTGCCCTCAGCAAGTATTCCACCTGGCGCAGAAAACCGTTTGTACATTTCCCCATCGTAAACATCTTCTAAATTATCTTCATGTTCTTTACGTCGTTGAAACCTATAAGTCATAATTTCTTCTGCAACCCCTGGCCGTTCCATAATTGCTTTAAGTTTAGACTCAAGCTTAACAGAAACAAAGTAAGAAGAATCATTCCCCTTGATGGAGACTGGTTCACCACAATCACACTGGGCTATATTATTTTCTCTCACAAAAGCTTGAGTTCCTAGATATTTAAAACATGTAGGACAGTAAATGTGCACTACAGCTGAATCACTATCCGTGTCAAAATACTTCATGAGGAAGTGCTTTGAAGAGGCTACAACTTTTGTACCATATAACTCATTAATCATGTCAAGCATATCGACCATTGCAACCCAAGTCATATTGTGCGTCATACCTAAGGCTAAACACATGAGCAGAGCATCACCCTCTGTTGTCGTAGTGCACGGACACAATGGGTTATTCAAAAGTACTGCCCTAGGCTCATTCCTATTTTGTCCAGCATCGTTACCCTCAATATTAGCTGCATCCACTTCATCTTCTCTATCTTCATCAGAAGGGTCTTCCGTTTCATCATCTTGATGTGGTTCCTGGGCTTCAGCTGCTTCGGAATCACTTGCCTCTCCTTCAAAGTTCTCGGCTTCTTCATTAGATTCCACATTGTTGTCTGGGACTTCGTGTTCCTCCTGAAATAAACATGAATAAACATGAAACAAACTGCAGTGGATGAAAGCACTGTTGTGTCCAAGCACATCACTAGAATATACCTCAGTTTCTTTGGAACCATCACTTAATTGATTTTCTCTTTCGGATAAGCTGCTTCTACTTCTCGCGCTATCTTCTTCTTCGGCTGAAGTTGTCGGTCCACTCTGTTCAAGAAAAAAAAAACAAATAGTAATTTAAAGTATTGCATGTATAAATGTTTGTCATCAATAAGAGTTTTTCAATGTGCAGATCTCGGTACCCAGACCATTTTTAGTGTTTTTAGAACAACACATGATTATGTGGCAAAAATAAAATGTATTATTTAATTAACTTAATATACCAAATTGTATTCTGCCATATGATTATGGTGTGTTGTCATAAAAATACTAAAAATGGTCCTAGGGCATAGAAAGGATTGTTGTTTGCAAGACAGAACCACATTTTGGTTTGAGCGAGCAGCAATTAGGGCCCCAACCCTTAGCCAGTGTACACCTCCGAGAACACATGTTGAACATGGAGTTAAAATTAAAGAGCAATGAGTTTGATAAGTTCAATGCCTATTTTCAGAGAAGTGTTAAGAATAATTTTTTCTATGCACACATAAATGTAGTCACCAGGACTGAAGCAAAAAAATAATTAAAAAAGTAGAAAAAATATAGAAGTACTTACACCATGATCAGGGGGGGGGGGGGGGTACTCTGTTATCAACTGAGTCCTCATCACTGCTAACACTACCCTGAAACAATGAAAACAGCAGTTTATAATCATCTTAAACAGAATAAGGAGACGTTTTCAGAGGTGAAGGTGCTCCTACAATGACCTCATCACTCATCAACTTGTCTTCTAACTGTTTCATTTGGACGGACTTGTACGACAAATGGTTAGTCTCTGTAATCAAAATGTGATACAATATTGTAGGCAACATTATGCCTTATGGGTTAAGACTAATTTTAGTCTGTTCATCACCATATAATATATATTATAGCCTAAATAAAATTTTTAATTTGAATTAGTTACATCAGGCAATTTTATATTTGTTATATATTCATATGTATGGTGATGAAAAGACCAAAAATAGTCCTATACCATAAGAAATACTGTTCTCTACAAGCCTATATCACATTTTGATTACAGAGAGTAACCATATGGCTCCCAAGTCCGTCCAAATGAAAACCCAAGTTAATGAACGATGAGTTGTTGACCTTATTGTAGCAGCACCTTTAAGATACTATACCTGCTCTTGAAGAAGTAACCGTCTATTTTCTGCGGCTTTTCTTATACGGTACTGAGTCCTGCGTGGTACCTCCCCACCGGAATGCACCCACTGAAGCCTCTTGGACATTTTTTCTATTTTTAATAACACGTATTGTTTCTGTTTCTTCTCTCCTGCCTCGAGTCTCAAGCGGTTTCGAGTCACCTCGAACAATGTCGAGTCTCGATTCGAGCGTTCGATCCGTAATGAAAAATTCATCAAGTATCAAATTAATTTTAGTAGCAACTCTCCTTTAATTGATCGGGAACACTTCTTTTAATGGATTTTTAACAGATTGACATTAAAAAGTTGTGTCTTTAATACGAAATGCAGCAATAGAGAGGGGAACGTCGATGATTGCATCACGAGAAATGCAGTGCACAATTTGTCATACTCTCGCTCTTGGGGTACGAGCGCCATCTGTGGTGGCAAGCCACCCAGTAACAGCAAAAGCCGCCACCAGTCCTCGTCGCCATTTTTGACGCCACTTGTTGGATTGGAACTCTGAAGAAACTGTGAAGTTTGTGAACGGTTCGAGTATAGTTTTGGTTCAAACATGGCTTCTGGATCGTCCAGGGAAACAAAGGGGAGGAGCCCTCAGGTTCCATCACAGGATTGGTTGGCTTTGATCTTACACACTGACGGTCAAACGGAAGAGTTGAAACTCAAGCAAATCCTAGATTTTCATCCTCTCAACTCAAACGACTTTGACAAAAAGAGAAAGTATACTGTTAGAAGTAAGAAGTGGCACCCGGCCCAGCAGTGGGAAGACTGGCGAGCGTACATTCTCGCTATTTCAGGTAAGATTTGCAGGGATCCCATCTCTTGTACATGTCTTCTTAGTTTGATAAATTTGTCTCATGTTGTACACTTTCTGTTTAGATAATTATGCGAACTTGAAGAAACTAGAGAAAACTTTGAAACGAGAACATCCTCCATTACCAGCCATAGCACCAGAATCAGATTGCCTGGGAACTGAAAGTGAAAGTGAGCCGTTCAAAGTGAAGGGCAGAAAGGTTAGTCTTGGTTAAACTGCCTATTTTTCTGTAGCTATCAAATGTACTGCCATGTCAAATGAACCATCTCTTGATTTCAGACTCCAGCCCAGACGAAAATGATGTTGAAACGAGCTGCCGAAGATCAAGAGAATTCCTTGGCCAACTTTGTTGACACTATTATAGAGCCAAAACTGAAGTCCTCCGGCAAAGCCAGCTCTGCTCCTCCACTGAAGAAAATCAAAACTGCAGTCCAATCAAGTTCTAGATCGGGTCCTAGTCATCGAGTAGTTCATGTTCCTAGTCGCAGTTATCAAAATGCTTCCCTCTCCAAGTCAACTGATCGCCTCAAGTCCCCAGTGCCAGACAACTCTACTGCCTTCACAGAGTCCAGTCCCGTTTCTCGTCACAGTTCTCTTCAAACTCCTCACTTCAACTTAATTGATAAAGTGAAGTCCCCAGTGCCGAACAATACTTTTGTCTCAACAGTGTCGAATTTATTAGATTCAAATCGATCTGAGTCGCTCCTTTCTGGCAACAATGATAATATATGTGACCAAGTCTCGCAGGCCAGTGGGCAATGTAATACTAGTTCGAAGTCAAATATTCTTCCAAGCTTGCATTCTTTTGATTCTGGTGTGTCTTCAGCTGTTACCTCGCAAGTAGTTCAAGTAGGAGAGGATGGCTCTGCTATAATTGAAATACCAGATATTTCAGAATTTATTAAATTGAGGGAGGAGCTGCAATTCTACAAAAATCTTTCTAGTCAGAATGGTGTGTTGGATGCCATTGCCGGGTTAAGATCTGAGCTTAACTCTCATAAAATGATGGTGGACAAGCGACTGTCTGAATTCGAAACTGGTGTCCACAGCAGACTGACGAGTTTAGAAGGAACTGTATCACGTAAGTCTGACATTAAAAAGTTCGACTATGTTGCCCACTGGCTTCGAGACTGTGTTCAACCCAGTGACCTTGAGTAGGTGCAATAAGGAAGTCATGAATACATTCTAGTCAAATTTTTGTAGTTTTAAAATTAAAATGAACCAGTGCTACTTTTTAAATATTTTTTCTGTGATCAATCTAGTCAAAGATTAATATAAAGTTTATATTCCTTAATTGCATTCCATCTGTCTAGTCATATTAACTTATTTATTTTAAACTAGTAGTACAGTATGTGGTGAGCTCACTTTACACTTAATTAAATTATAATGAGGCGAGTTTACATTTTCCCAAGATTAATCATAACGACACTTGACTGGTTTGTTTGAGCTGAAAGGGGCTTTGCCATTGCACAGCCAAGTGTAGGTCTCTACCTGCGCAAGTTAACTGCTAATGCCTCATCTTTATTGTTACAAAATTGATCTTATTTGCCGTGACAGGTTTGACTCCTGCAGACTTCTCCTCCTGGGTGACTAGATCAAGTGCTTCAAGGGCACCTAGTTTTCCTACAAGTGGTGTTGCGAGCAGTGCTGGGGATGATGACGAACATTTGTCAGTGGGCCTTGTCAGTGGGCCAGATGGGAAGGTGAGTGTAACAATATTTTGCGTCTCTAAGAAACTAAGTTTTTACAAGTACGTCGCTTCACTAGTTCTTTGACAAAGAGGGATTTACTTTATCTTCCTCTAATTTCCCATTCTTTGCAGTAAGCAAACTGCTTACACTGCCTCAAAGACTTGTGTCTGCTGTCATGGCTCCAGTGACTACTTCGTCCCTCCACCCTTCACTATATATTTCATTCACCATCAGGTTCGTGTTGGAGGTGTCGCAATTGACCAAAGTTCTTGGAGCACTCTGCTTACAACAACTGAGGAGAAGTACTGGCTCCGAGCCCTGCTGATTGGGGTGTTTGGAGAGGAGGCCAAAAATTATAGGTTTCAAGTGCAGGCGCAATTCCGTGGGCAATTGAAGGAATTTCCTCTCAATTTCCAAAATCTAGCAAAATGTGAGTATCACTATTTTTTTATAAATTACATCCTTTTGTTCCTAATGTCATGTAAAATAATTTTTTTAAAAAATATTTTCTGTTTTAGTGGTTCTTTTAGGAACTTTTTTAAAACTTAACCAGACATTGAGTAATAACATTATTTTTTTTGCATTTGCAGCCCAATGGTTGGCATTCTTGAAGCGAAAGGGGAAGCCAATTGGAGACAAGGAGGTCAACTGTGTGTTGACCAAACTGGCTAGGAAAGCGCGTGACCTGGGAGGCCGCAGAAACACTGGCACAGGGCCTAAGCGCCCCAAGAGGTATGTACACTACTAATGCTACAGAGTTGTACTTTGTACTTGAAACTCGAAATATTTTGCCCTTTACATATCTTATTTAACAAATGTTTCGCCTCTTTTTACCTAGGTCTCCACCAAATAATAAGGATAGTCCACCAAATAATGAGGATTCGGATGGTCAACCAAATAACAAGGATTCGGATGAGGGTGGCGGAGACTTTTTGGAGTTTGAGGAAGAAAAAGAAGAAGACGAAGAAGGAGAACAAGAACAAGAAAAGGAGGAAGAAGAAGAGGAAGATTAAATTGCAGAGTAATAAAATTTTGTTCACGTATCTACTAGGCTTTTCAATGAAACGACCCCTGCACTGTCATACTGTACCATACTGTACACCCGGAACCGGTACCGCCAAAATGTGCCAAACTGTACCCAACGACATCAACACTCTACCATACTGTACCAGACTTCTACCAAAAAAGTGTACCAAAGTGGGCCATATTACTTTAATACTACCCACGTGTACACACATGTACCATGCCTGGTACCATACCTGGTACCACGCTTCTACACCATTTTCTAGACAATTTTGATTCGAACGCGCTTTTTTAAGGGAGCGAGCGTTTTTGGTGTAAGCTGTACAGAGGCGAAAAGGAGCGCTGCTATTGGTCGGATTCCATTTCCGGTGGCTCGGCTCCCCCCTCTCCCTGTGTTTTTCGCTGACGAGTCGAGTTTTGCCATGGTAAGGGCGATTTCAACTCAAAATTTCTCAAAATTGGCCCTGCACTTTTCAACCAGATTTCACCACTGAAATCAGGGTACAAAGTTCTACCACTCTGCCAAGTCTCATCAGAATCGTATAGAATTGAACTTTGATGAGCGTGCGCAATGATGGTATCCGTGTAGAACCTCCCACCAAAATAACATGATCAATGTTGGAAGTAGCATGAACCTGTAACTCACGTTGAATTAAGGGTATAGGTAAAAACGTTCCAACCGCCACGAAACGTTTCTGCAAATTTGTAATAACTGTCATAAAAAAGAAAATTTCCAAAAATTAAAAATAACCTTTGCCTTTTGAAGAACATTTGTCAAATCCTGAAGAATGATGTCAAAAACAGGACGGCACATGTCCTCAAAGTCAAGACGCGTGAGTTCCATAGTTTCTTTTACATGACCTAAATACATAGTAAAACTCGCATTGGGGAGCCTTGACAATTTTTCTTTCATTTCCAGACACTGACGTCGCAAACCTTCCATCAAATGGGGATTTAAAATTTTTTCCCCGTGTTTTGACTCAATGATCTAAAACAAAAATAAATTGCTAGTGCGAAGAAAAGACTTTATAAATAAAAAAAGGAAATATTTATTTTGCTACCTTTTGAAATTTTTCCACCATTATTTGGTCAAGGTCATTCCCTGCTGGGAGCCTCTTTTCAGAAGTCGAAAGTATTTTTACATCTCTTCGAGATGCTTTAACTACTGAGATGCATCCACCGCCAGCTCCAATATCAACAATGACAGCTAATTTTTTATATCCCAACTTCAGTTGACAAGCATACTTAGCTGCTACAGCACTTGTTTCATCCAATATCTCTACTTTTCGAAATGACGCCAGTGTAATGAATTAGCAGTTTGAAAGCTACATCAACAAGTGTCAGTTCTACTTTTTATTTATCCTCTTCTTCCTTTCTCTGGCATAGAGCTACCACCTTGGCCAAGGTTCCACTATTGATACTCCCACCTCAGTTCCCCTTCCACTTCCATCGCTATTGTTGCCAAACCTATAAGTTGAGCCTCGCCTGTGGCTCGGCTAACAGTCTGTAGCCTGGTCTCGAGCTGTTCGGTTCTCCTAATAAACCAGTCAATCCTTCACTCTCTGTCGTCCTTTACGCCCTTTACCACTCGAAGTGTCAGAACACTACACTACGTGTATGTACACAACAAGCACAAGAAGTAGCGAGAGCCCTGATCACTCATGTCTTCTCAGTGTATGGAGCGCCTTTGTCTCTCCTGACAGACAAAGCTCAAATATTCGAGTCTGAGTTGTTTCATGAAATTATGGCGTTGTACCATATCAGGAAAACCAGAACAACAGCTTATCATCCATCGGCCAATGGAAAAGCTGAGAGATGGGTGAGGACACTGAAACAAAATTTAAAACTGTTGTGTGACGGAGCACATCATGCTTGGGCAGAATATCTCCCATTTATTGCACAAGCCTACAGAAGTCTCCCTCATTCCACACACAAGTTCTCACCTTATGAGATAATGTTTGGAGCTCCTATGAGGACACCATTGCATATGCAGCAAGGCCCACCACCTCAGATGCCTGACATCGGAGAAAACTATCCATGGGCTGTCAGAAATGCCTTGTACAAAATCCATGAAGAGGTCAGGAAAATCAGAGCTGAGGCTGCAGTACGCATGAAGCATTATTATGACAGAAATGCTGCTCTGTGTCCATTCAAGGAAGGCGACAAGGTTTTCCTATATAACAAAGCATTGAGAGTGAATGAGACATCAAAGAAATTACATATTGAGTGGGAAGGTCCATACACAGTACTCACAATATTGAACGACTGTGATGCCAGAATTCAAAATGATGCAAAGCCCTCAGACATCCAACTGGTCCACATGGACAGACTAACTCCACATCCAAAACCTGGAGAGGATGACATCGGGGCATGGCTCTCCTATACTGGAACAGAAGAATCAGATGATGAACTGTTCCTGAAAGAAAAGAAGTACACGGTGTCTTGGAACAAGGCGCCTCTCAAGTAACCCATGGCAACAATAAGTACTGTGCCAAACTACTGTGCTCAACAAACCACCCTAGATACCAGTTAGTCTAGTCTGAAGTTTGCAAAATGAGTGAGCAGAGAATTGATGCTTTCCTTGAAAAGTACAAAATTCCCAAGAGGAAAGTAGAGCCAGAAAAAGCAGAACAAGGAAAAGTAATGGATATGGTGAGAAAAAGCAAGCTCTGCAAAAAAGAAACAGGCCCTAGTCCACGACAGACTTCAAAGGTTAAGGCGGCCCTACCAGAAGTGGACTACGCAGCCTTAAAAGCCAAAATGCAGAAAAGGTATGAGGAGAAACAGCGGTTGGAGTTAGAAGCCAAACATGCCCAAGAAAGAGAGGAAGAACAGCGCAAGCAAAGACTGGAAAAAGGACACCATGAAGCCAAACTAAGACGCCAAGAAATGCAGAAAAGGGAAGCCGAAAAGCGGAGAATTTTGAAGCTACAATGTGAAGAGAGAGTGAAACAGAAAGCACATCGAGATTCGCTTGAAGATGCACTGTTGCAATACGACGAGCCAGAGACAACTTTGCCAGACGGCGATGAAGCAGAACTACTCGGAGAAGATGCAGACTTGATCGCAGCCATGGATCAGCTGCTCACAAGTGAGGTTAGTGCTGGATCCAAACATCCGGAGTCCAAACTGGTCATCAAAAAGCCTCAAGAAAAGCCTGTGGACAAGATAAACAAGTCCGTTGAAAAGCCAGCAAAAAGGACAATCCGATGCTGGAGGTGTGGATCGCGTAAGCATGAGAAGAGGGATTGCCAGAATGCGTCTAGGAAACAACTCAAGAAATTGGCAAAGGACTTACGACTGAATGTGGTGACGCCAACTGAAATTTGGAAGCGCACGCCAGAAGCTCAACGCAAAGAAATACTGCCGCTGGTGCCAGTCCCACCTCCATTGCCTCCGTTGGCATTGATCCAAGAACTCGATGAACTGTCGTCCCGACCAACTTGGTGGGAAATGTGCATCCAAGAGTGATAACCTGTAAAAAGTTAGGGTTAGGAACTTGAAACCAAGTGAACACTTTCAGTAAGTTCAGTAACTTCAGTAACTTCCAGTAAGTTCTAAAAGCCCATTGTAAATATGTTTTAAATAGAAAGGTTAGGACCTTTTTGGTCATATACTTTTGATAACCTTTGATCAATGTATAGTGCCCCCACCTTGTTATTTATAATAAAATATTAATTGAATGCAATTGTTTTCCTTGACAGTTATGATTTCCATGAGTTACCACTTTTCTTGTGATCATTCCTTTCCAGTTGCTTACCGCTGAAAGTTCATAAATTGAACCCCTTTTAAATTTTTTTGAATGTAGCTTAAGCTTATGCTTGGCAATATGTTGTTTGCAGATTCTCAACTGGCACAGCAACAGCAAGATCAGCCTCGTCAGAAAGCACAGTGGCAGGAGAAATGACATCCTCAGCTGAAACTACAACCTCAACGGAAACCACAGCTTATGCAGAAAGTAACGCGGGAGGACAAACATGAGCCACATCAGAAACCACAGCAGCGGCTGCAGAATGAGCAGCAGCAGAAGGAGCAAACACCAATGATGACTCTGGTTTGTCTTGTTCCATGAGTGCTATTACAAAGCCGTTAGGGCATAGCTGTTTTCCGTACTTTGGTTGCTAACTGTTGAAAGTTCACCAATTGAATCCCTTTTAAATTCAAACTTTTTTTAAATGTAGCTCATGCTTTGCAATATACTGTTTGCAGATTCTCAATAGGGTACTTCGGAGAAAACTCGGACCGGAAGTGGAGAAGAAACCAAGAAGAAGAATTCCGGGTCGGGAGGTGGTGGTGGGAGGCGGTCGGAGTCTGTATGAGAAATCGCTCGTGCGCTCGTGCTGGGTGTCCGCCATTAGCGGTGTTGTGAGGTTCCGGAGCGAAATAATCCAATACGGACAATATTTTAGGCTTTCATAAGTGTCGTTTACCCGTTTAGTACTCGGTACGCATTTGATGACTGCGTGAGTGTGTGAAGTTTGTTTCTGTGACGCGGAGTAAATATTGTCATTGTTTATTTTGAAAGTACAGCTAGTCCTAACCCTACCTTCTGACAGTATTATCAAGTAAAGTTTCATTCACCCTTATCCCATCTGGATAAAAATGTCTCCTCAAAAGACACTTTCTATTTAACTGGGACCAGTCATTTCTATCTCCTCTTGCACTGCTTTTTTCACTAATGATGTTCTGAATTTGTTGTCGTCGCTTCTCTGCTAAGTTACAAGACTTTCGACAAGATGGTGAGTAATACCTGGGAAATATATGAAATAATAATGTTGGTCATTTGAAATACCCTTATGTTATGCTTTTGATTTAGGATGACTCTTGGAAAAGTTACGATCCACCTGATTTAAATGTAAAGCTTTTCAAAGGTGATATTGATGTCGGATGGGAGTCTGTGAAACATGTTGACTGCGGCCTGTTAAATTATGGCAACTCTTGCTACTTGAATGCTACTGTCCAGGTCAGTATTTTTAAATATGTGTTTCTTGCTTCTGTTTATTAGTTTGGTTTCGTAATGGTTAGCGTGGTTTCAGGCCCTTTTGCACATTCCTCAGTTTGTGCGCCTCATCTCGCTCCTGTCGGCACAACATGTACAACCAGGTGGCGCATGTGATTTGCCCACCGAGTGTGTTGTTTGTGCATTCCAGCTTACTCAGTTGAAGATGAGGGAAACATCTTCCATGCTGTCGCACCAATTTATTGTGGACAAACTTAAAGGTGGGAGTACATTGCAAATTTATTGAAGTCATCAAACCTTCTGCAGTACTGATTTTTCCAAAAATTGTGTGCAGCTATAAACCCAAGCTTAAACATAGACAAGCAGGAAGATGCCTCTGAGTTTCTGTTTGAAACCTTGAACAAAATTGCTAGTCAAGAAATCCAACGTTGTCCTGTGAGGTATGCTGATGTGTACTTTTTGCATGGTGTGTCACTTTGCCCACCTTATCTTCACATTGTTGTCTGTTTGCAGGTTGTCGTATTGTGGAAAGCAAACAAGTGGTATCCACGCTCTGTTTGGTTTCTGGGTAAAAACAACCAGTCAGTGTCATCTCAATGCATCAGAATAAAATCATAAATTTTAATATGATATTTTAATTTTTTTTTAATTTTTCTTTCAGTGTCTTGCTGCGGCATTGGGTGTAGTCATCAATCTACAGTGTATAGCAGCCACTTAAATATACTGATATCACCTTCTTATAACAGTATTCAGAAGGGTGTAAATCAGCTAATGAACAGCAAGGAAACGGTGGAGGAATATAAATGTCCTAATTGTCTTTTAAAAACCAAAGGAACTCAAACATCACTCAAGTCATGGCAATTTCACACTTATCCAAAGGTTTTGATTGTTGTGGTGGACAGGTCAGCTTTTAATTTCTGCCAAAACATTTATAGACAGACTTAGTGTAAAAAGTTTTTGTTGTTTTCAACATTTTGTGTGTGTACAGGTTTTTGAACGCTGTTACTGATAGAAAGGATGAATCTCCAGTTGTTTTGAACCGTAACTTAACTGTAGGTAAAGCAAAGTACCTATTACAAAGCAGTGTAATCCATCTTGGTCCCTTCAAAACTGTTGGCCACTTCACTTGTTCTGCAACGTGTCCTGACGGTTCACATGTGGAGTTTGATGACCTCAAGGTATGCATATTTTTGAAATTATAGTAAGGCTAGACAGCAATAATTCCTCTAACTTTTTCTTATATTTTCAACAGGTATTCCAAAAATCAAATGTCTCGAAAAAATTGGAAACTGCGAAGGGTGTCTACATATTGTTCTATCAACTCGACATGAAGGTACAAAACTTTTCTTCATCTGCACTGCTGCACATAGTATATTATTACACCTAAATTTAACATTTGCTGTTCTTGATTTAGAAGCGGCCCAGACCTGATACACCATCCAAACACAGTCCAGCACACAAGAAATGGAGAAGTCCATTGGAGAAGCGCCTGCGTGGGGGCCATTTGAAGCACTTGGAAAGTAAAGGAACTGGGAGAAAGTTGATATTCAACAAATCAGTGCTGCGGAAAGCTGGTGAAGGTGACATTCTTGCAGAGGTAGGTTTGCTTTGCTTGGTTTTGCGTATTCTACTGTTTTCCATGTAAAGTTGTCAAGTAATCCACTGTCAAATTAAATGTAAATTTTGCTTTTCAGCCGCTCAAACCAGACTCAGATAATAGGGAACGTGTGCTAATGCCTAAGATAACTAACACAAGGCGACTGAAGAATTCAAATTTGCAAATTGTTTGTGATGGTGACTACAATTATCAGGTAGCAAATGTGAAATAGAGGGTACATGTATACATGCACGATAACATTTAAAACTATAACAAGTAGTCAAATTACAAATTTATTCCAGTTCCCATGGCACTTGCCTGAAATTCATTTTAATGTCTTGCCTCCAGTTCGTTCTAAATTATTGTTAAACAGGCTAAAACAGATTCGAGACTGGTCATGATTGGTGCTAATAATGGCTTCCCTACTTTGCTCTGTATTTAGTAATTTGGCAATTTCTTACAGAACTTCAATTCTGCATGTAATGATTCTGAAATCAAAGTCGTGAAGCCCATCTCTATTCTGAGATCCAAGCGTATCGGACCCAAGGACACTGAATCCCAATCTTCAAACGAGTACGCTGTTGCAACTAAAACTGTGGATCGCCTTTTATCACAGGTAAGGGCCCATTTTTATAGTCAAATGACAAATTTATTTGAGTTTCCATGGCACTTGCTTGAAATTCATTTTTATGTCTTGCCTCCGGTTTGTTCTAAATTATTGTTAAAGAGGCTGAAACAGATTCGAGACTGGTCATGATTGCTGCTAATAATGGCTTCCCTACTTTGCTCTGTATTTAGTAATTTGGCAATTTCTTACAGAACTTCAATTCTGCATGTGATGATTCTGAAATCGAAGTCGTCAAGCCCATCACTATTCTGAGATCCAAGCGTATGGGACCCAAGGACACTGAATCCCAATCTTCAAACGAGTACGCTGTTGCAACTGAAACTGTGGATCGCCTTTTATCACAGGTAAAGGGCCATTTTTATAGTCAAACTACAAATTTATTTGAGTTTCCATGGCACTTGCTTGAAATTCATTTTTATGTCTTGCCTCCGGTTTGTTCTAAATTATTGTTAAAGAGGCTGAAACAGATTCGAGACTGGTCATGATTGCTGCTAATAATGGCTTCCCTACTTTGCTCTGTATTTAGTAATTTGGCAATTTCTTACAGAACTTCAATTCTGCATGTGATGATTCTGAAATCGAAGTCGTCAAGCCCATCACTATTCTGAGATCCAAGCGTATGGGACCCAAGGACACTGAATCCCAATCTTCAAACGAGTACGCTGTTGCAACTGAAACTGTGGATCGCCTTTTATCACAGGTAAAGGGCCATTTTTATAGTCAAATGACAAATTTATTTGAGTTTCCATGGCACTTGCTTGAAATTCATTTTTATGTCTTGCCTCCGGTTTGTTCTAAATTATTGTTAAAGAGGCTGAAACAGATTCGAGACTGGTCATGATTGCTGCTAATAATGGCTTCCCTACTTTGCTCTGTATTTAGTAATTTGGTAATTTCTTACAGAACTTCAATTCTGCATGTGATGATTCTGAAGTCAAAGTCGTCAAGCCCATCACTATTCTGAGATCCAAGCGTATGGGACCCAAGGACACTGAATCCCAATCTTCAAACGAGTACGCTGTTGCAACTGAAACTGTGGATCGCCTTTTATCACAGGTAAAGGGCCATTTTTAAGGAAGGCAGCAACACTTCTGAGAGTTCATTGTATTATTTTTGTAGGCACTATTTGATGAGTTATCAGCAAGGATATTCAAAGCAAGGAAAATAGTTCTCGTTACAGACAAGAAACTGGGGACTTTTTTTTGCCATGGCTTTGTTTCATTGACTCATGAATCTCTGTAGTTTTCTTATCTTGGCGCTGAATGTCATCACTATCTGTAATTTTTGATCTCTTTCACTGTTTTAATTTATCAACAGGAGACTGATTCTGACCATGGTACAGCTGAGATGGCCAGAGTGAAACCCCTTACTATTCTCAGATCCCAGCGTTTAGGGCCCAAAGATAGTGCATCGCAATCTTCTCATGAATACGCTGTTGCAGGAGCCAGCCTCTTGGCTCCCTCCATATCTCAGGTAAAGGCCTATTCCAATGAGTACGTTGTTACAAGACGCAGCTTCCTGGATTACTCCGTTTCTCTGGTGAGGACCCATTTTTGTAGAAGGCAAGAATGTTTGCTTTCCCCTTTCTGACTGCATGTCAAATCTTTCATATCCTCTTATTTTCCTTTTGTCAGGGTAGTACTCTTGTAGTAATCTCATTTTTGTCCTTTCAATTTTTTGCAGGGATCTGATTTTGAAAGTAGTCCTGTTGAAGTTAAAAAAGTGAAACCAATGACTGTTGTCAAAACTGAACAGCTGAGGCCCAGGAAGGCAACGTTCCAATCTCTAAATAATGCAATTGGAAGTCCTTTGGATCACCCAATGCACCAGGTGAGGTTCTTCTTTCATTTAAGAAAACAGTAAAATTTTGGTGAACTATAACCATAAATGTTTGTGATGAAAAGGGCATTTCTTGGATAAAATTTTAAGTACCATTAGACAACTTTATGCCCAAAGTTTCATATTTTGGCCAATGGACCTTCAAAGAAAAAAGGTTTCAAGTTTGATTGCAGTTTCACTACACCAGTAGTCTCCTCTGATCAATGCTTATACCTACTTCATGTTGTTTTTTTTTTCTTTATTTGCTGTACAGTCATTTGACAACAATTACGTTTTCACTGAAGGTGATAATCAACTTGACAACAGTCTCAGTGATATTTTTGATGAGGCAAGTAAATTTGCTTAATGTTAAATATTCTTGTGATGTTTACTAAAGACCTTCATTTATTTGACAGGACCATCATGATGATCCAGGTGATTGCAATTCTTCGTTCATTCTCCAATCTCCTCATCTAGTACCTCACTACATTGAGGATGACATCGAATTGTCAG
Organism: Stenchaetothrips biformis; assembly: GCA_030522485.1. Taxonomy (NCBI): domain Eukaryota; kingdom Metazoa; phylum Arthropoda; class Insecta; order Thysanoptera; family Thripidae; genus Stenchaetothrips; species Stenchaetothrips biformis. The sequence goes on along the minus strand of CM060095.1, from coordinate 786,552 downwards.
AGAGTGACGTACCTGGAGCTAAGCTACCTGAACCTATTATTGAGAATAACACCGTGAGGGATTTAAAAAGGTGGCTGGTTTGCCATGGACAAAAGCCACAAGGAAATAAAACTGTATTAATTTCAAGGTAGTCTGTTTATGATGTTTGTTCCGAACATGATGTCACTTTTTTTCTTTATATTTTGACATGCTTTTGCATTTGTTTTTGTCTCCAAAGAATTGAAGAATGCATGAAGAATACACCGCCAGTACGGAAGGATGTTGATAAAGGAATTTGGTTAAGAAAGAAATTGGATCGACGACGCATGGCTTACAATGTGCAGGTAATTTATTGTATGTTGCCAATTTGCACTTCTGAAATGAACTTTCCTCTCTGGTCATTTCTTAATCATTTGAGCAGCCCATGTCAAATTGAGCAGAGAAAAAAATTTAAAAACAAGAAATGCTCCTACCAGGGTGGTCTCCAGGTCGACCACCTCCAATCGCTCACATTTTAACTTATTCAGGGAAATCCCATTAGATTTCTGCCCGACTTAAGATTGAACTGCTCATTTTTATTGGGTTCTGTTTTTAGTTATATGTAAATTATTTTAATTTGCCAAAAAAATTATAAAGATTACCAATTACAAATAGACAGCTGTTTTAATCAGATATAGGTGTCTATTCAGTTTTTTTGTGTTGGAAATGTTACTGATTTGTCGATGATAACCTGAATCTAAATTTATACTTTTAAGAATGAGTTGCCAAACTCGATCATTCTGTGACTATGCATGTTGGACCATTTAACAATGAAAACGCACTGCAGTAGTTCACACTGGAAGGGGAATTCACTGGTCATTTGACAAAAAGGCGTATGTCCACCAGGAGCCAGATTCTTTCTTCGTAAAAATGTTTTGGTGCAGCTACTAATCAGGAAAGCCTTTAGAATTATTGCAGAGTTGGTTCCATATGTACATCTGGTCACTGTGCTTGGTGTAGGTACGGTCCCGATTATAAGTCTACAAATTTACCTTATAGCAAATGCCTTTGAAAGAAAATTTAGTTTTACTATAATTGCTTTAAAGGCATGTGTTGTAAGGTAAATTTGTTGACATAATTGGGACCATACCTATTACCAAGCACAGTGACCAGATGTACATATGGAACCAACTCTGCAATGTTTCTGAACGATTTCCTGATTAGTAGCTGCACCAAAACATTTTCACGAGGAATGAATCTGGCTCCTAGTGGACTAACGCCACTTTGTCAAATGACCAGTGAATTGGTGACAATGTTACATGCTAATAAATCTGTTTCCATTCCAGTGTTCTCAGGTCAACTTCCCAGAATCAGGATTCAGCACCTTCCCAAGCAGAGATTTGCCCCAGAACTTCAACTTTGGAAGCGTATTCCACTATCTGATTGAGTCATGCCCAACATCACAGTTTGTGGATTCAAGTTCTGATGATGAAGATGACACAGTGGAAAATTTGAAGGTGGTAGAAGTGACGGACCCCTTTGATGATCCGAAATGCAAAGCATTCATGCATGCAAAGTTGTTGCGAAGAGGGTTGCAGTATGTCAAGAGTGGATGGGTCCTGGGCCTTCAAGACTGTGCTGATGACAGATACCACTACATCAAGGCTCATGTAAGAGCTTCCATGGATGCTCGAGCATATTGGGTGTACATTACTCTCTCCAAAGTTAGCGGAGGTGTGTGTCAGGTAACGTGTGGGTACCCATGTCCAGCCACTGCTAATGGCCGCTGCAGCCATGTGAGTGCAGCTCTGTTGCAGATTTTGGCACACGTTCATCTCAATGGATATGGTTGTAAGTATGGTTTTAATTATTAGTAAGACTGAAGGGGGCCCATCTGGTGGACCAAATTTTTCTGAAGTACATCTACCACAAAAGTAACACAAAAGTGAAAAGATCTCATTAGTTTTTGAGAAGAAACTCTGAAATCCAAAAATAATGTTTTACCTTATTTTTTAATTTTATTTTTTATTCCATCTGCAAGTATTAAAAGAAATACCCTTAAAAACAGCAGCATGGATCAAGTTTTCTTTTTCTGTTTGAAACAAGAAAACATGGCAAGCATTCCTTTTATCCAAACATCCACTACCAGAATATAGTTGTAGATTTATTAAATTTGAAAATGATTACTCTACCTGAAGGAAAATTTCCTCTGTCAGTCTTGATGGGTCCCCTTAAAATATGTAATAGCCTATGGACCTGCATCACCTTTTTTGCATCACCGTTTTCGTGATTCCTTTCATTTTCTTGGTGCTCTACCCATCTTGTCAATGAATTGTGACTTATTTTTTATGGTAACACATTTGTTTAGGTCCTGGAATACCTAATTGTCCTTGTTTTAATGAAAGTTACAGTTGTAATTGTGCTCAAGCAACTTTTGCCAGGGCCACCGTGAAGTTTCAAAGACTAAGATCTGAACCCACAATCAAAGTGCTCCTCCTGCATTAAAAAATGTGAAGGCAAGAATCTCAATTATGCTTCACAAAATCAGCCTATCTTGCAATTTTTATTTTTGTCAGGTGATGGTGATGCAAGTCCTTAATATTGTTTGTCAATTTAAAGGTTAAAATTTTTTTAACCTTGAAAAGGAGGACGTATTGGAACATCGTTCATTTGGGGGAGGGGTTTAATTGGTAAGATAGCACTATTATCTGTGTGACATGCTGTAACGTGGAAAAGTGCTTCACCTTTAATCCTGATGTGCTTTAATGCATCAAGGTTGCGGATATCATCTTACAGAGGAGCATTTCCTTTTATATCTGCTTTTTGTAGCTAAACTTGTTGAATCGTAAAACTTTACATTTAATTTGCTTTGATTTCAAATGTTTGGCTTTGTTATGCTGTCGTACTTGAGATTAATTTCTTGAATCTTGAACATCATCAGCATTGCTGTGGCTGCATTAATGCTTGCCATCCACAAACTCTATCAACAATGGACCTACCTTAGGTCACTTCAATCCTCTCCAGAACACATTTACCTCTTAAATGTCCACTTGTTTCTTTCCCTCTAACAAGATCAAGTAGCATTTCTTTCAATTCAATTAATACATTGTACTGTCACATGATAATTTATTTCTTTACTGTTTTCTAAGAGAGTGTAAAAAGCATGAATCAAGGTTTGGCAAAGGGATATTGCATGGTAAGTTGTGTAGTTTTGTTGTTTGCATGAATAGTAAGTTAGGTGTATTTTTGCATGACGTAATTTTTCAACTGCTTATGTGCTTGTGTAGTATGTTCGGCATGCTGGGGTGTCACGGTGGAAGGAACAAATTTCACAGTTGGTCAACGATTTCCTTTCTTAATTATTTATGTATGAGTTTAACTGCTACTCCACCCACCCTGTATGTACAAAGTACATACATAGTTGCCATATGTGAGCCTTCCCCTACTTTTGATAAGATTTTTTCCCATTAGTTGGATTGATTGTGATTAACACCTGTTGATTGTGCTTTTTAACAAATTATTGATTTTTCAGGGCGGTAGCAGTCGTGGATTTTTATTTGCTGCTTTTTTTTGTCATTGTTTTGAGTTAATAAATGATGCTTTTGTTGGATTAGATTTTGATACTGTTTAATTTGCATGAAAAACCTTTCATTGTAGATTGGGAGAACCAGGCACTGCCTTACACATCACAGGTAACTAGTCATGCAAGTTAATGCATTTGCCACACTATAAATTGAAGGCATGAGCCTGAACAATAATACAATCGCAGTGAATTTCTCACAACTTGGTATCAGCCTTAACAACAAAAAACAATCTTTGAATTTCTTACAACTTGGCATAGGCCTTATCAAACGAAACAAAAATAAATCACAGTTGAATTTCTGACAATTCATTTCTTAACTGTCCGTTGGAGGACGGAATGACACATTGGCAATTCTTGATGGAGAGAAATTTCTCATGTAGGCTGCAATAAAAACAAGTTTAGATAAGATTGGAATCAGCGTCAGGTGTATGTCTCCTTTAAAGAGTCTATTATCTTTGATATCTGCCATGCAATGCTCAACATAAATCCGAGCACGCGCTATTGCTTTTGTCAAGTTGTCTTCCTCCTTCGTGAAGAACCTATCTCGTCTTTTGATTGGCGGCCTCAGAATTTGGCAGCCCATTGCTTCCATCTCACTCTGAAGTTCAAAGCCCTTGTCAACCATTACGCAGTCTCCTTTATCCAGTACTTCCATCAAGTTGTTGCTCTGTAATGTAGCCACCTTGTCCGACATACTTCCTTCCATTCCATCTGAGCAAAATATAGTTGCTCCATGGCAAGAAACGCCAACTATAAACAATGCCACATTTTTGTGCTTATAGGTAGACCAGGTGTTTCCCTGTTGCTCAAAATTAGATGGTGTTTCAAGAGCAAATGATACACCATCCAAAATCACTCGTAGATTCTTGAACGGTCTCATAACCCGTGGCTTTTTTTTCCTTTGATCTGCTGCACTGGCAAACATTTGTTCACTCATAGCTTTGAAAGTTTCGTACACATGACATGTCATCACATAAAAGAGTTCACTGAGGTATGGTTCGCTCAGTCTGTACAGGAACGACAGTTGTTTTAAAGTAAGTCCTTGTCTTAAACGCAGCAAAAAAAGCAAAAGTCGATTCTTCCCTGAAATTCTTGAAGGGTAAATTTTGGTTGGTGTTGACTGCCTATATTTCTGCTTCAGTCTTAAGACAACATCATTACCACCCAGGAGGTCATAAAGTGCTTCAAAATCTTCAACCGTAATGCCGGTCCATGATTTGAAGTCACATTCTTTTGTCTTGAATCTATCGTAGTCAATCAGTTCTGCTTGAATATATAAAGAGCTCATCTCCATCTGCAAACATAAAAATACCATCTGGTACTACAATAAATTCTTCATTTCTCACTTTGACGTTCAAGTACGTACTTTCGGATGAGCATTACCAAGGTACAAGGTACCTTATTAAAGAACATAAAAATTCACAAAAGAAAATTTAATATTACCTGTGAGTTTTCAGTTTGAGTACCAACAATTCGAATCTGCATAGATTTTGTCTCTGCAGAGGCACTTGATAGTTTTCCTTTTGGTATAATTGCTCTGGGATTGGGATAGACCATTACCTAAGAAAGGACAAAGAAAAAACATTAAATGTTATCAAATAGTAGTGATAGACTAATGTACATAATAAGCATTCATTAAACCATGTAAAAATGAAAAAAAAAAAATCATTTCTTTTTAAAGACATTAAGCTTGTAGAGAATTAAAAATAAACATGCAATCTTCACATGTTGTTCACTGCATTGAATATGGCGACAAAGCTCTGAAATTGCAACCAGATATCTAAACTGACACACATATGTCCTTCTAACACTGTCACAAAATTGCAACACTAATTGAAGTTTATTCTTTTAACAGCTATCACATGCACGTGTCGGCCCAATGAATGGAACAGAGGGAAACTGCAACGCAACCCATCTAAAATAGCAGATAGACAATACGAGTCCTTTAAGATAGATGTGAAAAGAAGAGCTCACTTTGATCCCCGCCCAACTGCAGCCAAGGATGGGCCCACTTCAACAATGATAAATACTTTCCTTACAGCCCTGGGTTACAAAGAAAATCCATGTTACTGGCAAATTCATATGTCCTACAGATATGAAGATTTTGACTTTTCGCAAGAAGATATAGATGTAATGGAGGAAATGAGATTGAATTTTTACGGAGCATTAGAAGACCTCATTTCAGAATTGAAACCATACCCAGATTACGAGGGACCATTTGAAGTGCCTGGGACAGAAGACCAGAGCAACTCAGAACTTTGGAGAATTCTACGTTCCTTTCACTGTACTGGATCAAGTGCTCAGAAAATATGCCACATGAAAGCACCCAACAGTATCATGAGATTTCTCAGGATGCATTTGTGGGGCCTTGACCCATTCTTATCAAAAGCATGCAAGTATGGACAAGAAAAAGAATCTGAAGCCCGTGAAGCCTATTGCCAGCTTAGGAAAAAAGATGACACAACAGTGGAAGTGCGTACCACAGGCTTGCATATTCACACAGAGCATTTAGGCTTGGCATGCAGTCTTGATGGCATAGTTCTATCTGATATCAGCCCGCCACGAAACTTAGAAATCAAGTGTCCTTACACCTTGCGGAGTAAAGATCCAAATAATTTCCATTTGTCTCTTAAAAGTAATCAGCTAAGCAAGTTTTGTCTGGAAAGAAATGCATGTGGGCAACTTCAGCTGAAAGAGAATCATGAATACTACTATCAGATTCAAATAGGGATGGGCATAACTGGTAGCAAGGAGTGTGACTTGTTTATCTGGAGCAAATGCGGCTCTGTGCTGATAACAGTTCCGTTTGATGAAGATTTATGGGAAAAAAGCAAAGATGCAATGAAGAAGTTCCACTGGGAATTTCTTGTTCCTGAGTACTTTGCTATGCGGACTCCAAGAAAGCTGCATGCTATCAATATGTGATTACCTGTCTACTACTTCGGCCACTTCGTTTCTCATTACATCCTTGGTGTGGAATGTTGAAGTCAGTCATCTGGAAGAAGAAAGGTGCTGCAGAAAAGAAGACTATGAAGTGTAGACCTATACTTGTAATGTAAGACTTGTTGAGGCCGTGATAGAATTTAACTTACATCAATTTTGCATATCTGCTTGACAAAGACAAATGTCACAGTGGAACCTTCAGGAAAGCTATTACCTAAGAATGAGGACCGTTTAATATTCTTGACCTTTAAAAAAAATTATTTTATTAGGATTTTAAAAATATGTATCTTGTACCTGACTTGTGACCTGATGTATATTTTTAAATGTATTTTAAGTCAATCTGAACATGTGCCACTTTTAGTATTTGATATTATTGTCCAAACAATCAGTAACAAGAATTCATTCTTCTGAAATTTCTTAATATTTTGCTGTTTTACATGTAATAAAATTAATATAACTTTACCTTCAAATCCTTAAATTGCCTCGTTACACCATCTGTACGCAGACTGGTAAATGTGACCTCTGAAGAGGCTGCAGACTGTGCCATGCAAGATTGCAGTACAAAAACCTCTCCTTCAACAGTGATGGACTGTACTTGGGCACCAGTAAGCCTGCAACTAAATGATATAAGAATAAGAAATCTTTATTCAAGATAAGGCCCTGTAAAGAATAGGAGGTGGTGATGCACGCTCGCAGGAAAATAATGGTTTTGATTGAAAGACATGCAGCAATGAACATACTGATAAGTTGTAACTTCTTACTTTGTAGCTTTAACAAGCAAATATTGAGGCATAACAGTTGAAAGGGGCTTCCAGTGTTCAGTTATTTGTGAGCACGAGGAGCAAAACTCATGCTTTGGTTCCCACAGCTTCTTTTCAATTTCATTAGCAAGACATTTATTTAGTACGTCCTCTACTTGAACATTCATAAATTCTTGGATTGATTCGGTGGAACTGCATTCATTACAAGCTGTAATTAAGGATTATATGCCAGTCGTTAAAAAAGTGTACGGAATGACTACTCCAAAATGAGACTCGCAAAACAGAGTAACACACCTTTCATATACTGAGTGCCACGAAACAAGTTAGCCTTAATGGACTCGTCATATAACAACTGGCTGCAATATTAAAATGTATGCCTTGTCAAAGGAATGACAGTTAACAGGGAGAAACTGATAAATGACCTAACATTGAGTGTAATACATTTAAGGTCCTCAGAAAAGTTAAAAAGAAACGTTAAAACTGAAATACTTGCACTATGAAATATTTCCTGACTGAGTAAATGATTGTTTTTAAAGAAATGCCATCAAATGGTTTATTGCAAATTGTATACGTTGTGTTCCTTTTAAAACCAGACCAAAGGCAACAACACCAACTCAGTCACAATGACCACTAGAAGCACCATCTCATTTTAACTATGAAGTGTAAAAGTACACTATATTTAAACCTAAATTTCTTTTTATCAATCTTAACACGTGCACAATTAATTTATAAATACATCGTACCCTGGATTGTTTGGATTTCTTTCAAAATATTCCCATCTTAAAGAAGAAATCAGATGGGAAACAACCTCAAAAGCATCATTTTTTTTCTCAGCCATCCTTTGTGAAAAACCTGCAATTAAAACAAAGCAACATTACAGTAATAATAGTTCAGTGAGGCAAGAAGTAGACGTATCACAGAGCTAACTTTACCTTTCCACTTAAATATGAAAAAAGTGGGGAGTACACACTTGTTGGACTGAATGTTCATCAACTGATGAAATAGGGCACATGTGGTACACAAACCAGACAGACATGACTGTCTGTGATCAACATCATTTAGAAGAAAATCACGAATCTCTGGCACATGCAACAACATCTGGAAGCAGTCATTATTATTATTATTTATATCTGCATTAACAGATAAATAAATTTAAGCATATTTCAGTTAATACCTGCAGAGCAGCACAGATGTGTGAGTCTCCACCAAGGTTCAGTATTCCACAGCCAGTGAAGACTTTATTCTGATAAAGTAAACAAGACCACAACTCATAAATAAGCAAGTACTTTAAACACACAAGTTCACATTAACTAAAATTTATTTTTATAAATGTTTCGGAGACAAGTTGAGGAAGCAGTGCAATGACATGAAAGAAAAATACATTTTTATACTCTCACCTGAGATACTGACTGGTCTGGGTGTCTGACTGCAACTGGAAGCTCACATGGACATTTAGATGAGGCTTCAGTTATAGGCAGAGTTACTGATTTCACTTCCTTATCATCACAATCAGTGCACTGTTAGTAAACAGAAAAAGCCAAAACTGAAAACATAGCAAAGGAAGTCCCCCGTTTCTTGTCTCTAAAGAAAATTCTTTTCCTCGCTTTGAATGTCCTTGCTGATTACTTATAAAATAGTGCCTATATAAATAATACAATGAACTCTCAGAAATGTTGGTGCCTTCTATAAAAATGGGCCCTTACCTGTGATAAAAGGCGATCCACAGTTTTAGTTGCAACAGCGTACTCGTTTGAAGATTGGGATTCAGTGTCCTTGGGTCCGATACGCTTGGATCTCAGAATAGAGATGGGCTTCACGACTTTGATTTCAGAATCATTACATGCAGAATTGAAGTTCTGTAAGAAATTGCCAAATTACTAAATACAGAGCAAAGTAGGGAAGCCATTATTAGCACCAATCATGACCAGTCTCGAATCTGTTTTAGCCTGTTTAACAATAATTTAGAACGAACTGGAGGCAAGACATTAAAATGAATTTCAGGCAAGTGCCATGGGAACTGGAATAAATTTGTAATTTGACTACTTGTTATAGTTTTAAATGTTATCGTGCATGTATACATGTACCCTCTATTTCACATTTGCTACCTGATAATTGTAGTCACCATCACAAACAATTTGCAAATTTGAATTCTTCAGTCGCCTTGTGTTAGTTATCTTAGGCATTAGCACACGTTCCCTATTATCTGAGTCTGGTTTGAGCGGCTGAAAAGCAAAATTTACATTAAATTTGACAGTGGATTACTTGACAACTTTACATGGAAAACAGTAGAATACACAAAACCAAGCAAAGCAAACCTACCTCTGCAAGAATGTCACCTTCACCAGCTTTCCGCAGCACTGATTTGTTGAATATCAACTTTCTCCCAGTTCCTTTACTTTCCAAGTGCTTCAAATGGCCCCCACGCAGGCGCTTCTCCAATGGACTTCTCCATTTCCTGTGTGCTGGACTGTGTTTGGATGGTGTATCAGGTCTGGGCCGCTTCTAAATCAAGAACAGCAAATGTTAAATTTAGGTGTAATAATATACTATGTGCAGCAGTGCAGATGAAGAAAAGTTTTGTACCTTCATGTCGAGTTGATAGAACAATATGTAGACACCCTTCGCAGTTTCCAATTTTTTCGAGACATTTGATTTTTGGAATACCTGTTGAAAATATAAGAAAAAGTTAGAGGAATTATTGCTGTCTAGCCTTACTATAATTTCAAAAATATGCATACCTTGAGGTCATCAAACTCCACATGTGAACCGTCAGGACACGTTGCAGAACAAGTGAAGTGGCCAACAGTTTTGAAGGGACCAAGATGGATTACACTGCTTTGTAATAGGTACTTTGCTTTACCTACAGTTAAGTTACGGTTCAAAACAACTGGAGATTCATCCTTTCTATCAGTAACAGCGTTCAAAAACCTGTACACACACAAAATGTTGAAAACAACAAAAACTTTTTACACTAAGTCTGTCTATAAATGTTTTGGCAGAAATTAAAAGCTGACCTGTCCACCACAACAATCAAAACCTTTGGATAAGTGTGAAATTGCCATGACTTGAGTGATGTTTGAGTTCCTTTGGTTTTTAAAAGACAATTAGGACATTTATATTCCTCCACCGTTTCCTTGCTGTTCATTAGCTGATTTACACCCTTCTGAATACTGTTATAAGAAGGTGATATCAGTATATTTAAGTGGCTGCTATACACTGTAGATTGATGACTACACCCAATGCCGCAGCAAGACACTGAAAGAAAAATTAAAAAAAAATTAAAATATCATATTAAAATTTATGATTTTATTCTGATGCATTGAGATGACACTGACTGGTTGTTTTTACCCAGAAACCAAACAGAGCGTGGATACCACTTGTTTGCTTTCCACAATACGACAACCTGCAAACAGACAACAATGTGAAGATAAGGTGGGCAAAGTGACACACCATGCAAAAAGTACACATCAGCATACCTCACAGGACAACGTTGGATTTCTTGACTAGCAATTTTGTTCAAGGTTTCAAACAGAAACTCAGAGGCATCTTCCTGCTTGTCTATGTTTAAGCTTGGGTTTATAGCTGCACACAATTTTTGGAAAAATCAGTACTGCAGAAGGTTTGATGACTTCAATAAATTTGCAATGTACTCCCACCTTTAAGTTTGTCCACAATAAATTGGTGCGACAGCATGGAAGATGTTTCCCTCATCTTCAACTGAGTAAGCTGGAATGCACAAACAACACACTCGGTGGGCAAATCACATGCGCCACCTGGTTGTACATGTTGTGCCGACAGGAGCGAGATGAGGCGCACAAACTGAGGAATGTGCAAAAGGGCCTGAAACCACGCTAACCATTACGAAACCAAACTAATAAACAGAAGCAAGAAACACATATTTAAAAATACTGACCTGGACAGTAGCATTCAAGTAGCAAGAGTTGCCATAATTTAACAGGCCGCAGTCAACATGTTTCACAGACTCCCATCCGACATCAATATCACCTTTGAAAAGCTTTACATTTAAATCAGGTGGATCGTAACTTTTCCAAGAGTCATCCTAAATCAAAAGCATAACATAAGGGTATTTCAAATGACCAACATTATTATTTCATATATTTCCCAGGTATTACTCACCATCTTGTCGAAAGTCTTGTAACTTAGCAGAGAAGCGACGACAACAAATTCAGAACATCATTAGTGAAAAAAGCAGTGCAAGAGGAGATAGAAATGACTGGTCCCAGTTAAATAGAAAGTGTCTTTTGAGGAGACATTTTTATCCAGATGGGATAAGGGTGAATGAAACTTTACTTGATAATACTGTCAGAAGGTAGGGTTAGGACTAGCTGTACTTTCAAAATAAACAATGACAATATTTACTCCGCGTCACAGAAACAAACTTCACACACTCACGCAGTCATCAAATGCGTACCGAGTACTAAACGGGTAAACGACACTTATGAAAGCCTAAAATATTGTCCGTATTGGATTATTTCGCTCCAGAACCTCACAACACCGCTAATGGCGGACACCCAGCACGAGCGCACGAGCGATTTCTCATACAGACTCCGACCGCCTCCCACCACCACCTCCCGACCCGGAATTCTTCTTCTTGGTTTCTTCTCCACTTCCGGTCCGAGTTTTCTCCGAAGTACCCTATTGCCAAATCAGCAGCAAGATGAGCATCATCAGAGAGCACAGCGGCAGCAGGAACAACATCCTCAGCTGAAACCACAACCTTAACGGAAACCACAGCTTATACAGAAAGTAACACTGGAGGAGAAAGAAGAGCCACATCAGAAACCACAGCAGCGGCAGCAGAATGAGCAGCAGCAGAAGGACCAAACACCAATGATGACTCTGGTTTGTCTTGTTCCATGAGTGCTATTACAAAGCTGTTAGGGCATAGCTGTTTTCCGCACTTTGGTCTTCAAGTGTCAATTAGGAGTTTCTGCTGCTATCTCAGATTTATGTTGACTGTGTATCCCACATATGTGGCGAAATTGTTGTGATTACATAGGTGCTTGCGTAATTGATTTGTCTGTGTTGGTAGGTTTGACAAGACCTGTTGTGCATGGAGTCCAAAGTAGCAGTGAATTAAACTAGCAGTGAATTTTATTCGCCATTGATCCTGAAGGTAGCTGAGCTCATGTTGAGGTGTGGAGGACATTGTCAGTGCCACGGATATGGTTTGTTTATTTTCTGGTTTCTCTTTGTATTGTAAATAAAAGATCTCCATCATAGATTAGTTAATAATTAGTTTGGAAAGACTTTTATCTTTACCTTTGGTATCGTGTTATGTCTCTTTTTCAATTTTAAATAACGGTTGACTCTTGCACTGGTCGCTTTGGTCTGAAAGTTAGAAATCCCTGTTGGTGCTATTGTTAAGGGCGTGGGGTTCAGAAATTTTGTGGGGTTTTTGTTGGCTTCCATACTTTTGACTTTTCAAGGCAATGGGTGCGGTAGGCACCCTACGGTTTCTCTTTATATGACAAATAAAAGAGGTCCATCACTGTTTATTCTATAATTAGTCTGGAAAGTCTTTTATCTTTACCCTTGGTCGAATCATGAGAGTTGCCACTTTTCCTGTGATCATTCTTTTTCAGTTGCTTACCGTTCAAAGTTCACCAATTGAAACCCTTTTACATTCAAACTTTTTTAAAATATAGCTCATGCTTTGCAATATATTGGTTGCAGATTCTCAACTGCCAAATCAGCAGCAAGATGAGCATCATCAGAGAGCACAGTGGCAGCCTGAAGCACAGCGGAAGCAGAAACAACATCCTCATCTGAAACCACAACCTTAACAGAAACCACAGCTTATACAGAAAGTAACACGGGAGGAGAAAGAAGAGCCACATCAGAAACCACAACAGCGGCAGCAGAATGAGCAGCAGCAGAAGGAGCAAACACCAATGATGACTCTGGTTTGTCTCGTTCCATGAGTGCTATTACAAAGCTGTTAGGGCATAGCTGTTTTCTGTACTTTGGTCTTCAAGTGTCAATTACGAATAGCTCTGCTGCTATCTCAGATTTATGTCGACTGTGTATCTGTGTATCACACATCAATATGCAAAGATTATTTTTATGAGATGAGGTGAAAGGAAACTTGTCTGACACAAAAATTAATCCTATTTATCATATCTGTTCTAGATTTTGATGTGGTCAGAAGGATAATGTTGTCAACCTTGGAACTTAAGTGGTCAAGTGTTCTAGTCAAAAAGTATTAATAGAGCATTTAAGGATGTTTTGTTTTTGGTGTTTGGTTTTCTTTCAATGTGTTCTGTTGCAAGAGATGGTGCTTATGATTTTTTTTTGTTATATAAGCGCAACAAATTTAAGAAAGGTCTTGATATTATTTTTGTGGAACAGTAAATTGTTATTTTCTGATCTTGATTATATTTAGTTTATGGAGGTTGACATTCACATATACCATACAAATTAGTCTTAATTGTTAAAGTAAAAGTTCATTGTACTTTTCTATTTGTCCTCGACTGACTGATTTATATGTGTGTGTATTGATGTCTATGCGGTTAATGCTGTTATCTGTTCTATGCAGTTAATGCTGTAAGCTGAGGTGTTTCCTTTTCTGGCTCCAATGAGCTCTGCTTTCAAAGTATGATTTTCCTGGCAATGTTTCACTGAGAAAGACGAATCTTTACAATATAGCACACGATGTGTCCAAGTATAAAAGTTTGTGTTCTACATCTGTCTTGTCTTGTTGTTAATTAAACATAATGTGTGGTGTTGTCTTATGAAAACAAATAATTTATTAGTTGCCAAGCTGTTAGTAATAACTTACTTCATATGTGGATAGCTTTGAAGTTTGAAGGGTTCTTTTCTCATCTTGTATGTAGTATGAGTTCATTGTTGCATCCAATTCAGAGAATCTTGGTTTGAGAAAAGCAGGTGTTTCCACAAAGGCATGCAGACGGGCTGTAGTGTCAACACATTTTTTGAATTTGCATTAAGCTAAGTATGCTGGAAAAGTTATTATCCCTACTTTATCGGGGGAAAGGTACGCGCCACTGTCTGTTTCACAGTGCTGTCTTCCTTTCTAACTGTGCCTTTAATGATTCAATTTTTACAATGTTTTTTTATATGATTCAAACAGAACAGGATGTTTTGCCCTGATGTGCAGCTTAAGGTGAAATGTGCCAACTCTTTTATCCCCACACTCAGAACATACCAGAACCTTAGGTAAAGAAGTTTGGATGTTGTCATTGCTGAGAATCATGCGGAAAACTTCAAGATTGTCCTTAATTGACTTTGAATTTATGCAGCAAAGTAGTCCTTTCCACGACAGCATTTTTTTCTCCAATATTCCCTCATAGTTCCACTCAATGGCATCACCTACAACGAATATGTCAAATAAGATTTCCATATTTGTATACTCATGAGTAATGTTGTCATTGTACTTACCTAATGAATATCCCTTTGACATGTGTAGAAATTCGAAAAAAAGGTCATTGTCGTTGCCATCCAGACCACCGCAAATTTTTTTCCTGTGAGGGTCTTCTTGCACATAGTTAGACAGTCGCAGAGGCCCGCAAATATAAAATTTTCTTGGAGGATTACTCAGCTGAATTTGGTTGAAATATGTAAAATGTGGTAATTCCAATTTGTCCACACAAATTGCCAATCCCATTCTGGTCATATCACATCTTTTTTCATATTCACTGCAAAATAAATTTGGAAATTCAAACTTAGTATCAAATGAGGTCATTGGCTTCCCACACCCCTCCCTGTGAATGCCATGGTGCAGGTTGCGGTCCCTTCTTACCCTGCGTTTTTAATCCGTAAGCCAAATCCCTTACTGTCGTCCTCATAAACCTCCAGCCCTTTCATTGCGTCATGCCAAAGAGTGTCAAGGGCGTTGTACACTTCTTTAAATGCATTCATTCCTATCAACTGTGGCAACTTAGGCACTAGTTCTTCACATAAATTGCGATTTGCGCCATGTTCCAGGCCCAATAACAAGTCAGCTACAAATATCACATTAAATGCTGCACTTGCATCTTGTAACACGAGACCTGAAAGACCAGGACTGCCAAAGGGCTCAACAATGTTGGTCAGTTTCTTCACAGCGCAATTGCGCTTTGGCCTAGACTGCAACATCTCCTGCAACAAACAGGTGATGTCAAAATACTGGCGCACATAATCTTGGTATGGCGGCGGAAAATGAAGGGGACACGCTTTAAAAGTTGGCACAATAGTGACCAATCCTGTCGCTGAGATCTGGTGACTTCCTGGCAAAGTCATCAACATCAGGACACCGCAAGGACGCCTGGGTCCGCCTTCACGACGGAGGAATCGGGGGCCTACGTGGCGATCGCGTCTGGACCACGTGTAGTGGCCGGGAGCCTCGCACCTCTGTTTCGCGGTGCACGCCGCCGCCTTTGGCGGTCAGGGCGTCGACATCGACTTAGACGCCGACCACCCTCGCAGCACAACGTGCAACGCGGCTGTACAAGTTTCACCTCAGGGCCCTTCGTAACCCGACCTTCTTGGTGGTCTTCACCTTCCGAGAAACGTTTGTGATGTGGGCCATTTCGCGTGACACGACCGCCTGATACGTAGGCCATCCATGCAGTCCGCCGCGCACCGAAGCTGAAGCGGTTGCCTATTCCACCCCTGCCAATCTTGAGACGTTTAATTCATCTTCATATTGGGTCATGAGTATCGTAAAAATAAAGAGTGTACCTCAAAATAAGAGTGCAAGAAATAATTATTTAGGTAGAGCAGCTAGGCAGGGGTGGGTTAGGCAACCGCTTCAATCTGGGCGCACGGCGGACTGGATGGATGGCCTACCTATCAGGCGGTCGTCTAACGCGAAAGGGCCTAAATCAGAAACGTTCCACCACAGGTGACTGTATTTTTTAAAAAAAAAACATACGATTACGTTCTTCCAGAAGCTGAATGATGAGCGTCGTCACGCCACGCCATGCCGATCACGGACACGCAATATCTGACAAAGTTGCAACGTTTCAAATATAAACTAGAATTTTGCGGCCATTTTTAAAATAGTGTCCCCTTCATTTTTTTGGGGCAGAGTATTATCTGCGGGTAAACTCTTGTTTTACTATTCATATGACTAACCCTTAGCGCAGTATGCCGTCCTCACAAGTCACAGGGACGCGGCGGGGCCACTTCGAACAATCGCGCGTCGCGAAGGGATGGCAGTGGAGGGGAATGCGCGCCGCCGGGGCAGGAAGCGCGGCGCGTGCGCAGTGCCGTCCGTGCCGCATCCTGCGCACCTGCGGGCGCGAGGGAATGACGTGGAGGGGTAATGCAACAGGGCATTGTTACGACGCAGCGCACGGATTGACTGTTGAAGCAGGCGTCGCTTTGCCTTTGTGACGAACGTGTCAACGGATGTTCATGTGATTGTGTCCGAGGTGATTGAGCTGCTGTTGCATTCATGTTCTGGGGTCCAATGAGGCATCAGTACAGTACAGCATTTTGGAGTCTCAAATTAGGCTATAAAGATGGATTACTTGTGGGATCTTTCTGTTATCAGAATGGAGTGCCAATATCCATTGCATGTGACTTCTTCAACTTGAGAAACCTGAACAAGTTTCATATACAGAAAACAATGCAGTTGTATGATTATTGGAATCACGAGACACACGGCTTTGAGAGAAGGAACAGGTATTTTGCATATGAGATTTACCATAAGTGTTTTTCAAATTTAAATGGAGTTCCACGAGAGGGTCAGGCACAATATTCTATGCGTTAAATGATGTTTTTCTTTCCATAAATTGTCACAGTTTAATCAATGTGCCAATTTGGCTGTTTGATTTTAGAATAGACACTAAAAATTTCCCAACCAGTAATTCATAATTTTTGTACTCCTTTACTCTCACATTATTAACAGTTCAATATTTCAACTTGTACTGTTGTACGTCAGTTTCCATGACAAAGAGTAGTGAAAAAGTAGTGATTTCACAGTACTTGTTGTCAAATGTTCCAGTCAAAAGGTTTTAACAGAGCACTCAAAAGATATAATCTGCTGAAATGCTTGGTTATCATCAGCATTATTGATGTTATCATGATTTAAGATCATATTATGACTTGTTATTTTGGTGAAACATGACTTGTAAGAAAAGAAGATTATAACAAGACATAATAAAAAGGTTTCTTTCAAATTTCACGTTTATTTATTCCACTATTCGTCCCTTTTGAAACACACTGAGAGGGAAATTAAGCAATTGAAAAAGGGAAGTTTTATTATGAATTGATAACAAATATTCTGTAATGACAAAAAATTCTTTAAGCACCTGTGTGTGCAAAAAGTGTGGTCAGACTAAATGTCAATGTAAAATGTTCATGAGATGCTCATTTCTCAACAGATAACATTTCAAACAACAATTAATGCTCATTGTTTCCATGGGTACACTGCAACAGTGCCCACCAAATATTCTCCAAATTCCACTTGAACCCTCACATTTAAAAAAACCAAATTAATTCTGCATGACTACTAAGATGGAAATCTGCCCCACATGTACAAACAATATTTTAAGCATAAACAACATCACTCAAGATGAAAATACTCTCAGTGAATTTCTACAAAAGCACAACTTCATGGTATGATAAGTACAACTCCAAGCCACATTATCACAGTAATAATAAATATAATCTTCAACTTTTTCAAATTTCTGATTAATTTGTGATACAACTCACATTCATCCTTATACACTTAGTTACATTTATGCAGACTGCCGTTTCATGCCCAAAATGTGGACAACCATGCAAATTGGCCAACAACAAGACTTGGAGATGTCAGAGGCGTCATGGCAAAGCCCCACGCTGCAACTTCAAACAGGCTAACAGGTTTCGCACACAATTGTCTATGGTACTTCACTGCCAAGCAAATACTAAATAATAATGTGACACTCTGGCACTGGTCTGGCACGTTGTTTTTTAAAAGTCATTTGAGTCCTAAACAACTGCTGAATTTTCTGACATTTTGGCTCATATTAAAACCACCCAGACAGCAAATTATGATGAATGAAATCCAGATCTCAAGAACCACATTTACAACATGGAGCAACCTTTGCAGGCAAGTTAAAAAATAAAAAAATATAACTACTTTACACAACAACTGAACACAACAAGTCCCAAAGACTAAAACCATTTACTTTGTGGGTCATTACAGGCAGGTATGCTTGGATTGGAATGCAAAGCGCACTGGATGCCTGGGAGGTCCTGGCAAAATTGTTGAAGTAGATGAAATGGTATTTGGAAGACAAAAAGACAGACAGGGCAACTCTCGTGAGGTGCAGTGGGTCTTCGGTGGTGTTGAACGCGGGACCACCAGGAACAGATTCTTCATGGAGCCAGTGGAACGCCGAGACGCACCAACCCTCACCGAAATCATACAGCGTTGCATTGTCCCAGGAACAACCATAATGTCTGATGGTTGGGCTGCTTACAAAAGCCTGGGAAAACAAGGATACAGTCATCTTACAGTGAATCACAACATCAATTTCGTAAATCCCTAAAACGGGGCCCACATCCAGAATATTGAGAGAATGTGGAGAGAAGCAAGGACCCATGTGCCAAGGTAACAACTTCTTCGGAACTATAAAAAGTAAACTTTTGTATGCTATCCAAAATTATCAATAACAGAAAATCTAACATTAAGATTGGTTTTCATTATACATTCTGAAAAAATGTACCTGATTTCCAAGAATAGAAGGAAATCCCAATCGATACAGTTTTAACCATACCCACAACTTTTTTCTAATACCTTCATATATAAACCTAATCTGTTACAATACAATAACACATTTCATTGTTGTTTAGGTACGGCAGGAAGAAAGAATACCTAATGGGATACCTGGCAGGATTTGCATTCAAACGATTTTACTCAAATCCAGAAGAAAGGCTGCACCACTTTCTCATCATTTCCAGCACAAAAACAGAATCTTAACCCACTGAGAATTGTTTCATCACTTTTCCTTCCAATTTAGTCCTTCCAGTTAATCATTGTTATATACTTTTGGTTAAAAAAGTGCCATAAACTTTCAAATGTAAATTGATCTTTCCTCCGAATTGGAATATACACACTTTCCATACTTGAAACTTCAAGGCCAAAGTACAGACACAATAAACAATTGAAAGTTGAAACTTCCTGACACGATTTGAAGCTGAATTCACATTAATTTTTGTGCCATCCAACAAACAGAAACAAATACCATACACCATACTGCATTAAAAAAAAAATACACTATAAACATACCTAATAAGGAGATGAACAGTTTCCTCTACAACAGCTCTCTACTACTTCCACTCCTCCAGGCAATGCAGCGGACACACAGATTCACACAAATTCACTGCAAGGTTGGTGCTGTGCATGTATGACACATCATGCTAAACCTGCCAACAAAGAAATACAGATAATACAAACTGCCATACAGATCTTTCTTGCTTCACTACAAATCAATTGCAAATAAAATTCATCGCTGGTTTAAACTCTATACGCAACAGAGCTATTTTATAAGTACTGTGTATCAGAAGAGAAAAATACAAATGAACAGTAATTGAGCTCTTTCATTTGTAATACAGACACACACAAGAGCAAAAACACAACATTGCCAAGGCACGAAAAATTTGAAACTTTGAGACCAAAGTACCTCCAATGTAGGATGATAGATCATGCACCAAAACAGCAGGTATTTAGTATTAAAAAAAATCTGTTCAGAACAGATATTTCTTTCGCACAAATAGAAGGGTGAATGTTTGGGAGAGACAATTAACACAACAGGACATTTTGAAAGTGAGTGACAGTGCTGAAAAATAAATTTCACCTTCCATAAGATCCAAAAACTTCTTTGAACTGCCTATGAATAGAAGGGCATACTCATTGTTGTGAAAGATTGTGCAATGAGAGGCAGAGCTTTTAAACTGCTCATTACGCACAAAACCAATTTATTTCAGGACCCCACAGGAAAGCAACGAAACCAAACACTTGACTTATAACTTTCACCGCTCAATGAACGATTAAGATACTGCGGATAACTTTACGGAGAATTGCGCTGTAAAAGGTAACAACGCAGGTTTGGTCTGAAAGTTTCACCGCTCACTGCGAGCTCAGACTGATATGAAGCAAAGTAACCAAACACTTGACTGCCTATCAATAGAAGGGCAAATTAATTGGTCTGAAAGATAGTGCCATGAGAGGCAGAGCTTTGAAACTGCTCATTACGCCCAAAAACATATAATTTCACGACCCCACAGGATTTTTCAAGACTCTTTTTTAACCCTTCTGCATTACGTAAAATTTGGCATTCTCAAATAAAAGATAACAAATCAACTTACTTGACAACCCAGTAGAACAACGGACCAATGCCCCAGCGTTCCAGACAACATTGTGTCTTAGCTCAAGAAGTGAGGCAGAGCTTTCAAACTGCTTAATACGCCCAAAAACAATTCATTTCATAAGTTTCCACACACACTGCAAGACCCCAGAGGATATTTCAAGAGAGTTCGTGGAACATAACGAAGTGGGGAAGCGTATATAAGAGACAAGAGCGGTTGAGGTTAGGACCAATATACCTAAAGAGAGATTTGTGCAATAACAAACCCAGCCAACGGAACAGAACGCATTGGAAGCAAAACAAGCGTAGAACTAAGCAAACGTGCACAGTGACTCACAGTTTTAAAGCCAAGAAAACGAAACCCAACAACATGAATTGGGTCATGTACGTCCATTATCACCACCGTCTGGACCGTCGATGATATGATCAAGGGACACAATGAGTATATAAACTAGATACCGCATGGTCCACTTCGACTTTAAAAGTCATGAGCAATCTAAATCAAAGAAACACGATGTTAGTATTTATGTGCGCTACACAGACCCTCCTTCTGCTGTTATCGTTTTTGTCCAACAGCGGAACTCACATTCACATTCGGCCCTTCGGCTCCTTCGGCTCCTTTCGGGATCTCGCCTCTAGTCTCGCACCAGAGCCCACTTGTGCGTAAGCTAGGGTGGCAGCTTCGGATGACGCAAAATTAGTTTTGTAGTATTCGCGTTTCGGGAAATAACAGCCACTGGAAGATTCATGCGGACACTAATTGAGGTAAGAGAGGACGTTTCCAAACAACGTTGAAGCGACTGACTTCGCAATACGGGTGTGGGAGGAATTTGAAATGTGCAATTTGAGGTTAAAGTGAGACACTGTTTTGTTAAAATAGGTAGAAACCACAGGCAGGCCCCCTAAACGGTGATCATTTTCGGATTGTGCAGGTTTTTTCACGATTTTAGGTATACTTTAGAGGCTCCAGATCGGTGGAGACCCTGAAGTACATAATTACCCTTGCTTTGACAAGCTTCCCCTGTTTGATGCACCCTGTGAAAATGAAATTCACACCCAATATATTAGCAACACTTGTGCTGTTAAGCAAGCCAAGAGACTTGCCATGTGGCTCCGTTTCTATGAGTCTGCTCATCAGTGTTCCCATGTGTAAAGAGCGAGAAGTGTTGATTTGTTCTAATAAAAAATAAAAACCAATACAAAACTATTATAAGGAAAGGAAAATAAAAACACAATAAAACAACAAAATGCACAAAAATATTTATTACAAAAGAAGGCTTACAACCAAGCCTAATTAAAAAAACATGAGTAAGGCCTTGAGGCAACATGATTTTTATAGAAACAAAAAAAGCCTTTTATGGCTATGGTAAAAAACAAGAGCAAAGCCCTCATGGGCAACATGATTTTTTAAAGAAAAAGCTGCCAAGGCCAGCAGCCTACCTCCTGAAACAGAAAATCAGATAGGATGAGTACACTGTCATACAATTCCCTTGGCCTGCTACTTCCCTGCTCCACTACAATGACAAAAATTCTAAGTCCCACTTCCCTCAAAATCATTCTAATTTTCCCCTAAATTAACAGTGTATGAGTTGTTGCTAAGCCCCTCTCCAAATCAAAACTAATTTGAGTTACCGCTACTTGGGCGAAGCAAGGATTAAAAATGTTTTGATAATACTAGACATCAAAAATAAAAACTGAGGTTAAGATTAGTATTCTGAGTGAAATTGAAAATGAAACTAATTACTTTAAATGTATTTATGATCACCCTTCATGAAACATGACCTCCAAAGACATAACCAACTCAAAGCAAACTTCGCTGAATTGGACGAGTGAGCTCAAGTGAAATAATACAAGTCCTATACACCACACCATAAAACCAATGTTCAGAAAAGATAAAGAGCACAAAATGATAATGATTCCTTTTCATTTAAATTCCCCTAAATGAAATTGAGCTAACTAATCAACATCCAAAGTCCTAGATATGATAACAAAGTTTAAACCTTTTCCGAGCCCAGAGACGGAGTAAGCAAACTGAAAATATTGAAACAACTGTTGACTCTACCACCTATAGCATACCATGGTGAATTTATTAGTGCAAAAACGATAATGAAAAGTTAAAGCGGAGCTCCACTTAAGTGAAATTCATGACAGTTAATAAAATTATCACCAAAGAATAACTTCAGTTAATTGAGCGATAGAACTAAAATGACTATTAGGTGAGCCCAACACAGCAAAATTAATACAACTAAGTTAGTATGAATGAAAAAACCTTGTCAGCATCATGATGAAAACACCAATCTGATTTTAAAAATACCTGACATTTTGGTGACTGAAGGCTGACTTAAAAAATTTATTCATTTAAAAATGAAATTAAAATGAAATCTTGCATGCATACTCACAATGGGCAGCAGCGGCACCTCCAGAGGGAGGGGGTGGGGGCGGCCCGCGGCGTCGTTGCCAGGGATGTTCTGGAGACAGGGGGCGACCTGCAGTGCGTTTTGCGGTCTGTCTCCGTGCGCTGCTGAGTTGAGCTTGCTGCGGGGAAGACGCAGGTATGATGGGGCGGGGAGGATGGGGGTGGGAGTCCTGGCCTGGGCCTGAGGGTCAAATGGACGAGGTCCCAGGGGGCGTTGAACACGGATCCCCATGAGAGGGGGCCGTTGCATAGGAATGCCCATGAAAGGGGGCCGTTGAACAGAGATCCCCCTGAGAGGGGGGCGTTGAACAGGGATCCCCATGAGAGGGGGCCGTTGCATAGGAATGCCCATGAGAGGGGGCCGTTGCATAGGAATGCCCCTGAGAGGGGGGCGTTGAACAGGGATCCCCATGAGAGGGGGCCGTTGCATAGGAATGCCCCTGAGAGGGGGGCGTTGAACAGGGATGGGGGGAAGGGAGGGGTGTGGTCCCAGGCGATCAAAAACTGAACACTGGGAGTTAGAGGGTTGAGGGTTGGAAGGGGCACAAGAGGATTGGCACTGGGAGGTAGAGGGCTGAGGGTTGGAAGGGGCACAAGAGGATTGGCACTGGGAGGTAGAGGGTTGAGGGGTGGAAGGGGCCTCATCTGGGGGAGGGGTAAGAGCGAGTGAGGGGGTTGGAGAGGATTGCTGAGAGCTATCTGACTTAGTGGAAGAGGATTGCTGAGAGCTGTCTGACTCAGTGGAAGAGGAATGCTGAGAGGTGACAGACTCTAGGGCAGGGGTAGGAGAGGGTGGGGGGGTAGGAGAGGAAGGGGTGGAAGAGGATTCCTGAGAGGTGTCAGACTCAGTGGAAGAGGACTGCTCAGAGGAGTGCTCGACTTCAGAGTCCTTTGAGGTAAAAAATAAGTTAGACCTCTGTCTCATACTGAACTGAAGATGAACTTAAGAAATGAGAAACTTACCAGTGTAAAGCTGTCATACAGCTGACTAATGTCACTAACATCTGAGGGTGGAACATTGTCATCAGACTCGGAGTCGCTAAACAGACGCTGTAAAAGAACAAAAAATTACATAATAAAAAACAGTAAATTCTATTATTTTTTACGTAAAACATTTGACATGTTTACCCTTTAAGCAGTGCCGGCCGCCTCTTCGATTGAGGCAGTGCTCCAGCTGACATCACGATGTCCAACGCTCTATGGCGTCTGTGGGAGCGGGGACGGTGGAGCGAACACCCCAACAGGGGACTCAGGTGTCGGTGGATTCAATGCCCTAACAGGCGACTCATGTGGGGGAGTACTCGTAGCAGCAGGCGGCTCATGTGGGGGAGTACTCGCAGCAGCAGGCGGCTCATGTGGGGGAGTACTCGCAGCAGCAGGCGGCTCATGTGGGGGAGTACTCGCAGCAGCAGGCGGCTCATGTGGGGGAGTACTCGCAGCAGCAGGCGGCTCATGTGGGGGAGTACTCGCAGCAGCAGGCGGCTCATGTGGGGGAGTACTCGCAGCAGCAGGCGGCTCATGTGGGGGAGAACTCGCAGCAGGCTGAAAATCAACAAAAAAAGATAATTCGGATGCTCTTTTTTAATAAAGGGCTAACCTTTCTCACTTATCTTCTAACTTTTTTATTGAACAATAAAAAAGACGTGATAAGTGAGCAAGGTTTTCACGGTGAGATATTCGCACCGTATTGCGTTGTTAAGACGAGAGCGCAACGAGATGTTTTCTCTGCGCGCCCCGGCTTACGCAAAATTAACGCCCGGTGGGTAGGCATCGCTTCGTGTCGGCATCGCGCGACAGGCCATCGCGCCTGGAGGTAGGCAGCCCATCTGACTCCGGAGTACTGCGGGACCCTGGTAGGGTGCGAGAGAGACAGCTCGCCAAAAAATAGCAAGCAATAGAAGCGCACTACCATGAGTGCGAGGGAGAAAGCACGCCAAGACGCGCACAACCGTGAGTACGAGGGAGACAGAACGACAAGAAGCGCACAACCGTGAGTGCGAGGGAGACAACACGTCAAGCACAAGGCATTACCATGAGTGCGAGAGGGGAAAAGCACTAAGCATTTGAGCAGCAAAGTGTTCACACACGTCAACGACAGACAAGAGAGCACATACACACACATACATACACACAAACACACACACACATGTGCACACGCAAGGCAGGACACGGCACGCACCGGTCCACGGCCAGGCCACACACGGAGGGGAATATCCCCGAGCCGACAAAGCCGACAAACCATGCTAAAATCTGAAAATACTCACTTTGTATCGGTACACTAAGTCACGCTAAACTTAGTCATCGATACATAAGTCGCAAATGATAATTCTGAAACGTAAATGGATGAGATGTGAGGTGAATTGGATGACGCAATAGTGACGCCAGCTAGGTTAGGACGGCCGGCCAGGCATCGACACGCAGCGCTCATTGCACGTCGAAAACAAGATTTCGATGTGAAAATCACAGCGCAGACTTTACATGAATGCTCCAGTTCAGATGAACAGAAAAACAAAGGACTTAGGCGTGCGATGACGGCCCTTGCCGACTTGACTTGGCGGAGTAAGGATTACGAAAACAACTGATTTCCGATGGAAAAAATACTCACTGCGGGTTCTGCGATTCCCTCGTAGAGGGAATCGGAAATGTCAAGGGAAATCGTGTCGCCTGACACATTCACAACGTCGACGAACTCAGATTCAGACATGATCAACGGACACACACACGTTGCGGACGCTGCACACCGAATGACGCTTCACGAAGCTTCTCGCTCGACTCCACGCGCACGGAGTGGAGAAGGGGTGGGGGCGCTGAGCGGAAGGGATGCGCGCAACTTCCTCGCGCAAATTTTTGAATTAGAACATGTGATTTAAACTTTGTATGTGTTGCGCTGCAGTACAGGGGGTTCCCCCGGCACGGCAAGGTCATCCTCGGCGTGGAGGGAGCCACGGACGACCGCCGGCACCAAGGTGACCCACTTGTTGGCGGCAAAGATCGTCCCCCGTGTAGCGACGTGGTTACGGCGTCTGCCACTAGATGGCGCGCTCGGCGCGCTGCGCAGTCGTCGGCGCGCAGTCGGCGCAGCGCAAGCGCAGTTGGCGCTGCGCGATCCCCACAGGCAGCGCGGCAAAATTCAAACGCGGCGCAGAGCGGCACACCCGGCGCGGTACGGCACACCCGGCGCGGTACGGCACACTGTGTTCCCAGGCGGCGCGGACCGACACAGCGCGGCGGACAAGATCAGACCTGCTTAGGTTAGACTCTCTCAAGATGTCTGAATGTCTCACCAGGGGCGGATCTAGACATGTCTGAATGTCCCATCCTTGGGTTTAGGTTGGGTTAGGTTAGGTTAGGTTACCCCCGCTCAAGGTCATGACTTAGGTTACGTCCGCCCAAGATGGCGGCTGTCAGAATGTGTCACCCTTGAGTTAAGGTGCTGGGTTAGGCCCGCCCAAAATGGCGGCATGTCAGAATGTGTCACCAAGATGGCGCATGTCTGAATGTCCCCCCAAGATGGCGGCTGTCTGAATGTGTCACCAAGATGGCGCATGTCTGAATGTCCCCCCAAGATGGCGGCTGTCTGAATACCCCCCCTTTACTACTAAGTACATTTCAAAAATACAATTTATTCAAAATTTAGATGAATTACTTCCAAAGGAAAAATAAACTGATTGAAAATCAATTCAAACAACATCTGTCACAACATAGTTGAAAGACTAGTCACTTAAAATGACCAGTTCTAGAAACATTAAGGCAAAGAAATTTAAACTGCTTTGTCAGGATTGCGCGTAAAAAGAACTTTGAAGGTACGACCTTTCTGCCCCATAAAAGCGAAATTGAAAGGTTTCTTTGACTTAACAATTTGAGAGTACTTTAAAAAATTAGCCTCCACAGACGGCAAGAACCTACGAGGCAAATGCACAAAAAAGAACCCTTCATCCACAGTTTTATCCTCAAGCTGAAGGCGAACTGTGCGACCATTAACTGTTTCCACAATTTCAAATTTCAGGACCTTGTGCATTTGCTTCACAGGCAAGTCCTTGATGCTCTTAAACTCAGATGTTTGATTAGCTATCTGGTTCAATTGGTTCACATCTTCATCACTTGAATTTTCCTGTGATGAAAATGAACGATAACAAAAACCCATGCAATCTACAGACTTAACAATAAAACAAAACTTACTTCAGCTTCTTCATCATCAACATCCTTTCCACCATCCTTGTCAGGCTTCACCTTCGATTTTTCACCACCCTTCTTCTTTTTATGACTCCCATTCTTTTCCTGAAAAAATTAAATTATAAAAAGGAAAATCTAAAGTTTTCAATAAAAGTCTAAAAATATTTTACCTGTTTCTTTGTCTCTGATTCATCCTTCTTCCTTTTCTTTGGTTCGTCAACACCCTTCTTTCCCTTCTCACCTCCACTTTTCTGTTCATCCTGGAAAATACAAAAATTATACTAAAGACCAAACGAACATTAACAAAAACAAAATAAAGTGAGTAAACTACACTTACATCCAACCCTAACTCTTCATCATCTGAACTATTTTCTGTCACAACATGTTTCCCTGACGCAGAACAAAATGATGGAATCTGCCACAAATAAAAAAAAACTTAAAACACTTACATCAGTCAACCAAGAAAAGAAATCGAGACATCCAATAAATCAATAAGAAAACTAATTAGCTAACGTCAAACTGTTATACATAAAATACTACACTCACCAAATTCTTTGAACATGTAGGGTTCTCATCCATATTCACAACAGAAATAATTGGTGTTTCAACCTCTACAATTTCCGCCAATGTCAAGTTTAATGCCACACTAACTTTCTGAAAAAAAAAATGACTCTCAAACTAAAGAAAACCATTTAAAGACAAAGACAAATTTCACACATACCTCAATATCTTCCATTGGAATTTTGGAAATCAGAAACAGTTATACAGAAAATCAAAAAACAATGACCTTCACCACAACCAAATTGAAATTGCTTAGCAACGCGCAAAAGGAAGAACCAAATAGTACCAACATACCAAAAAAATTCAAAAATAAGTTTAAACACAACAAGCCGTTTTTAAAATACCTGAAAAGGAGTCTACAAAGTTACATACAAAGAACAGATATCAACAACGCAAATTTACATATTCCAATAAAAATAAACTAAAATAATAAACAAAAAAAATTTGTTACATTTCACAAGTTACCGACACTGCAAACATACCCTCAATGTCAACCAACCTAACAAATTGCATAAGCAGAATAAAAGATTTCACACAAGTCAACAGGTTAAACTGTACTCGAAATTCCATCACCTAATTGAAGAAACAACAGATCACTGCAGTTAAGATTACTTTCATCATTCTACAATACCATGCTGCACTTCACTCCGTGTAACAGTATGGTGCCAACGGTATTGACTCTTTGCACGATTCGCCACGTCTGAAATTAAGATCTAGAGATACTACAATTAGGGACTGCACCAGAAGTTGCAAAATTCTAATAGCTAGTACAACAAAACGAAAAACCGCGAGCAAACGAGCGACGCGAACATAAAAAAAAGGCTTAAACTAAACTTCCAAATGTTATGTTTGCCCGCGTGTCGCCGGTTTCCGGCTGTCTAGTAAAGCACTTGTGTCTTGTGGTTTAAATTGTTTATTCAAAGTCAGTGTCACAAATCGAGCTAAAACTGTGCGATATTACAATGCTTAGTCTCAAATTATGCATTTTGGCATAAATCAATGTAGTTTTTGTCACCATGCGAGCTAAAACTATGCGCCGCCAACAGGTCAAGCCAAAAAGACGCTTTTCACCTTTTTTGTAGGCGAAAATGCGTCTTTGTGGTTGAGGCACATGAATCTTGTGACATGAATTATCTTTGTATGCCGGTGTCGCCAATCAAGCTGAAACTGTGCGGAATCAAATAACGAGGCCTTAAACCTCTAATTTCTGCCTATTTTAATGTGAAAATGCGACTTTGTGTTTACGGCACTGGTTTCTTGTGACAAGATTTATCTTTGTAGTAGGTGTTAGAAATCAAGGTTAATCAGGATAATCTTTTGCAGTCTCTGTCACCAATGGAGCTAAAACTATGCGAAACCAACAGGCCAGTCCAAAAAACACGTTTTTTAGATAATTTATGTGCGAAAGTGAGTCTTTGTGGTTGAGACACTTGTTTCTATTGACTTGAATTATCTTTGCAAGTCGTCGTCACTATTTGAGATGCAACTGTGCGGGATAAACAAGCGAGGCTTTTAACCTTGAATTTCTGCTTATTTCGGTGCGAGAACGCGACTTTTGTGTTTGAGGCACTGGTTTCTTGTGACAAGATTTATCTTTGTAAGTATTTTACAAAGAAGCCGAAACTATGCGGGATCAACAGGCCAGACCCAAAAACACGCTGTTCAGCTCATTTCTAAAGGAAGACTGCGCGAGTTGAACGTAACGGGACTTGACGGGTGTCCACCCTAGCCCTGCCGTGCGCCCGCCCCCTGCGGCATAGGCAAGCCCGGATGCAGGGCTCCAAGCGGGTTGCATAGTAACCATTTCTCACGGGGTCCGTGACCCACCTGGTAGTCTTTGTCACCAATTAAGCTAAAACTATGCGGGACCGACAGATCAGGCCGAAAAACTCGCTTTTCAGCTTATTTCTAGGCAAAAATGCGTCTTTGTGGTAGAGGAACCTGAATCTTTTGACATGAATTATCTTTATAAGTCGGTGTCGCCAATCAAGCTGAAACTATGTGGTACCAACAGGCCAGGCCCAAAAACAGGTTTTTCAGCCTTTTCCTAGGCAAAAATGCGTCTTTGTGGTTTAGGCACTTGTTTCTTATGACCTAACCTATCTTTGTAAGTCGGTGTCACGAAACGAGCTGCAACAATGCGGGATCAACAGGCTAGGCCTTAAAGCTTGAATTTCTGCTTATTTCGATGACAAAATGAGATATTGTGTTTTAGGCACTGGTTTCTTGTGACAAGATTTATCTTTTTATGTAGGTGTTACAAATCAAGCCGAAACTATGCGGGATCAACAGGCCAGGCCCAAAAATACGCTTTTTAGCTAATCTCTAAAAGAAAATGCGACTTTCTGTTGAAGCACTTGTGTCTTGTGGTTTAAATTGTTTATTTAAAGTCAGTGTCACAAATCGAGCTAAAAATGTGCGATATTACAATGCTTAGTCTCAAATTATGCATTTTGGCATAAATCAATGCGAAAATAAGATTTTGTGTTTTGGCTTGTCATATCTTGTGACTCGAGAATACTCTTATAGAGATACTGTTTCCAATCGAGCTAAAACTGTCGACAATCACAACTCAAGGCCTAGAATCACTTACTTCTGCTTTTTCCAATGCGAAAATGCTATTTTGTTTTGGAGGCTATTTCGTCTTGTTATAAAAGATTATCAGTTGCAGTCTCTGTCACTAATCGAGCTTAAACAATGCGGGACCAAAAGGCCAGGACCAAAAACACGCTTTGTAGCTTATTCCTATGCGAAAATGCGTCTTTGTGGTTCAGGCACTTGTTTCTCTTTACGTGAGTAATCTTTGCAAGCCAGTGTCACGAATCAAGCTTAAACTGTGCGGGATCAACACGCGAGGCCTTAAACTTTAAGTTTTTGTCTATTTATCTATCTATGCGAAAATGCGACGTTGTGTTTAAGGCACTTGTTTCGTGGAATAAAAGATTATCTTTTTTTTTTCTTTGTCACAAATCAGGCTTTAACCACGCGAGACCTACAGGCAAGGCCTAAAAACACGCTTTTAAGCTTATTTCTATGCGAAAATGCCTTTTTGTTGTTAAGGCACTTGCTTCTTTTGACATGAATTAGCTTTGCAAGTCGGTGACACCAATCGAGCTGAAACAATGGGGGGTAC
Organism: Stenchaetothrips biformis; assembly: GCA_030522485.1. Lineage (NCBI taxonomy): Eukaryota > Metazoa > Arthropoda > Insecta > Thysanoptera > Thripidae > Stenchaetothrips > Stenchaetothrips biformis. Next base: position 755,702 of record CM060095.1, on the reverse strand, counting down.
AATAGGCGAGGCCTTAAAAATTGCATTTATGCTTTTTCAATTCAAAAATGTCACCAATCGAGTTAAAACTACGCGGAATCAACAGGCCAGGCCCAAAAACACGCTTTTTAGCTCATTTCTACAAGAAAATGCGACTTTGTGTTTGAGGCACTTGTGTCTCGTGGTTTGTATTGTCTCTGAAAGTCAGTGTCACAAATCGAGCTAAAACTGTGCGTTATCACAATGCTTGGGCTTAGATTATGCAATTACATAATAAAAAACAGTAAATTCTATTATTTTTTACGTAAAACATTTGACATGTTTACCCTTTAAGCAGTGCCGGCCGCCTCTTCGATTGAGGCAGTGCTCCAGCTGACATCACGATGTCCAACGCTCTATGGCGTCTGTGGGAGCGGGGACGGTGGAGCGAACACCCCAACAGGGGACTCAGGTGTCGGTGGATTCAATGCCCTAACAGGCGACTCATGTGGGGGAGTACTCGTAGCAGCAGGCGGCTCATGTGGGGGAGTACTCGCAGCAGCAGGCGGCTCATGTGGGGGAGTACTCGCAGCAGCAGGCGGCTCATGTGGGGGAGTACTCGCAGCAGCAGGCGGCTCATGTGGGGGAGTACTCGCAGCAGCAGGCGGCTCATGTGGGGGAGTACTCGCAGCAGCAGGCGGCTCATGTGGGGGAGTACTCGCAGCAGCAGGCGGCTCATGTGGGGGAGAACTCGCAGCAGGCTGAAAATCAACAAAAAAAGATAATTCGGATGCTCTTTTTTAATAAAGGGCTAACCTTTCTCACTTATCTTCTAACTTTTTTATTGAACAATAAAAAAGACGTGATAAGTGAGCAAGGTTTTCACGGTGAGATATTCGCACCGTATTGCGTTGTTAAGACGCGAGCGCAACGAGATGTTTTCTCTGCGCGCCCCGGCTTACGCAAAATTAACGCCCGGTGGGTAGGCATCGCTTCGTGTCGGCATCGCGCGACAGGCCATCGCGCCTGGAGGTAGGCAGCCCATCTGACTCCGGAGTACTGCGGGACCCTGGTAGGGTGCGAGAGAGACAGCTCGCCAAAAAATAGCAAGCAATAGAAGCGCACTACCATGAGTGCGAGGGAGAAAGCACGCCAAGACGCGCACAACCGTGAGTACGAGGGAGACAGAACGACAAGAAGCGCACAACCGTGAGTGCGAGGGAGACAACACGTCAAGCACAAGGCATTACCATGAGTGCGAGAGGGGAAAAGCACTAAGCATTTGAGCAGCAAAGTGTTCACACACGTCAACGACAGACAAGAGAGCACATACACACACATACATACACACAAACACACACACACATGTGCACACGCAAGGCAGGACACGGCACGCACCGGTCCACGGCCAGGCCACACACGGAGGGGAATATCCCCGAGCCGACAAAGCCGACAAACCTTGCTAAAATCTGAAAATACTCACTTTGTATCGGTACACTAAGTCACGCTAAACTTAGTCATCGATACATAAGTCGCAAATGATAATTCTGAAACGTAAATGGATGAGATGTGAGGTGAATTGGATGACGCAATAGTGACGCCAGCTAGGTTAGGACGGCCGGCCAGGCATCGACACGCAGCGCTCATTGCACGTCGAAAACAAGATTTCGATGTGAAAATCACAGCGCAGACTTTACATGAATGCTCCAGTTCAGATGAACAGAAAAACAAAGGACTTAGGCGTGCGATGACGGCCCTTGCCGACTTGACTTGGCGGAGTAAGGATTACGAAAACAACTGATTTCCGATGGAAAAAATACTCACTGCGGGTCCTGCGATTCCCTCGTAGAGGGAATCGGAAATGTCAAGGGAAATCGTGTCGCCTGACACATTCACAACGTCGACGAACTCAGATTCAGACATGATCAACGGACACACACACGTTGCGGACGCTGCACACCGAATGACGCTTCACGAAGCTTCTCGCTCGACTCCACGCGCACGGAGTGGAGAAGGGGTGGGGGCGCTGAGCGGAAGGGATGCGCGCAACTTCCTCGCGCAAATTTTTGAATTAGAACATGTGATTTAAACTTTGTATGTGTTGCGCTGCAGTACAGGGGGTTCCCCCGGCACGGCAAGGTCATCCTCGGCGTGGAGGGAGCCACGGACGACCGCCGGCACCAAGGTGACCCACTTGTTGGCGGCAAAGATCGTCCCCCGTGTAGCGACGTGGTTACGGCGTCTGCCACTAGATGGCGCGCTCGGCGCGCTGCGCAGTCGTCGGCGCGCAGTCGGCGCAGCGCAAGCGCAGTTGGCGCTGCGCGATCCCCACAGGCAGCGCGGCAAAATTCAAACGCGGCGCAGAGCGGCACACCCGGCGCGGTACGGCACACCCGGCGTGGTACGGCACACTGTGTTCCCAGGCGGCGCGGCCCGACACAGCGCGGCGGACAAGATCAGACCTGCTTAGGTTAGACTCTCTCAAGATGTCTGAATGTCTCACCAGGGGCGGATCTAGACATGTCTGAATGTCCCATCCTTGGGTTTAGGTTGGGTTAGGTTAGGTTAGGTTACCCCCGCTCAAGGTCATGACTTAGGTTACGTCCGCCCAAGATGGCGGCTGTCAGAATGTGTCACCCTTGAGTTAAGGTGCTGGGTTAGGCCCGCCCAAAATGGCGGCATGTCAGAATGTGTCACCAAGATGGCGCATGTCTGAATGTCCCCCCAAGATGGCGGCTGTCTGAATGTGTCACCAAGATGGCGCATGTCTGAATGTCCCCCCAAGATGGCGGCTGTCTGAATACCCCCCCTTTACTACTAAGTACATTTCAAAAATACAATTTATTCAAAATTTAGATGAATTACTTCCAAAGGAAAAATAAACTGATTGAAAATCAATTCAAACAACATCTGTCACAACATAGTTGAAAGACTAGTCACTTAAAATGACCAGTTCTAGAAACATTAAGGCAAAGAAATTTAAACTGCTTTGTCAGGATTGCGCGTAAAAAGAACTTTGAAGGTACGACCTTTCTGCCCCATAAAAGCGAAATTGAAAGGTTTCTTTGACTTAACAATTTGAGAGTACTTTAAAAAATTAGCCTCCACAGACGGCAAGAACCTACGAGGCAAATGCACAAAAAAGAACCCTTCATCCACAGTTTTATCCTCAAGCTGAAGGCGAACTGTGCGACCATTAACTGTTTCCACAATTTCAAATTTCAGGACCTTGTGCATTTGCTTCACAGGCAAGTCCTTGATGCTCTTAAACTCAGATGTTTGATTAGCTATCTGGTTCAATTGGTTCACATCTTCATCACTTGAATTTTCCTGTGATGAAAATGAACGATAACAAAAACCCATGCAATCTACAGACTTAACAATAAAACAAAACTTACTTCAGCTTCTTCATCATCAACATCCTTTCCACCATCCTTGTCAGGCTTCACCTTCGATTTTTCACCACCCTTCTTCTTTTTATGACTCCCTTTCTTTTCCTGAAAAAATTAAATTATAAAAAGGAAAATCTAAAGTTTTCAATAAAAGTCTAAAAATATTTTACCTGTTTCTTTGTCTCTGATTCATCCTTCTTCCTTTTCTTTGGTTCGTCAACACCCTTCTTTCCCTTCTCACCTCCACTTTTCTGTTCATCCTGGAAAATACAAAAATTATACTAAAGACCAAACGAACATTAACAAAAACAAAATAAAGTGAGTAAACTACACTTACATCCAACCCTAACTCTTCATCATCTGAACTATTTTCTGTCACAACATGTTTCCCTGACGCAGAACAAAATGATGGAATCTGCCACAAATAAAAAAAACTTAAAACACTTACATCAGTCAACCAAGAAAAGAAATCGAGACATCCAATAAATCAATAAGAAAACTAATTAGCTAACGTCAAACTGTTATACATAAAATACTACACTCACCAAATTCTTTGAACATGTAGGGTTCTCATCCATATTCACAACAGAAATAATTGGTGTTTCAACCTCTACAATTTCCGCCAATGTCAAGTTTAATGCCACACTAACTTTCTGAAAAAAAAAATGACTCTCAAACTAAAGAAAACCATTTAAAGACAAAGACAAATTTCACACATACCTCAATATCTTCCATTGGAATTTTGGAAATCAGAAACAGTTATACAGAAAATCAAAAAACAATGACCTTCACCACAACCAAATTGAAATTGCTTAGCAACGCGCAAAAGGAAGAACCAAATAGTACCAACATACCAAAAAAATTCAAAAATAAGTTTAAACACAACAAGCCGTTTTTAAAATACCTGAAAAGGAGTCTACAAAGTTACATACAAAGAACAGATATCAACAACGCAAATTTACATATTCCAATAAAAATAAACTAAAATAATAAACAAAAAAAATTTGTTACATTTCACAAGTTACCGACACTGCAAACATACCCTCAATGTCAACCAACCTAACAAATTGCATAAGCAGAATAAAAGATTTCACACAAGTCAACAGGTTAAACTGTACTCGAAATTCCATCACCTAATTGAAGAAACAACAGATCACTGCAGTTAAGATTACTTTCATCATTCTACAATACCATGCTGCACTTCACTCGGTGTAACAGTATGGTGCCAACGGTATTGACTCTTTGCACGATTCGCCACGTCTGAAATTAAGATCTAGAGATACTACAATTAGGGACTGCACCAGAAGTTGCAAAATTCTAATAGCTAGTACAACAAAACGAAAAACCGCGAGCAAACGAGCGACGCGAACATAAAAAAAAGGCTTAAACTAAACTTCCAAATGTTATGTTTGCCCGCGTGTCGCCGGTTTCCGGCTGTCTAGTAAAGCACTTGTGTCTTGTGGTTTAAATTGTTTATTCAAAGTCAGTGTCACAAATCGAGCTAAAACTGTGCGATATTACAATGCTTAGTCTCAAATTATGCATTTTGGCATAAATCAATGTAGTTTTTGTCACCATGCGAGCTAAAACTATGCGCCGCCAACAGGTCAAGCCAAAAAGACGCTTTTCACCTTTTTTGTAGGCGAAAATGCGTCTTTGTGGTTGAGGCACATGAATCTTGTGACATGAATTATCTTTGTATGCCGGTGTCGCCAATCAAGCTGAAACTGTGCGGAATCAAATAACGAGGCCTTAAACCTCTAATTTCTGCCTATTTTAATGTGAAAATGCGACTTTGTGTTTACGGCACTGGTTTCTTGTGACAAGATTTATCTTTGTAGTAGGTGTTAGAAATCAAGGTTAATCAGGATAATCTTTTGCAGTCTCTGTCACCAATGGAGCTAAAACTATGCGAAACCAACAGGCCAGTCCAAAAAACACGTTTTTTAGATAATTTATGTGCGAAAGTGAGTCTTTGTGGTTGAGACACTTGTTTCTATTGACTTGAATTATCTTTGCAAGTCGTCGTCACTATTTGAGATGCAACTGTGCGGGATAAACAAGCGAGGCTTTTAACCTTGAATTTCTGCTTATTTCGGTGCGAGAACGCGACTTTTGTGTTTGAGGCACTGGTTTCTTGTGACAAGATTTATCTTTGTAAGTATTTTACAAAGAAGCCGAAACTATGCGGGATCAACAGGCCAGACCCAAAAACACGCTGTTCAGCTCATTTCTAAAGGAAGACTGCGCGAGTTGAACGTAACGGGACTTGACGGGTGTCCACCCTAGCCCTGCCGTGCGCCCGCCCCCTGCGGCATAGGCAAGCCCGGATGCAGGGCTCCAAGCGGGTTGCATAGTAACCATTTCTCACGGGGTCCGTGACCCACCTGGTAGTCTTTGTCACCAATTAAGCTAAAACTATGCGGGACCGACAGATCAGGCCGAAAAACTCGCTTTTCAGCTTATTTCTAGGCAAAAATGCGTCTTTGTGGTAGAGGAACCTGAATCTTTTGACATGAATTATCTTTATAAGTCGGTGTCGCCAATCAAGCTGAAACTATGTGGTACCAACAGGCCAGGCCCAAAAACAGGTTTTTCAGCCTTTTCCTAGGCAAAAATGCGTCTTTGTGGTTTAGGCACTTGTTTCTTATGACCTAACCTATCTTTGTAAGTCGGTGTCACGAAACGAGCTGCAACAATGCGGGATCAACAGGCTAGGCCTTAAAGCTTGAATTTCTGCTTATTTCGATGACAAAATGAGATATTGTGTTTTAGGCACTGGTTTCTTGTGACAAGATTTATCTTTTTATGTAGGTGTTACAAATCAAGCCGAAACTATGCGGGATCAACAGGCCAGGCCCAAAAATACGCTTTTTAGCTAATCTCTAAAAGAAAATGCGACTTTCTGTTGAAGCACTTGTGTCTTGTGGTTTAAATTGTTTATTTAAAGTCAGTGTCACAAATCGAGCTAAAAATGTGCGATATTACAATGCTTAGTCTCAAATTATGCATTTTGGCATAAATCAATGCGAAAATAAGATTTTGTGTTTTGGCTTGTCATATCTTGTGACTCGAGAATACTCTTATAGAGATACTGTTTCCAATCGAGCTAAAACTGTCGACAATCACAACTCAAGGCCTAGAATCACTTACTTCTGCTTTTTCCAATGCGAAAATGCTATTTTGTTTTGGAGGCTATTTCGTCTTGTTATAAAAGATTATCAGTTGCAGTCTCTGTCACTAATCGAGCTTAAACAATGCGGGACCAAAAGGCCAGGACCAAAAACACGCTTTGTAGCTTATTCCTATGCGAAAATGCGTCTTTGTGGTTCAGGCACTTGTTTCTTTTTACGTGAGTAATCTTTGCAAGCCAGTGTCACGAATCAAGCTTAAACTGTGCGGGATCAACACGCGAGGCCTTAAACTTTAAGTTTTTGTCTATTTATCTATCTATGCGAAAATGCGACGTTGTGTTTAAGGCACTTGTTTCGTGGAATAAAAGATTATCTTTTTTTTGTCTTTGTCACAAATCAGGCTTTAACCACGCGAGACCTACAGGCAAGGCCTAAAAACACGCTTTTAAGCTTATTTCTATGCGAAAATGCCTTTTTGTTGTTAAGGCACTTGCTTCTTTTGACATGAATTAGCTTTGCAAGTCGGTGACACCAATCGAGCTGAAACAATGGGGGGTACAATAGGCGAGGCCTTAAAAATTGCATTTATGCTTTTTCAATTCAAAAATGTCACCAATCGAGTTAAAACTACGCGGAATCAACAGGCCAGGCCCAAAAACACGCTTTTTAGCTCATTTCTACAAGAAAATGCGACTTTGTGTTTGAGGCACTTGTGTCTCGTGGTTTGTATTGTCTCTGAAAGTCAGTGTCACAAATCGAGCTAAAACTGTGCGTTATCACAATGCTTGGGCTTAGATTATGCAATTACATAATAAAAAACAGTAAATTCTATTATTTTTTACGTAAAACATTTGACATGTTTACCCTTTAAGCAGTGCCGGCCGCCTCTTCGATTGAGGCAGTGCTCCAGCTGACATCACGATGTCCAACGCTCTATGGCGTCTGTGGGAGCGGGGACGGTGGAGCGAACACCCCAACAGGGGACTCAGGTGTCGGTGGATTCAATGCCCTAACAGGCGACTCATGTGGGGGAGTACTCGTAGCAGCAGGCGGCTCATGTGGGGGAGTACTCGCAGCAGCAGGCGGCTCATGTGGGGGAGTACTCGCAGCAGCAGGCGGCTCATGTGGGGGAGTACTCGCAGCAGCAGGCGGCTCATGTGGGGGAGTACTCGCAGCAGCAGGCGGCTCATGTGGGGGAGTACTCGCAGCAGCAGGCGGCTCATGTGGGGGACTACTCGCAGCAGCAGGCGGCTCATGTGGGGGAGAACTCGCAGCAGGCTGAAAATCAACAAAAAAAGATAATTCGGATGCTCTTTTTTAATAAAGGGCTAACCTTTCTCACTTATCTTCTAACTTTTTTATTGAACAATAAAAAAGACGTGATAAGTGAGCAAGGTTTTCACGGTGAGATATTCGCACCGTATTGCGTTGTTAAGACGCGAGCGCAACGAGATGTTTTCTCTGCGCGCCCCGGCTTACGCAAAATTAACGCCCGGTGGGTAGGCATCGCTTCGTGTCGGCATCGCGCGACAGGCCATCGCGCCTGGAGGTAGGCAGCCCATCTGACTCCGGAGTACTGCGGGACCCTGGTAGGGTGCGAGAGAGACAGCTCGCCAAAAAATAGCAAGCAATAGAAGCGCACTACCATGAGTGCGAGGGAGAAAGCACGCCAAGACGCGCACAACCGTGAGTACGAGGGAGACAGAACGACAAGAAGCGCACAACCGTGAGTGCGAGGGAGACAACACGTCAAGCACAAGGCATTACCATGAGTGCGAGAGGGGAAAAGCACTAAGCATTTGAGCAGCAAAGTGTTCACACACGTCAACGACAGACAAGAGAGCACATACACACACATACATACACACAAACACACACACACATGTGCACACGCAAGGCAGGACACGGCACGCACCGGTCCACGGCCAGGCCACACACGGAGGGGAATATCCCCGAGCCGACAAAGCCGACAAACCATGCTAAAATCTGAAAATACTCACTTTGTATCGGTACACTAAGTCACGCTAAACTTAGTCATCGATACATAAGTCGCAAATGATAATTCTGAAACGTAAATGGATGAGATGTGAGGTGAATTGGATGACGCAATAGTGACGCCAGCTAGGTTAGGACGGCCGGCCAGGCATCGACACGCAGCGCTCATTGCACGTCGAAAACAAGATTTCGATGTGAAAATCACAGCGCAGACTTTACATGAATGCTCCAGTTCAGATGAACAGAAAAACAAAGGACTTAGGCGTGCGATGACGGCCCTTGCCGACTTGACTTGGCGGAGTAAGGATTACGAAAACAACTGATTTCCGATGGAAAAAATACTCACTGCGGGTTCTGCGATTCCCTCGTAGAGGGAATCGGAAATGTCAAGGGAAATCGTGTCGCCTGACACATTCACAACGTCGACGAACTCAGATTCAGACATGATCAACGGACACACACACGTTGCGGACGCTGCACACCGAATGACGCTTCACGAAGCTTCTCGCTCGACTCCACGCGCACGGAGTGGAGAAGGGGTGGGGGCGCTGAGCGGAAGGGATGCGCGCAACTTCCTCGCGCAAATTTTTGAATTAGAACATGTGATTTAAACTTTGTATGTGTTGCGCTGCAGTACAGGGGGTTCCCCCGGCACGGCAAGGTCATCCTCGGCGTGGAGGGAGCCACGGACGACCGCCGGCACCAAGGTGACCCACTTGTTGGCGGCAAAGATCGTCCCCCGTGTAGCGACGTGGTTACGGCGTCTGCCACTAGATGGCGCGCTCGGCGCGCTGCGCAGTCGTCGGCGCGCAGTCGGCGCAGCGCAAGCGCAGTTGGCGCTGCGCGATCCCCACAGGCAGCGCGGCAAAATTCAAACGCGGCGCAGAGCGGCACACCCGGCGCGGTACGGCACACCCGGCGCGGTACGGCACACTGTGTTCCCAGGCGGCGCGGCCCGACACAGCGCGGCGGACAAGATCAGACCTGCTTAGGTTAGACTCTCTCAAGATGTCTGAATGTCTCACCAGGGGCGGATCTAGACATGTCTGAATGTCCCATCCTTGGGTTTAGGTTGGGTTAGGTTAGGTTAGGTTACCCCCGCTCAAGGTCATGACTTAGGTTACGTCCGCCCAAGATGGCGGCTGTCAGAATGTGTCACCCTTGAGTTAAGGTGCTGGGTTAGGCCCGCCCAAAATGGCGGCATGTCAGAATGTGTCACCAAGATGGCGCATGTCTGAATGTCCCCCCAAGATGGCGGCTGTCTGAATGTGTCACCAAGATGGCGCATGTCTGAATGTCCCCCCAAGATGGCGGCTGTCTGAATACCCCCCCTTTACTACTAAGTACATTTCAAAAATACAATTTATTCAAAATTTAGATGAATTACTTCCAAAGGAAAAATAAACTGATTGAAAATCAATTCAAACAACATCTGTCACAACATAGTTGAAAGACTAGTCACTTAAAATGACCAGTTCTAGAAACATTAAGGCAAAGAAATTTAAACTGCTTTGTCAGGATTGCGCGTAAAAAGAACTTTGAAGGTACGACCTTTCTGCCCCATAAAAGCGAAATTGAAAGGTTTCTTTGACTTAACAATTTGAGAGTACTTTAAAAAATTAGCCTCCACAGACGGCAAGAACCTACGAGGCAAATGCACAAAAAAGAACCCTTCATCCACAGTTTTATCCTCAAGCTGAAGGCGAACTGTGCGACCATTAACTGTTTCCACAATTTCAAATTTCAGGACCTTGTGCATTTGCTTCACAGGCAAGTCCTTGATGCTCTTAAACTCAGATGTTTGATTAGCTATCTGGTTCAATTGGTTCACATCTTCATCACTTGAATTTTCCTGTGATGAAAATGAACGATAACAAAAACCCATGCAATCTACAGACTTAACAATAAAACAAAACTTACTTCAGCTTCTTCATCATCAACATCCTTTCCACCATCCTTGTCAGGCTTCACCTTCGATTTTTCACCACCCTTCTTCTTTTTATGACTCCCTTTCTTTTCCTGAAAAAATTAAATTATAAAAAGGAAAATCTAAAGTTTTCAATAAAAGTCTAAAAATATTTTACCTGTTTCTTTGTCTCTGATTCATCCTTCTTCCTTTTCTTTGGTTCGTCAACACCCTTCTTTCCCTTCTCACCTCCACTTTTCTGTTCATCCTGGAAAATACAAAAATTATACTAAAGACCAAACGAACATTAACAAAAACAAAATAAAGTGAGTAAACTACACTTACATCCAACCCTAACTCTTCATCATCTGAACTATTTTCTGTCACAACATGTTTCCCTGACGCAGAACAAAATGATGGAATCTGCCACAAATAAAAAAAACTTAAAACACTTACATCAGTCAACCAAGAAAAGAAATCGAGACATCCAATAAATCAATAAGAAAACTAATTAGCTAACGTCAAACTGTTATACATAAAATACTACACTCACCAAATTCTTTGAACATGTAGGGTTCTCATCCATATTCACAACAGAAATAATTGGTGTTTCAACCTCTACAATTTCCGCCAATGTCAAGTTTAATGCCACACTAACTTTCTGAAAAAAAAAATGACTCTCAAACTAAAGAAAACCATTTAAAGACAAAGACAAATTTCACACATACCATTGGAATTTGGAAATCAGAAACAGTTATACAGAAAATCAAAAAACAATGACCTTCACCACAACCAAATTGAAATTGCTTAGCAACGCGCAAAAGGAAGAACCAAATAGTACCAACATACCAAAAAAATTCAAAAATAAGTTTAAACACAACAAGCCGTTTTTAAAATACCTGAAAAGGAGTCTACAAAGTTACATACAAAGAACAGATATCAACAACGCAAATTTACATATTCCAATAAAAATAAACTAAAATAATAAACAAAAAAAATTTGTTACATTTCACAAGTTACCGACACTGCAAACATACCCTCAATGTCAACCAACCTAACAAATTGCATAAGCAGAATAAAAGATTTCACACAAGTCAACAGGTTAAACTGTACTCGAAATTCCATCACCTAATTGAAGAAACAACAGATCACTGCAGTTAAGATTACTTTCATCATTCTACAATACCATGCTGCACTTCACTCGGTGTAACAGTATGGTGCCAACGGTATTGACTCTTTGCACGATTCGCCACGTCTGAAATTAAGATCTAGAGATACTACAATTAGGGACTGCACCAGAAGTTGCAAAATTCTAATAGCTAGTACAACAAAACGAAAAACCGCGAGCAAACGAGCGACGCGAACATAAAAAAAAGGCTTAAACTAAACTTCCAAATGTTATGTTTGCCCGCGTGTCGCCGGTTTCCGGCTGTCTAGTAAAGCACTTGTGTCTTGTGGTTTAAATTGTTTATTCAAAGTCAGTGTCACAAATCGAGCTAAAACTGTGCGATATTACAATGCTTAGTCTCAAATTATGCATTTTGGCATAAATCAATGTAGTTTTTGTCACCATGCGAGCTAAAACTATGCGCCGCCAACAGGTCAAGCCAAAAAGACGCTTTTCACCTTTTTTGTAGGCGAAAATGCGTCTTTGTGGTTGAGGCACATGAATCTTGTGACATGAATTATCTTTGTATGCCGGTGTCGCCAATCAAGCTGAAACTGTGCGGAATCAAATAACGAGGCCTTAAACCTCTAATTTCTGCCTATTTTAATGTGAAAATGCGACTTTGTGTTTACGGCACTGGTTTCTTGTGACAAGATTTATCTTTGTAGTAGGTGTTAGAAATCAAGGTTAATCAGGATAATCTTTTGCAGTCTCTGTCACCAATGGAGCTAAAACTATGCGAAACCAACAGGCCAGTCCAAAAAACACGTTTTTTAGATAATTTATGTGCGAAAGTGAGTCTTTGTGGTTGAGACACTTGTTTCTATTGACTTGAATTATCTTTGCAAGTCGTCGTCACTATTTGAGATGCAACTGTGCGGGATAAACAAGCGAGGCTTTTAACCTTGAATTTCTGCTTATTTCGGTGCGAGAACGCGACTTTTGTGTTTGAGGCACTGGTTTCTTGTGACAAGATTTATCTTTGTAAGTATTTTACAAAGAAGCCGAAACTATGCGGGATCAACAGGCCAGACCCAAAAACACGCTGTTCAGCTCATTTCTAAAGGAAGACTGCGCGAGTTGAACGTAACGGGACTTGACGGGTGTCCACCCTAGCCCTGCCGTGCGCCCGCCCCCTGCGGCATAGGCAAGCCCGGATGCAGGGCTCCAAGCGGGTTGCATAGTAACCATTTCTCACGGGGTCCGTGACCCACCTGGTAGTCTTTGTCACCAATTAAGCTAAAACTATGCGGGACCGACAGATCAGGCCGAAAAACTCGCTTTTCAGCTTATTTCTAGGCAAAAATGCGTCTTTGTGGTAGAGGAACCTGAATCTTTTGACATGAATTATCTTTATAAGTCGGTGTCGCCAATCAAGCTGAAACTATGTGGTACCAACAGGCCAGGCCCAAAAACAGGTTTTTCAGCCTTTTCCTAGGCAAAAATGCGGCTTTGTGGTTTAGGCACTTGTTTCTTATGACCTAACCTATCTTTGTAAGTCGGTGTCACGAAACGAGCTGCAACAATGCGGGATCAACAGGCTAGGCCTTAAAGCTTGAATTTCTGCTTATTTCGATGACAAAATGAGATATTGTGTTTTAGGCACTGGTTTCTTGTGACAAGATTTATCTTTTTATGTAGGTGTTACAAATCAAGCCGAAACTATGCGGGATCAACAGGCCAGGCCCAAAAAGACGCTTTTTAGCTAATCTCTAAAAGAAAATGCGACTTTCTGTTGAAGCACTTGTGTCTTGTGGTTTAAATTGTTTATTTAAAGTCAGTGTCACAAATCGAGCTAAAAATGTGCGATATTACAATGCTTAGTCTCAAATTATGCATTTTGGCATAAATCAATGCGAAAATAAGATTTTGTGGTTTGGCTTGTCATATCTTGTGACTCGAGAATACTCTTATAGAGATACTGTTTCCAATCGAGCTAAAACTGTCGACAATCACAACTCAAGGCCTAGAATCACTTACTTCTGCTTTTTCCAATGCGAAAATGCTATTTTGTTTTGGAGGCTATTTCGTCTTGTTATAAAAGATTATCAGTTGCAGTCTCTGTCACTAATCGAGCTTAAACAATGCGGGACCAAAAGGCCAGGACCAAAAACACGCTTTGTAGCTTATTCCTATGCGAAAATGCGTCTTTGTGGTTCAGGCACTTGTTTCTCTTTACGTGAGTAATCTTTGCAAGCCAGTGTCACGAATCAAGCTTAAACTGTGCGGGATCAACACGCGAGGCCTTAAACTTTAAGTTTTTGTCTATTTATCTATCTATGCGAAAATGCGACGTTGTGTTTAAGGCACTTGTTTCGTGGAATAAAAGATTATCTTTTTTTTGTCTTTGTCACAAATCAGGCTTTAACCACGCGAGACCTACAGGCAAGGCCTAAAAACACGCTTTTAAGCTTATTTCTATGCGAAAATGCCTTTTTGTTGTTAAGGCACTTGCTTCTTTTGACATGAATTAGCTTTGCAAGTCGGTGACACCAATCGAGCTGAAACAATGGGGGGTACAATAGGCGAGGCCTTAAAAATTGCATTTATGCTTTTTCAATTCAAAAATGTCACCAATCGAGTTAAAACTACGCGGAATCAACAGGCCAGGCCCAAAAACACGCTTTTTAGCTCATTTCTACAAGAAAATGCGACTTTGTGTTTGAGGCACTTGTGTCTCGTGGTTTGTATTGTCTCTGAAAGTCAGTGTCACAAATCGAGCTAAAACTGTGCGTTATCACAATGCTTGGGCTTAGATTATGCCTTTTGGCACCAATGAGTGCGAAAATGTGATTTTGTGTTGAAGGCTATTGTGTCTTGTGATTAATGCTTTTTTTTGTAGTTATTGTCACCATGCGAGCTAAAACTAGGCGCCGCCAACAGGTCAAGCCAAAAAGACGCTTTTCAGCTTTTTTGTAGGCAAAAATGCGTCTTTGTGGTTGAGGCACATGAATCTTGTGACATGAATTATCTTTGTATGCCGGTGTCGCCAATCAAGCTGAAACTGTGCGGAATCAAATAACGAGGCCTTAAACCTCTAATTTCTGCCTATTTTAATGTGAAAATGCGACTTTGTGTTAACGGCACTGGGTTCTTGTGACAAGATTTATCTTTGTAGGTAGTGCTATATTCAGTTAAGGATTTTCTGTTTTCACTCCCGGCGTGAGTGTGGATCCTACGCCTCCACAGGCGTGAATCCACGCCTCTGCGGGCGTGAGGGTGACTTTTAACACCCGACGGGCCTATCAAGTGAAGCTCGCGTTTCCACGTACGTACGTGCGTACGTGCGTACGTACGTAAGTACGTGGATGCGAAATTCCGATTTCTTACTGTGGAGGTTGAAATTCTCATAGTCTCGACCGTTGGCAGTGCAAAGATCGAGAACTCGAAGATTTGGTGGGTTCGCGGGCCGGGAGAGTGGGGAGAGTAGAGAGTAGAGTCTTCGTTTGCGCGGCACCTTACACATCCATCAAAATTCTTTGAGAATTTGTGCGATTATTCTAATTATTAATATTGTGTATTTTTTGAAATCAAAATACAAAAATGGACGTTGATGATGGTAAGTTGAGTGTGTGCCTTTGAGACGTTTGTTTGTTTTAAATCATCGAAGATCCTAACCTTAACCTTCCTTTGGTTGTGTGCTAATTTTATCTTTTAGATGCGTTCCGAAGTCCGCAGGCGAAGAAACATCGCCCGTGCGTCATGCAGATGCGGAATACGGTGAAAATAAGCAAATTACCCTTTCCCTTTATGGAGGTGACACATTAAACATTAAGTTTTGGTAACCGTTTCATTTCTTCAATGTAACTTACTCTTTTCATCTTATTTAGATGACTTTTCTCGGTCACTTGGAAAAAGTACGGTTGAGAAACAACATTTGTGTTGCAAAAGGCATGTCATAGTGAGATGCATGCATTTTAAGGAAGACTCGTGTGCCTTAGTCGAGGTATGTAATCTATCATATATGGACCTTCCTACACTGCCGTTCAAAATTAGCGGCCTCTTTTTTGCCCACAGCGCTGTTTCTATGTTTTCCGAGGTAGGATGCTGAAATTTGGCAGCTAGGTGCCCCCGTTGCTCTTCTTGAGCCCTACCAAGTGTGCAGTCCGTGCGTCCCCCTCAACGGCCTGTGCAACCCCTTCATTGCTCAAGGGTGTAAAAACTGAGAGAAAAGTGGCGAAATTTTTGACTTTTAATGATCGGAAACGTGAAATGTGTCGTGTACCGACTCAAATGAGTCTCCCCTTCACAACCGTGCAAGCGGAATCGCAATCGGACAAACCCACCCTTGTCCACAGTCACTCCCACCCCCCCGAGGGGGTTGTTTTCAAAAATGTTTAAAACCGGCGGCAAACGATTCAGTGGCCTCTCCTGCACACGGTGCAAGTGTTTTTTTTTCGATTCCGACCACCCCGGGCCGTACCAACCCTTCGGACAGCAGCGAGATCGGCGATCTCGACTCACTCACTCGCAACGAGTGAGTGACTCACCGGACTCACTTCGAGTTCGCTAGTGTTGCTGAGCATGAAACCACATGAATTACCAGCTAAATGAACAGATTCTTTCATTTTCTTCAATAAATAAGCATTAAAATGTCCTGCATATCCTTTAAATCTTAATTTGCTTAATATCTCGAAACGATACGCTCCGTTTGGCCACTCAAAGGCGGTGACATTTCAAACACTCAACCGACCATGGAGCTTTAAAGGGCTTTACCGCAAGGAAAACGTAACGGAAAGGTTTAAAATAATATTTAGATCGTATAAATTATACGTTTTGTGGAGAAATGAAATTGAAATGCATAAATAATCGTTTCAAAATGCATTAACGGACGGAGCAAGCACCGCAACGATCGACCAATCAGAGCTCGCGTAACAGACCCGAAAGGCGGCTGCGCCGGAGCTCTCATCTCATATTCAAACGCCAACCTCCAACCGCCACTGTCGCGTCCTTTTCGAGCGTCCCGTTGTTTTTTCATCGGTGAAAGGTAAGAAATCTTGTTGCAGTGTTGTACGTATTACTTTCTGTTCCAAAATAGTAAGGACATTTGTGGATATGTGACTCCTTCGGGCATTTCATAATACGCGCCCAATTTCCACAATGGTGGTTTTACTTGTTCCGCATCCGTACTCCTCTTGTTGATGTTTTGTTTACCTTTTCTTGTTGTACTCCCGTTTTCCTGCAGTCTCGATTTATCCAAGGTGGATTTATCCATATTATCATGAGGGATGCATCGTTCCGTGTGTTTTAAAATGTAGCTTAAGGTTAGGTTCCGTACGCCACTCTTGGTCCTTGAACCGCCGTGTGGTGTAAACAACCACACGGTTAGTGCCCACAACCTCAACCTCATTTGGTCTGCAGTGATGCATTGCCGTATGTGTGACTGTTGTGAAATCAGGATTTTACCGCAGAGGCTTTTTTGTTTGTCTGCGTCCTTAAAACCACTTTTGCTTGCTCATTTCATTCATGAGGATTGGTGGTGTAACTTAGTCATTTGTAGAGCTTACCGTTCGACCAACTTAACACTGGTTCATCTATTCAGCCCTTGACAGGTCATTGAGGATATGTCTAAAGTCTGAGTTTGTTTGTTATTACCATGCATCGTCAACTAGGAGAGGGTAATCACTTTGGAGAAACGATGACAGGAGACTACTTACGAAGGTTCTTCTGGTGGCCCAAAATGGCAGACGATATTGCAGCACATGTAGCCAATTGTGACACGTGTCAAAGATTCAAAAAGCCCAAACACACCACTAAAAATGCAGCACTCAAAATATTCAGAGAAGGCACTCTCCATGGCAGATGGCATGTAGATATTTGCGGCAAAGTACCTAAAACAACAGAAGGTTACGAGTACATATTAGTAGCAATAGAAGCATTCTCAGGATGGCCAGTAGTGGTCCCACTAATTAAAAAATAATGCTAAGGAAATCGCAAATGCACTAATAACCCATGTCTTCTCAGTCTATGGAGCACCACGCTCAATTCTTACAGATCAAGGAAAGCCTTTCGAATCCCAATTATTTCAGGAAATTATGGACTTGTACCAGATAAAGAAATATCGAACTACAGCTTTCCACCCTTCAGCCAATGGAAAAGCGGAAAGATGGATAAGGACGCTAAAACAACAACTATCTATGCTGGTCAGCAAAACTCAAAAGGAATGGGTGAACTATTTACCTTTCATAGCTCAGGCGTACAGGAATTTGCCAAATCCTGTCCACAAGTTTTCACCATACGAAATCATGTTTGGCACACCAATGAGGACTCCACTGACGTTGAACCAAGGTAGCCCACCATGGACGAAAGGAATGGAAGCCGTTCCACAACAAGTCAGAGAACGACTGGCAGAAATCCATGAATTGGTCAGAGAAATGCATGGCCAAGCTGCAACAAAAATGAAACAACGTTATGACAACACAGCACTTCTAGCACCATTCAAAGCAGGAGACCGAGTCTACTTGTACAGGCCCAAAAATGAAAAGGGAGTGTCTCCAAAGTTAACGACACCATGGGAAGGACCTTATACCGTGATAAATATCATAAATGACTGTAACGCAAGAATTCAAAAAGAAGCTCACCCTTACACAATGATGATAGTCCACATGGATCGACTGGCTGCGTATCCAGACTCCGAAGAAGAAACCCAGTCAGCATGGCTGACATATGTCTAAAGACATCCAGGGCTGAGTCTAACAGTCAATTGTCAGGGCGGCCGCCGGGGACCCGTATCCTGGCTGCACCCACACCAAGAGACCCGGGAGCCTGAGAGTCCACAGAGACCCCAACCTGGCTCGACAGTGGGGTCCTCTCATAGTCTTATGTCAGTCTAAGTCATGTCCGTCAGTCAGGGTGTCACACCGAAGGCGCGTCTAGCTCCCTCTGCGAAGCGTCAGGAGACCTGGCGTCACCCGCTGGAGATGATAGGACTGGCGCACGCCTTCCACAAACAAGTCCGGGCTGACCAGCCTCTGCCTCATGATGCCACAGCAGACCCTGCTGGTGTTCGCGGCGGTGATGGACGACACCAGTTGAAGGCCTGCTCTGCTGCTCTCGATTGAGTGTAGCGCAGAAGCAACAGGGTCGCTCCAACCCTCCAAACGGCAGGGGCCGCACAACGGGGGCCAAATCCCGAAGGCGGCCCAGGGCCCTATCGTACTTGATCTCCGGGCCCCGCCGAATAGGCAACTTCCAGCCCAAAACCTCCACCCGGTCTGTGGCCAACAAGAAAGGCTGCTGACAGGATCCCAAGCCTTCAACAACCTCCGGGACCGAAGCCCCGCCGGGTAAAAGTCCTTTGTGGACGTGATCAGACAAAGACCAACAAGGCCATGTCGAAAGTTAACCTCCAACTCTTGTAAACAAACTTCAATCAACTGCAAGCTCTAAGGCACTGCCTGCTCGAAATCGACACTTCAAGCATTCGAAAATAGTCAAGTCCACATAACCTGAAAACAAAAGACAAGCATAAGTTGAACCGACTATACAAACACCGCCATCTAGAAAACCGGAAACTACGCCCGCCATCTTGTATCCAAATCAAACTTATATCAAACCCAACTCAATTACTAATCGGAAATCGGAAAACATCTACGAAAATGGCCCCCAGAAAATGGATTGCTCATGACGGAACCAACGCAAAGGAACCTACCAACAAATTGAAGCATGGAAAGGTAACAAAAACTTACCAAATTCCCAAAACTGACAGGCACAAGGAATGGACAAGGGAATCCCCACTGCAGCCAAAGGACACTCGCAAAATGGAAATGAATCGGAAAATGCCACTGCAACAGAAAAATGAACAAAAGATTAACACAACTAAAATATCACCTTTGGCTAAACTATTTGAAAAAGAGGAAAAGAAAGAGGAGGAGAGAGACAGAAAATTCAGACAAAAACAACATCAAGAAACAGTCCGAAGACAAAGACTAGAAGCAGAACTGAAAAGAAAGCAGCTCGAAGAAAAAGAAAGAATTAGAAAAGAAAGAATTCAAGAACAAAGAGAAAAAGAAGCAAGAAAAAGGAAAGAGTATGCAGAGAAACTCAGAAAAGAAGAAGAAATGATAAGTTGGTTTGAAGACCCGGGCTACACAAACCCATGGGCAACAGATTCAGAGACAGACCCAGAACCAGAAATAGAAATGATAGACTTAGAAGAAAACGCAGACTCAGACATAGAGGAAATCTACGTAGCAACGGTAGAAGCAGTAGAAGAAAAACAGAGTGAACAAGAATGCATAGAAAAAGCCTTAGAATGCATCAAGTCAAAAGAAAAAGAAATCATGCAAGAAATTATAGAAATGGAACAACAAATACAAGCCATAGAAAAACCAAACTCACCTCAAGAAGTACTCCAGGAAAAACGGCCAGAAGACTCGCCCAATAAGAATCAAAACATTTCGGCAGAAGTCACATCAGATCACAGGCAGGCCACCGAAAGCTCAGAGACACTGCAACAAAAAGGAACGAAAAATGAAGCAAGTAAACAAACAAACCTCAACATGACTAAGAGAAGAGGCAAAACCAAGAACGCAAGATGCAACAAGTGCAGACAAAGAGACCACATCACCAAAGAATGCAAACTCACCAAGTAAACAACAAGACGAGATGAAGTGAAGCAGCAGAAAGAGAATTTCGGTCCCTTGGGCAAAGAAGTAAATGGCTTCACAGCAGCCCAATGTGGATCTCAAGCAAAATAAAATAAACAAACCTGAAACAAACAAGATAAATTAAAACAACTGAGCAGGGGAGCGCCAGGATGGCCCCACCAGAAATAAACTACAATACGTCAACAACACATATTACCAAATACCAGACCCGACGAAGAAAAAAAAAAGGAAAGAAAGAAAACACTTACCAAGAAAAAGACTTAAAACGACCCAACTCCAAACATGCAAGCTACATGCAAAGGGGCGAAAGGTAAAATAAAGGACGACAGACATAACGTGCAGTATGACTTTAGTTATGGTGTAACCATATATATATATATACTAGACACAGTAACGAGGGCGAATGAGAAACAGTGAATGGCCACACTTCAGAACGAATAAACGGACATTGCCAAAAAACTAGGCACAAGAGAACAGTAATAGAAACAGTGAATGGCCACACTTCAGAACGAATAAACGGACATTGCCAAAAAAAACTAGGCACAAGAGAACAGTAATAGGTTAACAAAAGTCAGGAGCGACGCAGAAAACGACACTCAATTGTATTCAGTTGTCACTCTCATCCTCAGAGTCCGAGGGCAAGTCAAAGCCGCACCCCCAGCAAAACTCAGGAACCTTCGGGTCTGGGAGTGGCATAATCCCAGCTAAACGCTCTTCATAGTCTCGAGGGAATCTAAATAACTTGATTCCCCGGGGCGGGACGGGGACATCATCGTCCAGATCAGGAAAGAATTCCTCAGGGACCTCGGGAAAGAATTCCTCAAAATCAAGCTGAAGGGCCACCTCTTCGGCAGCCGCGGCAGCTGCACGACGCGCATCCCGAGCCGCACGTTCGGTCTCCAACTAAGGGACAGGGCAAGGGAAAGACGGCTTAAGAGCACAACTTGTGCAACCGCAAACAAAAAAGTTACAATAGCACTCACCTCAGAAAGCGGTACATCCACCAAAGGGAGAGGGTCCATGGCACTAAGGGGGACACCCCAAGCCGGCCCCAAACCGGGCCCACGCCAGACGAAGTCCTCCTCCACGGGGGCAAGGAGATAGGGGTGAATGTCCTCCAGTAACTCGACATCGGGGAGGTCGCCCCACATAACTTCCCCAGCGGCTTCGCCCCCGTTCCAAGGAACAACCCCACCTTCACCAGGAAGTTCGCCCTCACCCTGCCCGTCACCAAAACCATATAATTGCTCCCCGTTCTCGAAGTGGACCAAAGGGTGGTTGGGAGGCAGGACATGATGCAGTACTTCAGGGGCAAAGGCCGGGAATGCAGGACCAGGCAACTCCTCCTTCGCAAGGAATTGGGAACAAGGTAAAGATAGGAAAAGAAAAGAAAATAACCATAACCGGATTAAATAGGGGAGAGGAAAGGAGCACTCACAAACACCCGCATGCCGCAATGCAAGCACAAGAATCGGGGCCAAGTTTGTACCAAGGCCACCGAATCCCAAGCCTGATCCCCAAAAATGCCCTCAGTTGGGAACACCAGGTGAAAAACGTAAGGAGATAACCCCTCTTCGCAGGCGGTGAAGCACGAAGTACACAGCTATAACAAGACGAATCCCGTGCCATGCACTGTGCACCATGCATCACGAACATCAACATAAAAAGGGTACTCACGTATCCAGAGTGGCCCAAGAAGGACTCGCAAAAGCAGAGCACCCTATACGCGGAAAAGCGCAGGGATAAAATGACAGGAAAATCCATGATCGAAAAGAGCACGGGACGAAGAACACAGAGCGACACGTGCGAATGCGTGGAACTCCGCACACCAAATGACGCCGACGCCGCCGGGCCAAGGGACGCCAGGCCAACAACGCGGCCCGGCTCACCAATCAAAACGCACGGATACAACACACGACCCGAGCGGCCAATCATAGACCAGAGCAACGGCACGGACTGGAGCGCGAGGACGCCGGCGAAGCCGGCCAGCGCGTCAACAACGTCAACAACCGCGCCGCGGCTAGCAACCGGCCGGCGGCAGCGGGCAGCGCAACGCAAGTTCTCGCCGCGACACCAACGCCTCACGCAACAGCGGCAGAGCACGGTACTGCGCCGCGCTAAGAACCGGCGCAAGGGGTATCGCCAGGCGCGAAGCGCGCGCCAATTCAAACGAGTGTAGTCCACAAACACTCTAGCCGCTTGAAATGGATGTCACAAATGCTACATGTCATAACCCTGATTGTACAAAAACAAGTGAAGAAGTAAAACAATTATCAGACGCATCGCATTCGTTCATTCAGAGGGAAGTGGGAGACTAAATTCAAAACAGCAAATTAACAAGTCTAATCCGCAGGCCACTGTCGACTCGGCTCAAATCAAACGAGTCAAAATGATGCTCATCATGTTCACCATCACCTTCTTGGCCGTCATCGCCGCACTTTTAGTGCACTACTTCATGAAACGGCGACGCCAATTCGCACCAATCATCTACCTAGAGGGCAACATAGCCGCTGGAAAATCAACCTTGGCAGCCAACCTGAAGAAGCTAGAACTATTCCCAGTACTGGACGAGCCTGTCAAAGACTGGCAAGATGTCGAAGGATTCAACTTGCTACAGTTACTCTACGCGGATCGGAATACTTGGAGCTACCCTTTCCAAGTTCTGGCTCTAGCTACATTGGGACGCCGCTAGACTCACATGCTGGCTAATCACCCAGAAAGGCTAACTGTCCTGGAACGTTCACCTCAATGCTCACTGAGAGTGTTCGCACAAGCATTAGCCGAAATGAATGCCATTAGCCAACAACACATGGCTATACTACGGATCTTGCGCGACGCTGTCGCCCCGCCAACCCACAGACCGATCCACTACATCTATGTACGCACACCTCCGGCTGTAGCGTACCAACGTTTGAACCGTAGAAATCGCACTGAAGAAGCAGGTGTCACTGTTGAGTACCTCAGCCTACTGCATGAGTTAACTGACACCTGGCTGTTGCGAGAGGAGACCAATCCAGTTCATGTCCTGGATGGAACGCTCACCCCTGAGCAATTACTGACAGCCGCCCTGGACATTATCCAAAACCTGAAGGATGACGTCACACCTGCCCAGGAGTCCCCGTCTACACGCGAGGAGTAATTCCATGAGTTAAGTATTTGCGCTAGCAAACAGCTAGTTAAGTTTCTTAGATTTCAAGGTGCCTTTAGAATAGGATTAGCTAGATAGTCAGGATGGCATCAGGCAAACCAACCAAACAGAGTAGGGGTTGGATATCTAAAGCGCAAAACTGTGTAGAGTGTTTTCTGTTTGTTTCAGTTGGAGTCTCGTCAAAACTAACTTAAACTTTGGTTGGCCTACAGGAGGAATACTCGACTTCATGCGGTGTTGCAATTCGTGACGACGACTGTAACTTCTGCCTGGGGCAGACAAAGTCCACCTGGCATGACAGCATGCCGCGGGTCGTACCACTCTTTATTTTTCTTTTTTTAACAACAAGTGGAACCGTGGGCTTAGGACTGGACACCCTAACGCCCGGCATCGTACAGTGTCATCTGTACGGTGTAATGGGGAAGCGCACCTTTGTAGCATCATTCACCACAACGTTCGGCAAACTACCAGACAAGAAATTCAAGATAACGCAAGAAAAGTCAAGAAAAACAAGAAATTATTGAGAAATTGGACATTTGATCGAAATCATGAAAATTGCAAAAATTCAAGTGAGAGAGAGTGGGAGGAAAGAAATTCAGTTCTTTCAAAAGAGGAAAGAGAACAAAAATAAAATTCAATTCATTAGAGATCAATGGTACTAAATTCAAAAAATTGAGTCGAGTCGAGTTCAAAACGATTGGAAGAAAATTTTAAGAAACTTCGTTTCTTTTGTTCAGGAGGGAGTGGTGTTGTGAAATGAACTATAGAGAACATAACCATAGCACGGCTTACTAGCAGTCATTCCCTATCTTTCGCAACCACTGCCCTAAGGATCCTGGCCAGGACCTCTAACCCATATTCTTCCTTTCGTTCCTCTCCTTAATACCCTAGCCACACAATACCATTGGCCATGCACCCCCACTCTCTACTACTATTCTTCCTGATGTTCTTCTACTCCTGTAATATAAGCGCGCGCAGCCAAGCAGCCGC
The DNA here is from genome assembly GCA_030522485.1 of Stenchaetothrips biformis. Taxonomy (NCBI): domain Eukaryota; kingdom Metazoa; phylum Arthropoda; class Insecta; order Thysanoptera; family Thripidae; genus Stenchaetothrips; species Stenchaetothrips biformis. The sequence continues at coordinate 731,402 of CM060095.1, read as the reverse complement.
TACCATTCTGTACACGGTCAACCCCTGATAATACAGAAGCCTTCCGTCTCTCTGAGACCTCGACTACTCCTTCTCCTCCAAGTCCCTTTACACGTTGCACACTATAACAGTATGTAATTTAGTGTAAAGTGCCTGTGTTGAAAGTTATTGTATTGAGACATACTAGAAATGATAAGACTATTCCTTCTTTTCATTTTAGTTTGAGAGCTTCTATTTTCTAATAATAAGAATATTCAATTATTTATCTAGAGTGACAATTGTTCTTTGAGGCTGTTAAATGATTTAATGTTTGTTTGTGCAAACGCATTCAGTAAGATGTGTTGTGAAATACAGTCTAAAGATTCCTAACCATATCTGGTCACTTGCATGAAAGCAGCCATCTTAACCCAAACACACTCCGTTCCATTCTTATACTATTGACCTAGAGAGCTCCCTGCCAAAGATGTAATTTAGTGTTAAGTGCCTGTGTTGAAAGTTATTGTATTGAGACATACTAGAAATGATAAGACTGTTCCTTCTTTTCATTTTAGTTTGAGAGCTTCTATTTTCTAATAATAAGAATATTCAATTATTTATCTAGAGTAACAATTGTTCTTTGAGGCTGTTAAATGATTTAATGTATGTTTGTGCAAACACATTTCCTGTGATTCAGTAAGAAGTATTATAATTTTGTCTATTTAATAGAGATTAAGTGGCTGTGTTGAATGTTATTGTATTAAGACATACTAGAAATAATGACACTGTTCCATCTTTTCATTTTAGTTTGAGAGCTTCTATTTTCTAATAGTAAGAATATTCAATTATTTATCTAGAGTAATAATGTTTCTTTGAGTCTGTTGTATGGTTTAATGTTCGTTTGTCCTTCTCTGGTCCAAATGTATTTTCTGTGATTCAGCAAGTTGCATTACAAATGTGTGTATGTAATTTAGTGTTAAGTGCCTGTGTTGAAAGTTATTGTATTGAGACATACTAGAAATGATAAGACTATTCCTTCTTTTCATTTTAGTTTGAGAGCTTCTATTTTCTAATAATAAGAATATTCAATTATTTATCTAGAGTGACAATTGTTCTTTGAGGCTGTTAAATGATTTAATGTTTGTTTGTGCAAACGCATTCAGTAAGATGTGTTGTGAAATACAGTCTAAAGATTCCTAACCATATCTGGTCACTTGCATGAAAGCAGCCATCTGAACCCAAACACACTCCGTTCCATTCTTATACTATTGGCCTAGAGAGCTCCCTGCCAAAGACTCCTAGAACTGGTCACTCACGGTCCTAGTTGGTTTACGAACGTACCCTCAAACTATAAAAGCAGCCGCTCAGCAGAGCCGGCACGCAGTCTGTCGCCTAGTGTTGACCCCTGATACGTCTTACAATAAACCAGTGATATCCGAGCAGCTCTACTATTTCTTAAGCCCTCGCACACTATAAATGCATTTTAATTTTGTCTATTTAATGGAGATTAAGTGGCTGTGTTGAAAGGCAAATGTTCATAAAGATATGTATGCATAAAGATTTACATAGATGTTAATATAGATAATTTTTTTTTTTTTTTTTTTTTATTTCAACTAAAGTATATGTCCGAAGGGCAGAGCCCTGTTTTGGACTTTACAAAGTTCTATTTACAAGCGGTTGACCCGTGCACAAAAATAACAGAAGATAAAATGTCAGTTGAACAAACGTCGCATAGTAGGATTTGACAATATAACAGATACAGACTAAACAACATAAGAGAAACAAATACATATAGTGATTAAGAGTATAGAAAATCAGTCTAAATACTGTGCCAGGAACATTTGCTTACATTTCTTTTTAAAAGATGTATGGTAGGAGATTTTTAGATTTACAGGCAGATTATTATAGAATTTTACGGCGTTGTAGTAAGATGTTTTCAGGCCGTAGTATGTACTCTTTACTTTTGGTAATCTGAGATTAGAGACATTTCTTATGCTATGCTGATGTAATTGCGAGTTTGCTACAAGTTCAGAGTTAAGTAATTTTTTACCATGTACATGATTATACAATAAATTACAGAGTTGACTTTTAACTATTACTTCTAATGGTAGTATCTGAGTTTTTTCATAAAGTGATTTGGTATGAGATAGACGATCCATATACGCTTATAACTGATGTCAAATCATTGAGTATATCCCAATGAACCTGAGGTGTAACCCTTGCATACTACTGAACAGCAATACAATTTACTACAGACAAACTATTTATTACAATTATCAACAGGCCCATTTCAAACAATAGAAACAATAATAATAATAGGTATGTACAAGCACAGATCACAGAATGTGTGAGATTTCCAAATAGTAATGAGAATGCGCTTATCTTAATAGAAAATGGAACATCTTTTTTTTTCTAAAGTTGCTGGTTTAAAGCAGGCAGAACAGGTGTCACAAAGACAATGAAACAAGGATTTAAGTACCATTGTAGACAGTAAATGAGAATAGTGAGTATCTTAGGTGAAAAGTGGGAAAAGTCACTGTGATTTTTCGAAAGTGACTCTCCAGCATATCTCCCACTGTTTCAGAAAACAATGCCTTAACTAAAAAATCACTGATGGAGACGCCGTTCCAACTCCTGAACTACTTCCCGACGTACTTGATGACCACGGGCAATAACAGCAGCAGCGTTTCTTCTTCCAATGGGAACATCAGGGTCATTCGGATCATCATCATCATCATCAAATTCTTCTGGTGGCTCATCATTTACGTTGTCGTTGCCAAATTGGATGTTGCCATCAATCAGAAGGGGCGTATTACTGAGCACACACAGATTGTGAAGTACAGACGCCGCATTCACAAACTTGCATACTTTGATGAAATGGTAGCGAGGAACTCGCCCATCATTGAGAACCCTAAAATATTAAAGAAACAATTAGAAAATAGCAGTGTGAACTATCATTTGTTATCTGTAAAACGGGCATCTACCTGAATCTCTCCTTCAACACTCCAATGCACCTTTCTACACAATTTCTATCGCTACAATGGCAGTCATTATAACGCGCCTCAGGTGAATCATTTTCCACTCCTTGAAAAGGAATCATCATCCAAGGCTCTAAAGCATAACCTGTATCTCCTGGAATACATTCAGGTAAAAGTTGTTACAAAAGGAGTCACAGAAAATAAACCAGGTACAATCTAATCGCATCCCTGGCTGCAGCAAAACCTACCAAGAAGGTAACATTGGCGCCTGCCGTTTACTTGTATCATTCTGCGGCGCAGAGCACTCCCCTCGAAAATAAATGAGTCAGCAGTTGAGCCCGGATACCTCGCCAACACATTCATAATGTAAAGAGTTCGGTCACAGGTCTGAAAAATAAACAAAATAAAACTTTCCTCACTTTGATCACTAAGCTTCAATGGAACAAAAACTTGCAATGGTCCTTACAATCTGGGCATTAATGCATGGGTAATTTTTCCTTCCAATGAAAGCCTGTCTATTTTCTTCCACTTTAGGTTTCTTGATTTTAAACAGGGACCCATCAGTATACCCCACAACATCATCCACTTTTCCACCCATGCGCCGGTTTCTGACAAAAATAATGGGAGACAGACAAGTTAACACCTCGGGTGTGTTTCTCATTGAACAACCGTAAAGACAATGCTCACCTGTCAATGCAATTATTCTCTTCCCGGTCATTGGAGGGAAACCTTATCATTCGCGACAGGACCTCATCTTCGTTAAGTGCATCAGTCACTTCATCAATGTAGCCACTGAGAGTGGTCTGTCCTATGGGACAATTAAAGTTAGAACCAGTGGGCCTCTGGTATGTTCCTGTGGCATAAAAGCTGAGGACTTGAAGGAGCTGTTACAAAAACCAATAGGAGTTAATATAGAACATCACTGGTGAGTCGCATCATGAAAGAATGCCTGCACACCTTTAGCTCAAGAGGTACAGCAAGAGGGCTGGTACAGCGCCTCATGAAAGGTCGAATTAAATCGAGAACACTGAAAACCAGGTCCTGTGACAGCCGGTACGCCTTTATAAAAGCAGTAGGTGTGACATTAAAGGGGTCACTAGTATCTCTCAAATTTCTACGTCTGAGTTTCAATAAATAATTCTGTTGGCGACGCTCCTCGTTATGTTCAGCCTGGAGCTCGTCCATGGCGGGATAGTCTTCTCCAATTCTGGGATCATCGGGATCAACATCATCATGAGGGTTATTCATTTCAAAGTTAACTGTTGAGAAATAAAACATGATGTAATTTCATTTGCAGTGTCCAGTGTAACACAACGAACGGACAGTCGGTGCAATACTTACTGATTTTCAAGAGGCTGAAGAAAAGTCGATCACAAAATCTTAATTTGGAATCAAATGCGAGTAGGCCTTGGATTTTCAACTCTTCATGATACCGTTTGTATATATTTGGTACTCAACCTTAACCTATCACTCGTGCTGGATGAAGTTCCTTTAAATTGCCGCAATTAAATCAATACTTCTCATTTGTTTCTTTTACCAGCATCTCCTGTCTTTTGTGCCTTGTCTGTTTACAGTCAGCCACTACATTCTCCAAACTAGACCTGAACTCAAGTTCTTCTGCATGTGTAGACTATTTGCAGGTATACCTGCCCGGAGGTATTCCTGCGAATATACACTCCTACCTAAGGAAAAAGATTAGGCCTCTTTTGCTGGGAGACGCCAACATGTTATTTCTTAATTTCTTTAAAACTTAACGTTTCTGGTTGTAGTAACCCGCAACTTGAATAAAGACGTTATTATTATGTAACCAAATTCATACCTTTTTATTTGGTTGTTGATTCCAGTGCCATTTACATAGGTACATAACATAGTAGATAAATGGAATGACTTACAACCCTACTATACACTACAAAAGTTATAAAATAAAATCTCTGAGAGTCTGTCCTGGCAAAGCTATCGGGCATCACTATTCAACCACAGCAGCCTGGAACAATCAGATTGAACAAGTAATTTATAACATTGATTATGGGGGGGAGGACATACTTGCCTGTAACAGATTCAGGTTCTGTCTTGTAGTTCCCTTAACCGACCAGACATTGTCAATGTTGAAACAGGTAATGCACATTTAAGGATTTATTTGTCAACTGACCTCAGTTGGAGTCTTGCTACTCATATCCTCCTTGAGTTCACAGTCCTCCTCTTCCTCCTCTGCCTTGGTGCTTAATTTGGAGTTTGAGGGCGACACTCCACTGTAAAGCAGTGCAGCCTGTAACAGATTCAGTTTCTGTGTTGTAGTTTTCTAAACCAACCTGACATTGTCACTGTTGAAACAGGTAATGCACATAATATAAAAATGAAATCATGCAGGAAAATTTTCTGGAATCCTTAATCTACAACTAATTTAAGGATTTATTGGTCAACTGACCTCAGTTGGAGTCTTGCAATGTATGGAGAAGATGATTCTCCTCATCTCCTCCTTTAGTGAGCGTTCCTCCTCCTCTTTGGCTTCTAAGAGGTCCTTGATCCTCCTCACTTCCATAATTAAACTATTCGTCATTTTCTCATGATGCTGCTCTATATTACTGAGCCGTGCGTTAAGTAGGACGACCTCTTCCCAGGCTTTCTTGCCATATGACTCTTTTTTGCAGCATAAAAGACGTCTAGAAAAAAGAAACAAGATGCAACCTTTATTCCTTGTGTATTTGAGTTCATGAGCATTTTGGTTTGCGTGAACTCCCATTTCCAAAAGCTTGCAGATCTTTCTGAGCAAACCGCTGTCTGGATTGATTTCAAACTTTACTGGGCAGTTGCAGTAATGTATGCGAGTGTTTTCTAATACGTCACCTAGACTTTGAAAAAAAATGATTAAAATGCATGAAAAATATTTAAATTTTTAAAAAATTACCAAAATATTTTTACTAACTTCAACTTGTCAAATAAAAACCATTCCATAGGGTACTGGAGGGATTTATGTCTGTTGGTGAAAAATTCTCCACCAAACTAATTTGTCTCACACAAAAGAAACCCCCTGAAATCTGCATCTGCCTGACTGAATAGCTTACCTCCATATGCTGGAAGAAGACTCTTTTCCAGTCGCCAGTGCTGTGGTGTGCTGTGCTGAGATTGATGGCGATGGAGAGCACTCGGAGGGTGACATTGTCGACTCCATCAAATTTGTAAGTGATCTCGTCCTCTTCAGAGGTGCCCATGGGGACGGGGGAAGCCCTTCGGCCCACGTAGCCGTACTGGAGGATTCCCCACCTGTTTCCATCTATAAGTTGGACGACACGAGCATCCTAAGAGTAGTGCCAGGACCACCCTTCTTGGGCTTTTCATAGAATCTAAAATGACAAGACCAGACACCCCACCCTTTTTTTTTCGTTACAAACTAAGAGGACAATAACGATACCTTTGGAATAGTGAAAAGACGGCGGGACATCTTCTTCAGTTTCTTTCCTAGTCGCAAAAGAAAGCAGCGCATGAAACGGATGAAAACACAGTGATCAGCAGTTGCGGTGAACGTGTCCTGGCAACTGTTTCGGCTCATTGTTTCGGAAAGCCTCGCAAAAGGCACCCGCCATCGCGTCGGCAATACCCCACGTCCACACGTTTTGGCGGGCCAGCCCGCCCAGCCTCAGCTACCAGCCAGAGGGGAGTCCAGTCCAGTGGGGGGATCCGGAGATGGCCTGAGGAGGGGGCCAAAGTAGCATTTTTTGCCTTCTTAGAGTAGAAAGTGGTTTTTAGGCCAATCATCAATTGTCCTTCCGACCCCCCCTTTTCCTACCCCGATCCGCGCCTGGGAGAGGCCAAAACTGTCTGAGATCTATAGGGAAGAGGCTCATGTTGACCTTCCCACTTGCGCGCCTCTTATTATAGCGGCTATACTGCCCGGCATCGTGAGCAGCCGACCATCGGCCTCAACAGATATGACTTCCAACGGGAAATAAGATTGTAACACAAAATGGTTCACATACTTACTTTATTAATTAGCTAGAAAGAGTAGCAGGACAATCATCTCCACACCACCACCTCCCAACCCTTCGAGGAGCTACAGAATGCTCACAATACAAAAAAATAAATTATCATAATATAATGCAACTTACGGGATCACAGAAAATATATTTGGACCAGAAAGAAAAGAGAAGGACAAAACAAACAGCCTCAAAGAACAATTGTTACTCTAGATAAATAATTGAATATTCTTATTATTAGAAAATAGAAGCTCTCAAACTAAAATGAAAAGATGGAACAGTCTTATTATTTCTAGTACGTCTCCATACAATAACTTCCAACACAGCCACTTCATCTCCATTAAGGCAGTTGCAATGCCTGAGACTTGAACACTGTCTTAGTCTGTTACTCTAATTTAGGCTGTTGCACTGTCTGAGAAGAAGGCTGGGGGGGACTTGCCATCCGTCTGCATCCACATCAATCGGAGTCATGAGATCATCAGGGCAAGTTTCCCACTCTGGCATAACGCATCCTTGGCCTGAAGATTGAGGTTTCTTTGAGTGCCCTTGGCTTCTGGATCTGGATCTTCTGGGACGTCCAAAACTCCTGGATGGAGATCTTCTGGAGCGTCCATGACTTGACGATCTGGATCTTCTTGTTCGGGAGTGGGATCTTCTTGTTCGAGAGTGGGATCTTCTTGTTCGAGAGTGGGATCTTCTTGTTCGAGAGTGGGATCTTCTTGTTCGAGAGTGGGATCTTCTTGATCTAGAGTGAGATCTTCTTGGTCTTGAGTCAGACACTCCAGATGATTGTGATTGGATACTTGGGTCACAGCTAGACCTTCTGGAAAGGTTGATCTGAAAACCATGAACCGTAATTACCAACCATAAATTTGTTAGCAAATGGTACACTTTTCCACCTTTGGCACAAGTGAATCATTACCTCTAAAGGGTCTTTTATGGCCATAACCCCTCGCACCCGCTTCCAGCCACCGATACAGGCCAGAAGTCTTTGGTCGTAAGTGTCCAGTAACTCTGTGGGTGCGAGGGGCTGACCACCTCCTGTTCCTCGATTAAACCTCTGTACCTCTCTGGCTCTTTGCTTAACAGCGCCTCTTTGATCACGCCAGTACTGCAAGTACACAAACAAAAACATGACACCGGAAAGTTTCTACTTGGGGTTACTTACTTAAATTCTTAATCTAAATGCCACAAACCTGTTGCCACTCTGCAGTGCTCTTTTTACAAGGGCCAGGAAAAGCATTGAGATCCTTCATCAAATTATTCCAATCATTGTTCAACGTCTCTCTACCAGTGAGACTGTAGAATTCACCCTGGCTGAATTTCACGTTTTTTTCCATGTAGGAAAGCAGAAACATCTTCTGCTCATCCGTTGGCTTGGGTCGTGGTGGCCTTCTGCTGGCCATCTGAAGAAAACACAACAGAAAGGGCATAGATTAGCAAGCAATCAGTGTACATCAGACCTGTTCAACAGAAACAAATAAGCTTTGACAGAACAGCGACACAACAGACAGACAAGGCAAGAGAATTGAATCTAGTGGTTAATCCTATGAAGAACACAGCAGACTCAGTAATACTGAAATCGCTTAATGTTGGAGCTATAATGATTCGTACTTTTACATTCTAACGACTAAGTAAACAACCGCACGGCAGTTCAAGGACCAAGAGTGGCGTACGGAACCTAACCTTAAGCTACATTTTAAAACACACGGAACGATGCATCCCTCATGATAATATGGATAAATCCACCTTGGATAAATCGAGACTGCAGAAAAACGGGAGTACAACAAGAAAAGGTAAACAAAACATCAACAAGAGGAGTACGGATGCGGAACAAGTAAAACCACCATTGTGGAAATTGGGCGCGTATTATGAAATGCCCGAAGGAGTCACATATCCACAAATGTCCTTACTATTTTGGAACAGAAAGTAATACGTACAACACTGCAACAAGATTTCTTACCTTTCACCGATGAAAAAACAACGGGACGCTCGAAAAGGACGCGACAGTGGCGGTTGGAGGTTGGCGTTTGAATATGAGATGAGAGCTCCGGCGCAGCCGCCTTTCGGGTCTGTTACGCGAGCTCTGATTGGTCGATCGTTGCGGTGCTTGCTCCGTCCGTTAATGCATTTTAAAACGATTATTTATGCATTTCAATTTCATTTCTCCACAAAACGTATAATTTATACGATCTAAATATTATTTTAAACCTTTCCGTTACGTTTTCCTTGCGGTAAAGCCCTTTAAAGCTCCATGGTCGGTTGAGTGTTTGAACTGTCACCGCCTTTGAGTGGCCAAACGGAGCGTATCGTTTCGAGATATTAAGCAAGTTAGGATTTAAAGGATATTCAGGACATTTTAATGCTTATTTATTGAAGAAAATGAAGGAATCTGTTCATTTAGCTGGTAATTCATGTGGTTTCATGCTCAGCAACACTAGCGAACTCGAAGTGAGTCCGGTGAGTCACTCACTCGTTGCGAGTGAGTGAGTCGAGATCGCCGATCTCGCTGCAGGGGGCGGCAACGGCCTGGGGAGCGCGTGAAGCTATGCGGTCGCTCGGTGCAGGGGTTTGGGCCTTCTCCGAGATCTTCTAAACTAGGCCGTCGTTTGTCAAACGCTTGCCACAGATCGAAAGAGCATAAAATTTAGGGTAACATAGGTGTATTGCCCGAGTTGAAACTCTGAATGCAACTTAGATCAACAGAGAAAGCGTTTACATCAAGGTGAATGCCTTCATGTTTTTCCTTCATTTCTTGATTTATTGTACTTTTTGGTGTTTTCGCTATGATTTCTCAAGGAGAAATATTGCAGAATTGGGAGTGGCAATACATCTATATTACCCTAAATTTCATGCTCTTTCGATCTATGTAAAGCGTTTTTCAAACTACACCCTAGTTTTAAAGATCTCGAAGGAGGCCCAAACCCCTGAATCGGAGCGACCGCATGGTTTCACGCGCTCCCCAGGCCGTTGCCGCCCCCTGCTTCGGAGGACCCACCCCTTTTTGAATTTGTGTCGTTTGAGTCCCAAAGATGTTGAATTTTGCCGCTAATTTTCATTGGGACTCACCTTGGGTGGGCACGAACCCATCCCCGTCAAAAAATCAGGAGCCGGAAATTTTCATCCACCGTTATAGTGGTGGCCACCCCCTATCGCCACCTGCTCGCCCGGGAGGGGAAGGAAAGACGCTCAAGGGTGGTCTCGGTCGAAAAGACACGGCTGAACCATTCCTGAAATTTTGGAGTCGATCCGGTGCATCGTTCACCCCCCAGGACGTCAAAACTGTCGATTCCAGCGAAAACAGCCCCTAAGTTCATCCCTCGTCAACGCCGAACTCAGGTGGGGTAGCGGCCAAATTCCAAGTGTCCCATCTCGGCACATCCCTTCCTTGCAAGCCCCTTAACTTTCAGACCGCTGCGGCAACGCCCGCGCCCATGCGAACGACGCAAAGGCAGTGATGCATTCGGGCCTCTCGCCTTGGCAGCGCCTCGCGCCGGCGAGTCGGGCAACCCATCACGCAGGTCGCGCAGGTGCGCCAACGCACTGGAGTCGTGCGCACGCACCAGGTCGGTGTTTTTTCAATGGGGGCAGTCCAGCTGCACCGCAAAAATGCATGCGGAGCGCAGGCGTCATCTGCACGGTGCTGCAGGACTGCCAGCGTTAAAAAAACACCGACCTGGCGCGCGAGCACGACTCCAGTGCGTTGGCACACCTGCGCGGCCTGTGTGATGGGTTGCCTGACTCACCGGCGTGAGGCGCTGTCAAGGCGAGAGGCCCGAATGCATCACTACCTTTGCGTCGTTCGCATGGGCGCGGGCGTTGCCGCAGCGGTCTGAAAGTTAAGGGGCTTGCAGGGAAGGGATGTGCCGAGATGGGACACTTGGAGTTTGGCCGCTACCCCACCTGAGTTCGGCATTGACGAGGGATGAACTTAGGGGCTGTTTTCGCTGGTTTCGAGAGCTTTGACGTCCTGGGAGGTGTACGATGCACCGGATCGACTCCAAAATTTTAGGAATGGTTTAGCCGTGTCTAATCGACCGAGACCACCCTTGAGCGCCTTTCCTTCCCTTCCCGGACGAGCAGATGGCGATAGGGGGTGGCCACCCCTATAACGGTGGATGAATTGGTTATATGCACGAAGCGAGCAGGCGGTGCCCGGCGGCCATGACAGTGGACATCCCCCTCCTCTCCCGTATACCCGGTATGTTGTTTTTGGCGAGTTTGAGGGCCCATTAATTATTTTTAATAGGGAGTCGAGACCCGGTGACGCTATATTTTGCTATTTTCGTGCTTTCTGGTGAATTTAGACCTATTATTGTAGGTCAGAACTGTTTATTTCTCCTGCTACATGCCATCAAATATGGGACTCCGGGTGGCGGCAGATGCCGCTTTTCCAGCCACTTAATCGGCCTTTCAGGCTTAAAATACCTAGATTTTGGACAGGATCTGTGTCGAATTTGCAAGTTTAGTCCTTTCCGATGAGTTTTAGACCGCGTCTGATGCCGTGGTAGGGTTATTTTAGCGAGGACAATCTTCCAAAACGCTTGCGGTTGTGCACCTGTTAACCTGTTACATTTCAGCGTCTCTTGGCCTTTTGAAGTTTTTTTTAAAAAATCTAAATACCTGTTAAGGTATCATTCGTGGTTGAAATCGTGAATTGTGTTCGTGCCAACCGAATGGATGGTTGTATTTTATGCCATACCTCTACAAAAAAGCTTCCTTCTGTGTTTACTTGGGTGCACTTGTTGGAGAAGTCTTGTTTTGCTTGCCCTTTGTTTTTTGTTTCTAATTTTTGCTGCAATTTGTTTCAGCTGGTGCTTTCCTTCGATCGGGTGTTTTTCTTTGATCTGGTGCTGGCTGTGTCAACGTATCCTTCTTAGCCTTTCAGTCTTCTTGCATGACGTTATTCTCCAACACGCAGTCCTAATCAATTTGCGTTTTATTTTTATGGGAATGGTTTGGATGGCTTCGCCAGCCTTTACTCTTCATAATCCTGTATGATACCACGTTGCGTCTTTTTAAGTGAGTGTGAGAATGTTGATACCGCTTGAATTAATTGCGAGTGAATTTGTTTGCTGTCCAGATTTGTGTCTAAGTTGTTGAGTGTGGATTGCTGAGTGAGGGGTGTGGAGGGGCTACTGGGGTACTAACTTGTCCTACACGATGGTTTTTAAAACATTACCAGTTTTTATAACATTACAACAAGTTCACATAAGCTTTGATGCTTTCGCACCTTAACTCCTTATCTAACATTGGTCCCATAAAAGATGGAAATTCAGAAAAATTGACTGAGCAGTGCAGGAAAATTAAATCCAGCATTTGCTTCTTTGTTATAGGAAAGGTTTTGATCCATAACATCCTTTCACTTCAGCATGTTAGATAAATGCATGTACATATATTTGGTTCTGGTGTGTGTCCGTCAGTTGGTGTAAAATGTAGTGTGTTTATTTTTGGTTCTGGTGAAGCTAAAACTGAAAGATTGTCAGTGAGGTAAGAGTAAAAATGGAGTCTCTCAAAATTGCACCTGTTAGGAATCTAGAATGTGTGTCCTTCCCCTATCCTCTGGACTGCTTACAGGTGGGCTCCCTTTTGGATGGTGATTTTCTGAAGCAGCCTTTTTTTTTTTCCTCCTGGTGAATGTGAGGTGCAGACCTACTATGTCTGAAGTGCTTGAGTAGTGGTAAGAGAATGAGTATTGTGCTTACTTTGGAGTTGTGTTAGTGACTATGTTCATCTTGAAAATTAGAACAGCCGCAGACTAATTTTATCATTCCTTTCATCTTGTTTCTCTCTCATCATTGACTGATAATGCACCCTTTCTCTCACATGGTTAACAGAGTCCTGATCCTGTGGTCACACCGCACTCAACCTAATTGCCTTTTAATTTTCTCAGGAGATCTTTTTTTGCTTAGCTTTTAGTTCAAGGTGTCTGCATCTATTATTGAAAGTAAAATGTATTTGTGTCATCATCTGGCTGTACCATTAAATTTAATTTTGTTTTAAAAATAAAAATATGTTGTCTACTGTCTTCTACTCCCACCAAAGGTGATGAGTTAACAAATCCTTTTTCTCCCAGCACGCACCAACCGATACTATTTTTTTTGTGGAACCACAGTCCATAACAGGGCCCTGCCCTCTGGTCATTGTTGCTTCAATAAATAATGAGGAGAAAAAAATATAAAAATACTTGAGTTAGAGGACAAAGAAACAAATTGAAACCCACTTAATTAAAAGCTCATCGAAGGGTCATAGTCTAGCCGAATGAAAGCATGTTTAACGATGCACAGGTAAGTTTAGGGTTCAACACGTGAGTCTCCGAATTACATGGAGCCCACAGCTGAGGCAGTTTTTTAAGTGGGGGGCAGCCTAGAGTTTCTGAGTTGTAGACGGTAAGGTGGGGAAGAAGCCCCTGTAACAACTTTCTTTTTTGACCGCCCTTGACGTAGAGGACATTCAAATGTGACGTCATCTCCCACATCGTGTCTTCGAGAGATTCATAGGGACAAAGTCCCGATTCCCATGTCAGTCCATGAATATTGTACACCACATAATTGTTGTGATTTTGTACTTCTACGGGGAGAGAGGACAGTGGACAGGGTGGTGCAAATGTGACCACCTTATACTAGTCAGTTTGCATGTTTGTCCCGAACAGAGCAAATTCTTTAATAATGAATTGTCTGTCAGGGCCCATGAGCATCTGAATATCGCAGGAAGCGTAAGCCATGTTGACTGGTCAACGAGTGACAAACAACTATGCTTCCCGGGGGTGAGTGCGCTCTATTTATGTTTCTGTGGGTGCGACACAAACGCTGCCTAGTGGTAAGTGGAGGAACTAGGTAGGGCCGGCTTGCAGACTCCCTTGCGCCTTAACCTCAAAATTTATTAATCACCTAGTATGTCCATAGCCTCGAGGACATCCTGGTCCTCCTCGTCCTCGTCACCCCATGCGTTGTAGCCGTGGGGGACGGTCTTGCACACGTTAACTCTCCTTCTCTTCGTGTTTTTGGACTGCCAAAGTTTGCTTGTAGCCATGGTGACTATCTTCCAGCCTGGAAGTCGTGCTACTTTGTGAGGAATGGGAATAGTTCTTTTTTGTTCCTCACCCATGACCATAGCCTTAAGGTTTTCAAATGAAAGGAGTTCATCACATGACCTATTGATGCTAATGCCTTTGACCTTAATGCACACCTTAACCTTACTAAGGTCACCACCCACGGCAACGCGATAGGCATAGTTCTTCGGCCCCCCAGCCACGAACTCTGTGATAAATGATCCTGGGCCATAGTCCTCCTCAATCTGGTCACTGAGGTCCCCCAGATGAGTGCCAATAGGTAAGTCTGCTTCACCTAACCTAGAAATGTAGGCCACACTATCCGTATCATGGTAAAGGGCCCTTTGACCCACAAGGTCAAGGTACTTGTACAATTGAAGCCGACCGAGACAAGTGGTCCAAGCGGCATGAAGCAGGGACGAGGTTGGCAAAGACACCTCGCCTCGCTATCATCCACAGGTTTAAACGAAACCTGCAGGCACACTTCACTTAGAGGGACCAGGCCATTGACCACTTTCGTGGGGTCAGATACAATTTTCATAAGGTCGGCATAATCATATACTAATTGAGTGGAAGGGCGCAGAGTTTTTTCGCCAAATTTTCCCCAGAAACTATTTAAAATGAGTTTGGACAAGGTCCTTAGAGCAGGATTTTTGGCCACTTTAGTGGGGTCAATGATGATCCCATCATATTTTTTCACATCGGCCATATATTTTTCTTTTTCCTGCTCAGACTCACAGTGCGATGGCCAACCACTGGCTTGAATCTTCAATGCCATGAAGCGCCTCACATAGGCAGACAGGAGGCCATCTTCCCCGGTCTCAGGGTTGTACTGCATAGTACCAGGGTACTGCCAAAGTTCATGTACGGCAACGATAACGTACCCTTTCTCCCTGACAGCCAGCAGGAGCTCTGGCGCACACCACTCCCCCGTGAGTTGCCTATTGGCAGGATTGTCATGCCGGCACAACTCGGGGTTCTCCGTCTCCACACAGGTCCTACAGAGAGGGAACATAAGCTTGCCATTGGCCTTGTAAGGCAAAACTGGAAGGAACAAGTCCCGTAGAGGTAATACCGTACACTTAACTAGACCATTCCAAGTATCAATAGGAGGCATATCAGGGTCTCCTTCCAGGAAGATTTCTGCATGACCAACAGGGAAGCACCCCCTCAGATTGGCATGCGGATACTCGCTGACCACGTCCGCCATCTTGATTTTTTCCCCTTTTGTCAAATCAGCTTTGTGATACCATCTGAGAGCGCTGGTTCTACCCCCACAAAGAGCCCCACGAAGATTAAGGGGTGAGGAACGTAAAGTGGGGTGAGCCTCAAAGTAGGCTTTCACGTCAGGATCCTCCTTGATCTCCCTGTCAAACTGACACTCCCATTTCTCAATGACAGTATAACCCGCTTTGCGGAAGAGAGATGTAATTTTTTTGGTCTTTTCATACCTGTTTTCACTGGAATCACCATTGGCAGGAAAATGGAGTGGGCAATTTGTGCCAGTAATCTCCATGAAACTGGAAGATACGCTTCTCAACACTCCCATCAGGTTTTACAATCTCCACAAAACCATCCACAGCCCTACCAAGCACCCTAACCTCTCGATCCGTGTATATGGTCCCTGATTTTTTGACCAAGCTTGTACTGTTCATAGTCCAGCCATTGGAGTGCCTTATGACTCTGCTTTCCCCTGCCAATGATATCCTCCTGGAGGCACGATGCCTATCTTCTTTTCAGGCAGGAAGTTAAGGCGGTAGGCCGCCATACAAGCTAAAGATAATGTAATGCAACAGAACATCGGATCGAATCTGGCCGATTGGGCAAAAAGGCGTCTGAAGGCTTGGCAGGCCTGCCTCAAAATAGTAACATCACTAACACAGTATTCCAGGAATTCTTTTCTGAAGTTGAATACAACATTGGATGACACCTGCTCATCATACCATTGATTGAATTCCTCAAACGCCTTGGCCTTCATGGTAGATACGCAGTAGAGGTCTCGGTCTAGCAAAGGACCCTCGTACCGATAGTACTGGGGAGTGTTGGCCAGATAAGGCCAATAGCCTTTCTTAAGCTCTTTAAGGTCAAATGATTTGGGCATAGCAGCTAGGGGCATGGGCAAAAACATAAGGGAGTCAATGAACTTCCAGTTACCAAGGGTCATACTCAATATTTTGGCTCCTTGGAGCACCAACTCGGGCTTCAACTTCCGAGCAATCATTTCCTGGAGAACAAACACCCCGTCAAATGACTTGGCATTGTGAGCTACCAAGAGCAATTCAGTTTTGTCAGGGAAGCTCTGCAAGTAGTCAATAAACTGTCCCATGACACTAAGGTTAGGGTCGTCCATATTGTGGAAGACATGCTGCCTGGTCTTACAAACACTGCAGAAATAATCATTCTGGGGGATTTCTTGGCACTGGTCACAAACGGCCTGGCACACTAGAAGATTTGGTTTGTGCTCGAAAGTTCCAGGTTGACCATCGACCTCATCATGTTCGGGTCGTCTCTAAATCGTAGTAAATAGACACATAATTCCATTTCTCCTTTTTTTCACGACCTTCCCATTTGGTCATGTAACACAGATGAATTTTCTTTTACATTTAATTTGCAATATTTGCACCAAACAAATCCCCAAACATGTGCTCGCCCACGTGTTGTTGAGTAGCTAGTATTACATATCAGACAGAACCTGAACGTTTCACACTTTGTCTTGTCTGTGTTTTTGCAACTTTAATGTCCTGTGATTGTCAAAACACTCGTCCCCAGCAAATTGGTGATTACAGAAGTCACATCTTTTAAGGGGGCCATCATGAGCTGACAACCCAAGCACCGCCAGCAGCAACCCTCACACTTGTGGACACCCTTATTGTCGTAAAAAATAACACACTTTTCACAGAGGTAATTATATTCAAAGGCCTGGCGAGGAGTTAGAATGGCGGAGAAGTGGGCCTTATGCAGGAGGAGGTAAATATTTCTTTCGTCCTGCCACATATTCTCCATTAAAAACACATTCTCGGCCTTTTTTTATCGGTGAAGACGCACAGTCTATAGTTTGGGAGGATGTCCTGCATTTTTCCTAACCTCATCAAGGCCGCAAGGCTGGTTAGGGTCGATTCCGGCCCACTTCACATATTTTTTTGGCCTCCTTCTCCTGTATTACAGAGTTGGGCTTCTTAATACGATAGAACGACTGTCTGCTCATACCCTCCTTTGCCATAGCTACCACGAGAGGACCTAGCAAGACACATGCTATCCACCTGATTGGAAGGGGAAAATATGGATGATAACCCTACTTTCCTCTCAAACCATTGATCCATGGACTCATTGGGAACGCGATGAGATCGGCGTCCACCAGCCTCCGGGGTAGGGATGTGAACATAGCACATCCTCAGCTGACCACCGATCAGGAAGCTCTGATTCGAGTTAAGCACTCTGGTCAGCTTGTCCAACATAACCTGACCATTCAATTGATCTGTCCTCCGCATGCTGAACCATAGGGGGTTCTCGGCGTTCTCACCATTTTGAAGTTCCAGGATGACCTTGTCATCATCTTTCGCCCCTACGGCCTCCCTTTGCCGAGAGAGCATGGAATCAAACAGTGCAACCATAACCTCTTCAGAGGGAAGAGTATCGCCGAGACCCTTAAGGGGGCGTTCAATAATTACGTAAGGGCCTGAAGGGGGGGAGGGGTTTTCAAAATCTCTACATGGCCTTACGTGGGGGGAGGGGGGGTTCCAAGAAAATCTTACGTAAGTATTTTTAAATGACAATCGTGCTGCTTTTGAGCGCAGCGCCGCAGCGGCGCGGGCCGAATGGGCTCAAACCGACTCGGCACGGGCACGGCTCCATAACGGCCGATTTTGCGACGTGTTTCAACCTGCTCCGCTTGGCTGGGCACTGCCAACGCTCGCGCTAAAAGATATATGTTTTAATCTAATGTTTGTATTATTTGGCATTTATCAGAACATTTTTCTATCTAAAAGGGGGGAGGGGGTCACGGAAATCTTACGTAAGGAGAGGAGGGGGAGTCCTTCATTTCTTACGGACCCTTACATGGGGGGAGGGGGTAGTCCAAAATGGCCAAAACAGCCCTTACGTAATTATTGAACGCCCCAACAAGGGACACCTCCTCGCGAAAACACAAGTCCGGAAACGCTTGAGCTCCCGCTGCCTGGACTGCAGGACGACAACTTCCGGCTGGACAGACTGTTCAGGTTCCGGTACCGGTGACCGTGCTCTTTTTTTTCCTGAACGCGCCGGAGAAACAGCAAGTGGCGGGGAAGGACCGCGAACTGCACCGCCGGCCATGGCAAGTGCCATGTCACGAGTGACCTCAGCTTTGAGAGTCGAAACCCGTCCTGTTCGCGGGCATAAGCATCATACCCCACCTCAAGGAAGGGAATGACCCTAGGGTCACGTCGCTCTTCCTCAGAAGCCTCTAACATAGACAGCAAAAACTGAGTGTAGGCCTCGGCCAACAACTCATCATCGTAGAAACACCCACCCTCCCACTCCTCAAGAATGTCCATTAAAGTCATGGTGACTCGGATCTTTTTTTCAGAGTCTTAAGAAAGACTGTAAGCTTAGACAGAGGTGACTTGCGCCGACGACTGACTGACTGTGCCGCTCCTGGCTGAAGCGCTCCGATTTATACAGTGCGAGTAACTCCATTTTCCGCCACATAGGTGGCGGCGCACGGCGCTGGCGCTGCGCTGCGCATGCGCAGTACCGTTTTGACTAGTACTCGTTTCGGCCGATAGGGCGCTCTGCTGTTGCGGCGCTAGTGATGCAGTTGGCGATAGGTGTTCACTCACCGGTCAGTCAGCGGCGCGCTTCGCGGCGGCGACTCGGAGGGGCGCGCCGCGCCAGGGGCGGAACCAGGAGGGGTGGTGCTTCGCGGCGGTGACTCGCAGAGGATGACGTCACAGGGGTGGCGCTTGGACTCTCGCGGCTCCGCGCCGCGGGTCCGCGCCGCGCCGGAGCGCGGAGCAGGTCCAGACTTGGGTTTGCGCCGCCCAAGGCCAGGGGCGGGTCCTGAAGGGGTGCAGGCCCTCCAGGGCCGCCCCGGCAGGGGGCGGGCAACCGACTTAGGCTAGGTTAGGGCTGGTGACTTAGGCCCCTCCGGCGACTTAGGTTGGGTTAGGCTCGCACAAGATGCCTACCCGAGACATATCCCACTATGGGACCACAAAGGTTAGGTTACCCCCCTCCACTTTGCCTACCCGAGACATATCCCACTATGGGACCACAAAGGTTAGGTTACCCCCCCTCCACTTTGCCTACCCGAGACATATCCCAGTCAACATAGCTGCCCGTTACATATCCCCATCCTTACTACTAGTCTCTGTCACCAATCGAGCTGCCGCTGTGCGGGACCAACAGGCCAGTCCAAAAGACAAGCTTTTTATCTTATTTTCATGCGAAAATGCGTCTTTGTGGTTGAGGCACCTGTTTGTTTGGACATGGATTACCCTCGCAAGTTGTTGTCACCTATCGAGCTGCAACTATGCGGGATCAACAGGCGAGGCCATAAACCTTGAATTTCTGCTTATTTCGATGCGAAAATGCGACTTTGTGTTTTAGGCACTGGTTCTTTGTGACAAGATTTATCTTTGTAAGTAGGTGTTACAATGAAATGTCTTTTACAGTCAGTGTCACAAATCGTGCTCAATCTGTGGGTTATCAAAATGCTTGGTCTTAAAATATGCTTTTTGGCATGAATCAATGCGAAAATGCGATTTTGTGTTGAAGCACCTTTGTCTTTCGATTAATGATTACCTTTCTAGTCCATGTCACCAATTAAGCTAAAACTATGCGGGACCTACAAGCCAGGCCAAAAAACACGCTTTTTAGCTTATTTCTATGCGAAAATGCGAATTTGTGTTTAAGGCACTGGTTTCTTGCAATAAAGGATAATCTTTTGAAGTCTCTGTCACTAATCGAGCTGCCACTGTGCGGGACCATCAGGCCATTTCAAAAAACACGCCTTTTAGCTTATTTCTATCTGAAAATGCGTCTTTGCGCTTGAGGCAACTAGCTGTTGCAAAGCAAGGATAATCAGGATAATCTCACCGGCAACACCGGGATTATCAAGGATTGAACTAAGTTCTTAGACTTCCAAGCACAAGACAGTGCGAAACTCGTCTCCCAATTTCCCGAGTAAACAATCCGACTAACACCCACTCCTGGTGAACAGTCCCCGTGAAAAAGACCGGCTTCCCGTTGCCCTCGTCCCGGCATGCACCGCGAGAGGGGGGAGGGGAACGGTGGGGATGCGACGCGTGCGTTGCACGGCCCGGTGGCCGGCAGCAGTACTACGTCCAGCTGATCGGACGCGGGGGCGAGTTGGGTTGCCTACATATCCGGCGCTCCCCGACTCACCCCTCATGCGTGACTCAGCGCGTCCGGCAGACCGCGTCCGGCCAGCCGATTGCGCTAACAAAAAACCGCGTGTAACACTTGGACCGGAGGGTGCGCTCCGCCAGCTTCCCCCACATACTGTTCAGGCATAGTTTTGCCAGAGTCCTGAGTCCCGAGTTTTTGCCAACCTTCGCGGGGTCAATGGTGACGCCGTCATGGCGTTTCACCTCGGCCACAAAGGCGGCCTGCTCTTCCACCGAGTCGCAACCCGCAGGCCAGCCGCTCGCCTGAATTTTCAGCGCCATGAAGCGGCGCACGTAGCCTGAGAACAGCCCGTCCTCGCCCGATTCGGGATCGTACTGCATCGTTCCCGGGTACTGGTACAGCTCGTGCACCGTCAGGATCTGGTAGCCCTTCTCCACGGCCATCTTGAGCTCAGGGGCGCACCACGTGTCCGTCAGCTGCCGCTGTTCGGCGCTGTGCTGGCACAGCTCCTGCCCGCCTGTTTCCACACAAGTGCGACACAGAGGAAACATCAATTTCCCTTGCGCCTTGAATGGCAGGACGGGCAGGAACAGGTCACGCGGCGGAAGCACCGTGCACTTGACCACCCCGTTCCACTGGTCCAGGGGCGGCATGGCAGGGTCGCCCTCCATGTGAATGACAGCGTGTCCATGAGGAAAAATCCCACCCTTCATCACTGCCGGATACTCACTTATAATGTCTGCGAGCTTAATGGTCTCCCCCCGCTTCACATCAGCTTTGTGATACCAACGAAGTGCGCTGGTGCGCCCGCCGCACAAGGCGTCCCGCAGTTGCAGGGGCGGTTGACGGGTGGTGGGGTTGGCGGCGAAGTACGCCTTAACCTCTTCGTCCTCCTCCATTTCGCGGCGGAAAACACACTCCCACTTCTCCACGACAACGTAGCCCTCCCGCCGGAAGAGCGCCACAAGCCGCTTCGTGTTCTCCAGCCGATTTTCGCCCTCTTTGTGTGGAAAGTGGATAGGACAGCCGTGCCAGTAATCCCCCTGGAAGGCGTAAATTCGGCGCTCCACAGAGCCGTCCGGCCTCGCGATCTCCACGTAGCCGTCGACGGGGCGGCCGAGCACGCTCACCTCGCGGTGGTTGTACGCGGTCAGGATGGTCTCCCCCAGTCGATGTGACTCGAAGTCCAACCACTGGAGGGCGATGTGGCTGTGTTTGGCCCTACCATGGTAGCCCCCCGCCGGCACGATGCCGATCTTCCCCTCCGGAAGGAAGTTCCGCCTATAGGCCGCTAAAGTTGCGCTACTCAGAGTAACGCAATGGTACATCGCGTCAAAGCCCGCGGTGTCCTGGAACAGCTGCCTGAAGGCCTGGCAGGCCTCCCGCAGGATAGTGACATCACTGACAGCATACTCCATCAGCTCACGGCGAAAATTGAATACGACCCCTGCGGCAACCTGCTGGTCGTACCAGGTATTGAACTCACAGGCCGCGCCGCGCTTCATGGTAGAGACGCAGTACAGCTCGCGGTCCAAGAGCGGCCCTTCATAGCCGTAATTTTCTGGCACGTTGGCCAGGTAGGGCCAGAATCCCTTTTTCAGCTCTGTGAGACTGAACGCCTTTGGCAGAGAGGACAGGGCCATGGGCAAAAACATGAGCGAGTCTATGAATTTCCATGTGCCCAACTGCATACAAATTATTTTCGCGCCCTGGAGAATGAGGTCCGGCTTCAGTCGCCGGGCAATCATTTCTTGAAGCACAAACACGGCATCGAAGGCCTTGGCGTTGTGGGCCACAATGAGGAGGTGCGTCTTTGCGGGGAAGGACTGCAGGTAGTCCAGAAACTGGCCCATGACGTTCACCTCCGGGTCGTCCAAGCAGTGAAACACATGCTGGCGCGTCTGGCAGGTGGTGCAGAAATAGTCGTTCTGCTTAACATGTGCACACTGCTCGCATACGGCCTGAGTGACGAGCATGTTTGGCCTGTGCTCGAACGTGCCCTGCTTGCCCTCCACTTCGTGGTCCTGTGTAGTTTCTATGTCATAATACACCGAAATGTATTTCCACTGGGGGTCCTTCTCTTTCTCCTCCCACCGTGCCATATAACACAAATGGTTCTCCCGCACGTTCTGCCTGCAGTTGTGGCAGTACACGAATCCGCACACGTGCCGGGCGCCGCGCAGCGTGCTGTAGCTGCGCTCACACCCTTGGCAAAACCTGAACGACTCGCACTTGGTCTTGTTACCCAAGGGCAGCTTGACGACCTTGTGAGCGTCGAAGCAATCATCACCTGCAAACTGGTGTCCGCAATCGGCACAGCGGCGCAACGGATCGGTGTGCTCCGTGTCGCTGAGGCACCGCCAGCACGACCCTTCACACCGGTGGCCCCCAGCGTTCTCGTTATTCACCACGCATTTGTCGCACCCAAGCCGCACTTCAAACGCCTGGAACGGAAACAGTACGGCCATGAAGTGGTTGGCATGCACAGTGGCCGATTGGACCCGATTTCGTGCGAAAAAATCAAAAATTGAAAATGGTCGCACTGACATTCTGCTGGCGGCTTTTCATCCTTAGATTGTCAGTTTATAATGTGCCGGGTCCGATATGGTCAAAAACTTGCGCATTCGGGTGCCAGACGGTGCCAAAGTTAGATTTTATGGTATATTTGGTAAAGAAAAACGCCTAAAAAGTACATTTTGTACCCCTGTTTCTACGGATCCTGGGATCGCAGGGTCCATTGTGTCAGCGGTTATCACTTGGTGAAGTCTTACTCTTTAAAGGTCTATGAGCATGAAAAGAGTATTCCGGGCCCTTTACGGTAAATATCGCAAAACACCTAAAAAACCGTCGTTTTAAAAACTAAAGTTAGACTTTTGGTTTCGAAGGGGATGGAAGGGAATGGGTCTGTGGGCGGGAAAACCTGCTCAAAAGGGTCCTTTAAGAGGAGCAATGCACCGAAGTTGCGCGTTTTTGCGCGACATCGAGTATGAGCTGTGGTTTCATTTTTCGAACGTTGGTACGAGGTGGCTGCCCTGCGGCGCCGGTAGCAGACGCTTCCCCCGCTTCCGTGCCGGACTGTGGTTTGAATGGGCTCTACCGGCGGTTCAGCAGGACTTTGAAAAATGGATCCTAAGGAGTTCTTTCAAAGAAGAAACCTTGCCAAGCTGGTCAGCAAAACTCCTCATGAAAACAGAACGGATGTTTTGTACGCGGCGATATCAGGTACCAAGGAGTTCTTTCAAAGAAGAAACCTTGCCAAGCTGGTCAGCAAAACTCCTCATGAAAACAGAACGGATGTTTTGTACGCGGCGATATCCCCTAGTACCTGATATCGCCGCGTACAAAACATCCGTTCTGTTTTCATGAGGAGTTTTGCTGACCAGCTTGGCAAGGTTTCTTCTTTGAAAGAACTCCTTAGGATCCATTTTTCAAAGTCCTGCTGAACCGCCGGCAGAGCCCATTCAAACCACAGTCCGGCACGGAAGCGGGGGAAGCGTCTGCTACCGGCGCCGCAGGGCAGCCACCTCGTACCAACGTTCGAAAAATGAAACCACAGCTCATACTCGATGTCGCGCAAAAACGCGCAACTTCGGTGCATTGCTCCTCTTAAAGGACCCTTTTGAGCAGGTTTTCCCGCCCACAGACCCATTCCCTTCCATCCCCTTCGAAACCAAAAGTCTAACTTTAGTTTTTAAAACGACGGTTTTCTAGGTGTTTTGCGATATTTACCATAAAGGGCCCGGAATACTCTATTCATGCTCATAGACCTTCAAAGAGTTAGACTTCACCAAGTGATAACCGCTGACACAATGGACCCGGCGATCCCAGGATCCGTAGAAACAGGGGTACAAAATGTACTTTTTAGGCGTTTTTCTTTACCAAATATACCATAAAATCTAACTTTGGCACCGTCTGGCACCCGAATGCGCAAGTTTTTGACCATATCGGACCCGGCACATTATAAACTGACAATCTAAGGATGAAAAGCCGCCAGCAGAATGTCAGTGCGACCATTTTCAATTTTTGATTTTTTTGCACGAAATCGGGTCCAATCGGCCACTGTGGCATGGAGCAACAAGTAAATGTTCTTTCGCCCTGCCACGAAATCCCCCTTGAAAGCGCATTCCCTGCCTTTCTTATCGGTGAACACACATAGTCGGTACTCAGGGAGTGAGTCCTGGAGCCGACGTACCTCGTCCAGGCCGCATGGCCGGTCAGGGTCGATCTGAGCCCTTTCGCAGAGCTTCAGCGCGGCATTGCGCTGAGCGATGGAATCAGGTTTTTTCATGCGGTAAAACGCCATTTTGGACATCGTGACCCGAGCGATGGCCACAGCGACGCTGCGCGCCAGGCACATATTGTCCGTTGCGTTATTAGGGGAGTACAGGTGCTTTGCCCCGATTTTCCTGTCCACCCACGCCTGCATGCTCTCGTTAGGCACACGCTGCGTGCGTCTTCCCGCGGCCTCGGGCGTTGCTACGTGAACATAGGACACGCGGAGCCGGCCCTCCGCAAAGAAAGCCTGGTTGGAGTTGAGCACCCGCGCGAGCTTGTCCAAGACCACGCGCCCATTGAGCTGGTCTGCCCGCCGCATGCTGAACCACAGGGGGTTGTCAGCATTGGCCGCGTTCTCGATTTCCAGGACCACGCGGTCAGCATCCTGAGCACCGAGGGCCTCCCTCTGGCGAGTCAGCACGGTGTCGAACAGCTCGACCATGAGATCCTCTGAGGGAAGCGTGTTTCCCAGCCCCGAAACCTGCATCACCTCCTCCCTGAAGGTGGTGTTGAAGAGTTTCAGGTGCCTCTCCCGGCTTTGCAGCACCTCGAGCGTGGGCTGCTTGGGCTGCTCTGGCGAGGCTTCCGGCGCGGGTGAAGGGTTGCGCGCGCGTTTCCCCAGGGCGCCCGCCGGCAGGGTAGGCACCCCCTCGTGCGCGGGTGGCGTGCGGGCTGGCGGTGTGGCGGCGCGGCGCGGCGGAGTGGCGGGGCGCGGCGGGGAGGGCGTCCAGGGCCTCCAGGGGCGCGCCGAGACGGTGCGCGGCGGGGTGGCGGTGGGGCGTGGCCGCGGCACCTCGGCGTCGTCGCGGTGCCCGCCGACCATGGCCAAGGCCATGTCGCGGGTCACCTCGGCCTGACTGTCGAAGCCGTCCTCGGCGTAAGCGTGGTAGCCAGCTTCGAGGAAGGGAACGACCCGAGGGTCGGCCCTGTCCTCGTCGCTGGCCTCCAGCAAGGCAAGCAGGGCCGTCGTGTAGGCCTCGGCGAGGTGCTCCGGGGTGTAGAAGCACCCGCCCTCCCATTCCTCCAAGATGTCCTTGAGGATGGACATTGTCTTGAAAAAGACAGTTTCTTCTTAGGCTGCGACTCTTCTTAGCTGCGACTCTTCTTGGGCTGCGACTCTTCTGCTGCGACTTCTTGACTCGGCGACACTTGATGATTGACTGTGGAGACCCGATTGATTGATTGACAAAGTTTATTCATAAAAAGCATGAGAAACCCTTTACAGAGAGTAATGTTTGTGCACAGCGGTTCCGATTAGCACCCGCGAAATAGCATTTAGGTAATTTCAAAATAATTTCATGGTAAATTCATATTACATTTAGGCATAACCAGCTAATCAGTTGGTTATAATTACTCAGGGGACCGTTATATAAATTAAGAAAAATAAATATGGGGGCGTAACTGGACGTAGCCCATGCTGAGTAGACCTACCCGTGGCCTAGCCTCCAGCCACGGGTGGCTGATGATCATCTGGTTTGGTGCACGCATGGCGGCCTCCATGGCCCGTCCAAGGTGATCTGAAAGAGAAAAAAGCGCGTGGTTGAGCCATGTTTCAGGCACCCTTGGTTGGCCAGCACACAGCATCCGTGCGGTCTGGTGACTGGCTGACATGACTTTTTGGCTAGTCATTTGACAGGACGAGACAGCGGCCAGTCAGTTGTCTGGACGAGGCTGCGTCGTCGGGCAGGTGAGCTTCTGCCGGGATGGTGGGCTTGACGGCGTTTTCTCGTATGGGCGTAACAGGTGTGCGCTTAATCGAGGTCGTCCTTTCCTGGATTTTTCCTCCCTTGCCGCGGCTGGAGGAGCGAGGCGCGCCGGGGCTGCGGCGCTGGATTTGGGCCGTATTTATTTGGGCGCACTAGTTCCCAATTTGGCCGTGAGGCGGCGCGCGGTAGCGCTCCAGCGCTCCGGTCGGCGCTACTGCGCATGCGCGGGCACAGTACGATAGTTCCGAATTTGGCCGTGAGGCGGCGCCACTGTCGCGGCGGCGCCCCATAAAAGCCGCCCCCGATCCCCGGAGCGTCACAGTCTTACATCGTGCGTCGAGCAGTCAAGAAGTCCGAGAAGCAGTCCGAGTTCCAGCTCAGAAGAAATAAAATTGTCTTTTTCAAGACTAAAGATGATGCCTGCAAAGCAAGCAGTCAAGCGGGTGGCCAAGAAGAGCCTCAGCCTCAAGCCCCGCGCCAAACGCCAAATTCTTGGCGACCTTGTGGCCGATCTCGGCCTGGACGAGGAGGGTCCTGGTGACGCCGGCAGTGATGCGATAACGCGGGCTGTCGGCCAATCCAGCGACCTCCCCGCCGTGGCCAACACGCTGGCTGCCCCTGGTGGCGGCGCCCTCAGTGGCGTCAAGCCCGGCGTAGTCAGTGTGCTCCCGGCCTCAGAGGAGAATGCAAGCCAAGCACCTAGCATGCCCCTCCTCTCTCCCACCCCACCGGCCCCAGAGGTCCCCGTCGACGCGGCCGCCAAAGCGCCCGTCGACATCATCGAGTTCCAACTGGTGCGCGGTGACGAGATGCAGACCGCCGTCGAGGAGGCCAACAAGGCCATCATCCCTGATGACCTACTCATGGACTTTGATTTGTCCCTTCCCCCTGCCCCCGCCCCCTCACCCGCAGACACTTCAAGTTCTGACATGTCAGACACAACCAGCACCAGCTCCAGTGCAGGATCAGACACACTGGATCAAATATGCAATGAGGCCTATAATCAGATGATGGCCACTGAGGCCATTGAGGAGCTTGGATTGAATCAAACACCCACGGTCATGTCGATTCGTGTGGATCTTAAAAATAATTCCTCCCCCACTGAATTCCCCCTACAGTGCATCCCAAGGGACTTTGCACTCACCAAACTCACCAAAAATGGTTCCAAAACCATTCGTGTTGGCCTGGACGCAGCCCATGAATTTGCCCCCTTCGTCCTACTTTTAGGCGAAACTAACAAAAATGGGAATGGTCTCTATCATAGAATGAGTCCAGCTGAACTCAATGTCATGATGTCACGAGAAGTCCAGATGCATGTTTTGAATGCTCTGGAAAATAGGTCTCAGCTGGAACCCTTATCTTTTGGTGATATCACCTTATCTATTAATAAAGAAAATGCCAAGTTTATCACAGTGTGTGTGGAGAAAAAGGATTCCCCCATTAAAATTTACTTGGCCCTATCTAGCTGGAAAATGATTTTCTCTCTCAAAGAAAATATGGAATACCATTTATTGAATTTGACTGAAATGACAATATTAGCCAAGTCAAATTATACTCATTTTATTTCACACTGCCAAGATTACTGTGTGAAAAGTGGATATAAAAACCCACAATCTATTGTTCAATTGTCTCGTGATCATGCAGACAATCTGATTTCGAGTGCTTTGAGATGCTATCTGGCATCGTTCCCTGTCGCGGTCAAACTTGATCTTATGGCTTACCATAAAGATTTCATTAAAGAAGCTATCTATGAGTCTATGAGACAGGAGGATTGAGTTTTCTAATACTCCTCATTATCATAAAAAAAATACTAAAAAAAATTTAAAAAGATGAAAACACAAAAAAGTATAAAAAAGAAAAGCCCTAAAAATAATCATGAAATGAGTCTGATTAAAGAGCGCAGGGAGTTTGCATGTTGGCCCGTTCAAAAGAAAAAGTTTTGATTAAAACTTATAATTAGTTGTGAGAGCTATGATGAAAACCAATAAGCTTTTTCACTGAGCTCTATTCTTTATTAAAGAAAAAGATAAGAGAAGCATTCTCTCACTGAAAAAGGAATGCTGAGTTAATACTCAGCTAAAAATATCCATAGGGAAAAATCCTAAAGTCTAAGTTGCAAAAACTCAACATATTTTCCTAAATTCTCCACTCCATTTTTCAAAAAGATAGTCTGGCCTCTGGATACTAAATGGGCTTTATCTCAAGCACCTAAAAAAGAAGGAGACATAGTCAATTCAAAGAGTGGAAACAATTATGTCACCTCTGCCGTTGGATTTGGAGCCGAGAAAGTTCATGACTCTATCAGGCAAATTAAAACCAAAATTTCTTAAAAAAACATCAAAATGATGGTCAGACAAGCTTGCCCAATACCTAAACTCTATTGAAAATCAATGCCAGCATCAACAAACCAAAACACACAGCGGCGGCCTCTGACACACATTTCATAGCAACATACCCAATACACCCCTTTGGAGGTTAAACTGCCCTTATGTAACATTTGACAGAAATAACTATTTTCAAGATTGTCACTCCTCTAAAACATAATGAGAGGCACATCCCCTTCATATTCAAGCTAAGAGTATATGACTCACACCCAAAAGATGTTCCAAACAATTAAAAAGTGAACTGCGTTGATTTGACTCGAGAAAGGTTTTTGTTTGTATCACTCAGAAACATGAGAAATTCGTGAATATCATTCAAAATTACTAACTGAGAAGCTTCACAAGTAAGAAATCTCTATTAAAATTGAATGTCAACTTTCAAATGTCACTTCAATGACAAACAAGGACTGACTACACTGTTATCTCAAGATATCTTTCTAATGAATGAGATATACAAGGAGAATGATTGAGACAAGCATGTTTCAAAATAATCAATAAATAAGTTTTATTTTAAAACTTGTAAGAGAGCCTTGGCTTTTAAAAAGGAAAAAGTCACATAAGTTT
Organism: Stenchaetothrips biformis; assembly: GCA_030522485.1. Lineage (NCBI taxonomy): Eukaryota > Metazoa > Arthropoda > Insecta > Thysanoptera > Thripidae > Stenchaetothrips > Stenchaetothrips biformis. Next base: position 702,173 of record CM060095.1, on the reverse strand, counting down.
TATTTTAAAACTTGTAAGAAAGCCTTGGCTTTTAAAAAAGAAAAAGTCACATAAGTTTTACTTTAAAACTTGTAAGAAAGCCTTGGCTTTTAAAAAAGAAAAAGTCACATAAGTTTTATTTTAAAACTTGTAAGAAAGTCACATCACATCACTGCCTCCTCAGTCTTCTTCAACGTCTCTTTCACTTGTAAGACTGGAGCTTTCACAAAATGTTCATTGTTGATCATCATCATCATCATCTTTTTTCTCAGCCTCCTCAGTCTTCTTCTTCAACTTCTCTTTCACACGTAGGATTGAAGCTTTCACAGCTTCTTCCTCCATATTCTTCTTCTTCTTTTCAGATATCTTTTTTTCTTTTTTCTTGGTCTCATTCAGTCTCTTTAACCCTTCTCTTAGATCTTTAGTCGTCTGTAATTCATTGAGAGGAGTTATTATTTAATTCTTCTAATTAACATTTTTAAAGCATTATTTCTGTACTTACCACATAAGTGGCTCTGAAGGGTAGGTTAGGTTCTTTGTGTTTTACTTGTGAGGTACAAGGTTGGTCTTCCTTTACCTTGTCACCTAAACGTTCCCTCACAGACTAAAAGAGAACAAAAATTTAGTTATAAACGTTACATATAGAGTAGTTTTTCCAGAAACAAAATCATCAAAATACTTACTTTTGGTTTTTCTTCCACATTCACATCAACTTGAGGGGGTGGAAGTGAGACCCTCCTGGAAGACACATCAGCAGCTGATGCACGAGCAGGGTTTACCTTGTCACCTAAACGTTCCCTCACAGACTAAAAGAGAACAAAAATTTAGTAATAAACGTTACATATAGAGTAGTTTTTCCAGAAACAAAATCATCAAAATACTTACTTTTGGTTTTTCTTCCACATTCACATCAACTTGAGGGGGTGGAAGTGAGACCCTCCTGGAAGACACATCAGCAGCTGATGCACGAGCAGGGGGGCAGGACACCCTGCCCCTCCCGCTCACCCTGACACAGGGACCAACAGGTGGAGCCACTGGCTCGTTGACGGGGCGCTCGGCCGCAAATCTGTCATAGCGCGGAACTTCCTGTTCTTCATCCTCAACAACCAATTGCTCGGGCCCCCGGGCAGGTCGAGCATCTAGGCGATCCCAAACAGACTGAAACAACGAGACAAAGAACACATAAAACAAAGCGCACATTTTTATGAAGATTCTTCTCATCAGAGAGATAACAAAACAACAAACTTACAACCCGCCGGTGCACCTCGTTTTGATGGTTCTGCTCTCGCAATACGCCGCGCGGAACAGGCAGTCTGCTGTCATTCTGAAAACACACAAAGACGAGGTGAGAACATAACCTCTCACGCCGAACCAAAACACGCGAAGAAAAGTGGTTTCTCAGGGTGACACATTTTCCCTTTGGTTCCCACGGACAGACGGGCGAAATCCACACGACACTTGTTCATTTCACACAGTAAATAATGAATCGTTCAGAGAAAACTGGGAGAATGCAACCCCATGTAAACAAGCCAGCGAGACGGCCATCACACGGCAGAAAGTGGTTGACGACGTGACGTCACAACCCCGCCACCGCCCGGCCCACTGTGCTGTGCAGTGGCTCAGCGCTCAGATCTTTCGCCCACGAATCAAGATCAAAACTGGACAGAAATCCAAAATTTAACGTTCCCTGACATCAGCAAGACAGGCTGACTGAAATTTCACGAGCACACACCCGAAGTGCCTCGTTCAGGATTCGAAGCGAGAAATCATTGACACAAACTCAGAGACACGGCGCACAGTGGGACGAAACCCGAAAAAAGTGCCGATAATTCTAGGATGCTCCGATCGTCTCCAAAATCGCTACCCGGGAGGGTTTGGGGATGAGAAACACGTTTCCGTCAAAATTAAAAGCCGAAAACGAACGCCAGGGGCAGATCCAGCATTCCAGGAGGGGGTGAACCCTTCGGAGCGCACGGAACGATCCCAAAATCGCTACCCCGGGGTTTTTGGGGATGAGAAACACATTTCCGTCAAATTTTAAAGCCGAAAACGAACGGCAGGGGCGGATCCAGCAATCAAGGAAAGGGTTAAACTTCTGGAGTGCACCGGTCGTTGTAAATCTCCCGCTGCTCTTGGTTTCCGGAGCAAAATGAACCCATAAACGAACGCCTGGTAGTGCAGCGGGGTGGAAATAGAAAGTATAAGTCGACCGAGTGATATTTTCTCAATTATTATTGAGAAAAGTTTGGTTACGAGTCAAACAGTAGTCACTTTTGAAGGCGATTTTCTCAAAACGCGCCACGTTGCGCCACGTTCGGCGGTATGGACCTGACAGCTGAGAAGCTGCTCTATGACGGCCATGTCTCAGACCGGTTCGCAAATGTTCGCAACTCGACTTATCGCATCGTAAAAGTCGTCCGAACGCCGATTTTGATGTTCTTTTAACAGCGTTCAACTTTTGACCGGGTGATCCAAGAGTAAATGTGAGGCATGTATGACATAGTCCAGTTCTTCAGCTTTCCAAAAACATATAACATGTTGTACTTATCTCGTGAGAGACGACCACCAGAGCGGAAACTATGCACCTACTGCAATGTATGCGCTAAAAGTACAAAAAGAGTCAAGTTTGGCGCTTCACAGGGGCTCGTGCGTGTGATATATTGTCAAATGAATTAGTGTGTCGCATAGCCCAGACCTTCCTTTAGAACATCCAATAGTTTGTAGGACTCGGCCGCTCAATTTTGAAAATGCCAGTTCTCGGCACTTTTTTCGGGTTTCGTCCCACTGTGCGGCGGTTCCCACACTCTACGTGGTGGACAACACAGCACAAGATCAACACTTTTCAACCCAAATTTTCATGAATTTCACAGAGGGCCACCCACGCGAAGCGACCCACAAAGGATTCGAAACGAAAGAACACTGATTTACCCAGAAAAACAAAGCCGGACAGGACGGAGCTGGCCGGCGAGCCCGACCGCATGACACAGTGGGACGCCAGGTTTAAATCTCAAGACTCTAACACTTAAAACACTAGAATGACCACAGCGAAACGGATTTCCTGAGATGAATATGACACAGATGCGAAAATAACACACAGAGGCACCAGGAACCTCCGAGACGCTATCACACCACACCACGAGGTGTGCCGACGCAGCGAAAACAGACACACGTACACTCACACACACGACTTTTTCACTTACCTCATTGAAAAGAGAGAAAGAAGCATCAAGAATGATGCTAACATCGTCATCCTCGGACAAATATAAATCATTATTGATTGAGGTGTCCATGGCGGAGGGAAAAACACATGCGACAACTCTGATGACCGCAGGACAAGTAAAGACAAGATCTGAAAGGGCGGAAGCTGGCGGAAGCAAGGGTGGCTTCCTGTTACGGCTGACAGGGGGCGCCACCTGTCGTTCAAACGGCCGGCCAAATTCAAATTGGTTTCGATTTTCGTGACAAATGTAAATGAATGTAGGATGCCAAAATCTCTCCAATATTATTTCTTTTGACTTGACATCAACTTGAAGTGATGACAACAGGTGTTTTCCATTATCCGATACGGCACGGTGGGCAAGGAGCGGGGCGGGAGGAGGGCGAGAGGGGAGGGGAGGTTCTGGACCAACAGATTTCCGCACTGACAGTTGAGACAGCGATAGAGTTGGACGAGGGGAGTTTTGACAATAATTCTAGAAAAATATTTCAGCCGGAGAAATGATATCCAACAGTCGCCAGCATGCGGAGATTTAAAGGGACAACGTGTGTTTGGGCAGATCAGGGCAAGGAGAAAGGGGAGGGGGCGTACCGGCGTGCCGGACGCGGGGAGTTGGAGAGAGGCGGGGGACTGCGCTCGGCTCGACGCTCCACTCGGCACCGGCGGCGTGGCCTGGCGTGGCGCAGGGGGAAGGGTTCCTGTGCAGCCGGAACTCGTGCGGTGGCGGGACAATTCAAAATGACCGTTAGGCGTTCGGCTCCGCGCCTGGCTCAGCGCACGGCGCGCGGCGCTCACAGATCAAAACTCGGACCAAACACTCGCTGCGTAAGTTCGGCTCAGTAGCTCAGTGGGTTAGTGTGTGTGTTCTGTTGCGCTTCTCAGCGCGGAGACACGGGTTCGAATCCCACTGGGTGAAGGCGCCTTTTTCGGCGGTTAGTTCGTGTTCCTGCCGTGCGGGGGCGCTCGTGTCGCGGCGCTGCGGCCGACGGCAGGGTATAAATCTAGGGAGCGCGCCCTCCAGGGCATCATTCTTCATTCAGACGCTGACCAGTCCACATCAGCTCAGCACGATGACTTACGCTATCTGCGACATTCAGATGCTCCGAGGCAAGTACGGGGAGTATGTGCTCAAAGAGGTTTCGTTCTATGAACAAAACGAGGCGGCCCAGGTCCACAAGTCGACCACATTCCTCCCTCCTTACCCTGGGGATGCAATCCCAGAGAAGCAGAAGAGGCAAAACAACTACATTGTGAATCGCCTCCATTCCCTTGCCTGGGACACAGGGTTCTCGCCCTATGACAGGCTCCCACAGACTCTGAGTGAAATGGCCACACAGTACGATTTTCTCTACGTCAAAGGCGATGAGAAAAAGAGAATTCTCGAATTTTTCTTAACCTCAAAAAGGGTGTTTGATGTCGAGAGATTCGGGTGCCCCAGCCTGAGAAAATTGCCGAAGGTATGGGCGCCATGACACAATGACACCGTAGGCTCACACTGCACCAAAAACTGCGCAGCGCGCAATGCCAAGCGTGTGGGTTTGTGGATGCAAAGGTACCTCTCCTCACCTAAATGAGAGTACGCTGTAAAGAATACTGAAAAAAATACACAAAAAAATCATAAAATGACAAAACTCCCTAAAAAAAGCCAATGATATACGTCTGATAAGGCGCACGGGAGACAGCATGCAGGCCCGCCCCGCCATCAGTCGCGCGGGTGACTTGGGGACAGAGCGCAGCGGGTTGCCTATCCACCAGGCGCTCCGCACACACAAGCGCACAGTGGGCTGCCCTTGGTTCCAGGCTGTCAGGTGACTTGGGGGCCTCGAAGGGTAGGTGAGACCCACCCCTTGGGTTAGGTTAGGTTACACCCCTCATCTTCACCTCGCCCAAAAAAAAACAAAAAAATAAAAAAAATCCGAAAAGAAATATTCGGAGTTAGGTTGGGTTAGGCCTCCTTGGGTGACATGGGGACATGTTACCTGGGGGGGGGTACAAGATGGCGGCGGTGACCAGGGGGGATCTATACTACTTGTCACCAATCGATCTAAACCTATGCGGGACCAAGAGGCCAGTCCAAAAAACACGCTTTTTAGCTTATTTCTTTGCGAAAATGCGATTATGTGTTTGAGGCACCTGTTTGTTTGGACATGGATTACCCTCGCAAGTTGTTGTCACCAATCGAGCTGCAACTATGCGGGATCAACAGGCGAGGCCATAAACCTTGACTTTCTGCTTATTTCGATGCGAAAATGTGACAAGATTTATCTTTGTAAGTAGGTGTTACAAATCAAAGCCAAAACTATGCGGGGTCAACAGGCCAGGCCTAAAAAGACACTTTTCAGCTCATTGCTAAAGGAAAATGCAACTTTGTGTTTTTGGCACTTGTGTCTTGTGGTTTGAAATGTCTTTTACAGTCAGTGTTACAAATCGAGCTCAAACTGTGGGTTATCACAATGCTTGGTCTTAAAATATGCTTTTTGGCATGAATCAATGCGAAAATGCTATTTTGTGTTGATGCACTTGTGTCTTGTGATGAATGATTACATTTCTAGTATATGTCACCAATAAAGCTAAAACTATGCGGGGCCGTTAAGCCAGGCCAAAAAACACGCTTTTGAGTTGATTTCTAGGACGAAATGCGTCTTTGTGGTGGAGGCAGTTAAATCTTGTGACATGAATTATCGTTATGAATCGGTGTCGTCATTCAAGCTGAAACTATGCGGGACTGACAGGCCAGTCCCAAAAACAGGCTTTTTAGCCTTTTTCTACGCAAAAATGCGTCCTTGTGATTGTTTCTCATGACCTAAACTATCTTTGTAAATCAGCGTCACCAATCGAGCTGAAACTATGGAGGATCAACAGACGAAGGCCTTTAAGCTTTAATTTCTGCTTATTTTGATGCGAAAATGCGAATTTGTGTTTTAGGCACTGGTTTCTTGTCACTAGATTCATCTTTGTAAGTAGTTGTTACAAATCAAGCCGAAACTATACGGGATCAACAGGCCAGGCCCAAAAATGCGCTTTTAAGACCATCAAAAAAATAAAATGCGACTTTCTGTGTGAAGCCCTTGTGACTGATGGATTGAATTGTTTTTTAAGTCAGTGTCACATATCGAGCTAAAGCTGAGCGATATCACGATGCTTGGTCTTAAATTATGCTCTTTGGCATAAATCAATGCAAAAATAAGATTTTGTGTTTCGGCTCGTCATATCTTGTGACTCGAGAATACTCTTTTTGAGTTCCTGATTTAAATCGAGCTAAAACTGTGGACAATCACGACAAAAGGCCAAGAAACACGAACTGCTGATTATTATATTCGAAAATGCGACTATGTTTTGCAGGCTTTTGAGTTTCGTTTTAAAACATTATCCTTTGCAGTCTCTCGCACCAATCAAGCTTAAACTATAAGAGTCCAACAGGCAAGGCCTAAAAACACACTTTATAACGTATTTTTATGGGAAAATGCGAATTTGTGTTTAAGGCACTGGTTTCTTGCAATAAAGGATAATCTTTTGAAGTCTCTGTCACCAATCGAGCTGCCACTGTGCGGGACCATCAGGCCATTTCAAAAAACACGCCTTTTAGCTTATTTCTATCTGAAAATGCGTCTTTGTGCTTGAGGCAACTAGCTGTTGCAAAGCAAGGATAATCAGGATAATCTTTTATAGTCTCTGTCACCAATCGATCTAAAACTATGCGGGACCAAGAGGCCAATCCAAAAAACACGCTTTTTAGCTTATTTCTTTGCGAAAATGCGATTATGTGTTTGAGGCACCTGTTTCTTTTGACATGAATTACCTTCGCAAGTTGTTGTCACCTATCGAGCTGCAACTATGCGGGATCAACAGGTGAGGCCATAAACCTTAACTTTCTGCTTATTTCGATGCGAAAATGTGACAAGATTTATCTTTGTAAGTAGGTGTTACAAATCAAAGCCAAAACTATGCGGGATCAACAGGCCAGGCCTAAAAAGACACTTTTCAGCTCATTACTAAAGGAAAATGCAACTTTGTGTTTTTGGCACTTGTGTCTTGTGGTTTGAAATGTCTTTTACAGTCAGTGTTACAAATCGAGCTCAAACTGTGGGTTATCACAATGCTTGGTCTTAAAATATGCTTTTTGGCATGAATCAATGCGAAAATGCTATTTTGTGTTGATGCACTTGTGTCTTGTGATGAATGATTACATTTCTAGTATATGTCACCAATAAAGCTAAAACTAAGCGGGGCCGTTAAGCCAGGCCAAAAAACACGCTTTTGAGTTGATTTCTAGGACGAAATGCGTCTTTGTGGTGGAGGCAGTTGAATTTTGTTACATGAATTATCGTTATGAATCGGTGTCGTCATTCAAGCTGAAACTATGCGGAAGCGGCCCCACAATGGAGACATCAGGACATCAAGACATCATACACACCACAGACATCAACATTACTCCGGGCCGATTCTGGCTCGTTTTCTTCACTGCAGTTAAACTTGCATTGGAAAAAATGCTGAATTAAAATAATTCCCGAAAATATTCTTGAATCATCCAAAATCGACTCGGAGTCGGAGTGATGTGGATGTCTGTGATGTGTGCGATGCCCTTGTCTCTGCACAAGACATCAGGACATCACAGACATCACTCACGACTGTGGTCATTCTGGTTCATTTTCTTATCCGGACTTCAAGTCACATTGAAAACCATACTTAATTTTAAATAATTCCCTGAAATATGACGAGAATTGTTATAATGTTCACTCATCGTCGACAAATGGGAGACATTGGGTGTGCAAGGTTGGCAGCAGCGCTACAGCTACCGCGAGAGGCAACCAATCAGATCAGCGCGGCCTAGCCGGCGGGCGATTGTTGCGGACTTCGAACGCGCGCAACACGCCTTCAGTTGTCGAGCAGGAGTCGAGCCTAGAGTCGTTGAGCCGAGAGTTGTTGAGCCTAAACCTAAACCTAAACCTAAACCTAAACCTAAACCATTTAAACCAACGGAACGGGGAACCTAGGGCCAACGGCCAGCGAAGCGTGTGATAACTGGACTATCTAGTAAGTACACTCTGCTGATCCTGTTTCACTTATTTATTAGTTTAATGCCGAGCGCCTTGGTAGCGGGCAACCTGTGACGCAGTGGGCGTACTTACGGGCCACTTTTGAACTCTGGCTTCCCAGCAACGCGAGTTAATCCATCGCAATCTAATATTTTTACTAATTTTTTTCTTCAGAGGTATACATTGAACTTGGGTATGTGTCAGATAAATGTAGATTTATCTGATAAATGTAGACCGTAGATTCGCGCCATCCTCTGACATAACCTCACCTGTTTCTAAAACGCCATGTTGGTTTCGGCTAAGATGGTGGTAGTGTTTGTAAATAAACAGCATAAATAGATTAGCAGACGACGTTTCCTTTTGTGTTCTTTTGAAAGTGTTGTCTTGTTGCTTCCTCAGGTCATCATGATCATCCGACGTATGTTGTTGGAAATGGTGAAGCGGAAAAGACAGCGGAGCTGGCACCATAGTATAATGTGTAAATATCCAGGTTCCATTTCATGTGTTAAAAAAAGGGACATGTGTTTTAAGTGCCACTGTTTTTTGACTTAAGCTGAGGCTCGCAGGAAGAGGATCCTGGCCCTGTTAAATGTAATTGGTCTGCATCGACGAACATGTTCTGTCAGGGCAAGGCAAAGGCGTAGATGGTGGGTGCGGCCCTTGTTTGCAAGTCATGATGAACAGGGTGCTTGGCTAAATCTCATCCCACAGATGCGAGAGACTGACCCAGATAAATTTTACAATTTTATGAGAATGACACCTGAGTGTTTTGATAGGGTACTTGAGTTGGTTTCTCCCTACCTACAGAAAAAGTCATGGAGAAAATTTATTGTGCCAGGAGAAAGACTGGCTATTACCCTGAGGTACTTGTATACTCACAATATTAGTTACAGAGAATGGTGCAATTTGTTTAAGTGTAATAGATTTGTGTCAACTTGTGCCCATATGGTACGTTCTTTTAACTCCAACAGACTGTCTTGGTGTTAGAGTCCATTTTGTCTCTACCTACCTCCTTTAACACATCTCTACTTTTTCCTATCCTTTTTCTAATTGTTGATAATATTCCTTTGTAGACATCTGGCTTCTGGTGATTCGGCACTTTCATTGTCATATTTGTTCCGCGTATCAGACCAGTGTATCTCAATTATTTTGCTTGAAACAACCACTATTCTGTGGCATGCTCTTAAAGATGAAGTATTTCCTTCCATTACTGAGACAATGTGGCTCCGAGTTGCTGCAGAGTTTGAGGCGTATTGGGATTTTCCACATTGCCTTGGAGCTGCTGATGGGAGACATGTGAGGGTGAAGGTGAAGTGGTCTCTCAAAGTGACTATGTTTTTTAAATGTTAAGCGCTTTATTCTACCTCTCACTGTTTTCACCAGGCTTCTCCTCACTGTGGATCACGGCTTTTCAACTACAAAAAGTTTCACAGCCTTATCCTGTTGGTAGTTGTTGATGCCAAGCATCGTTTTCTTGTTGTTGAGAGTGGTGCCAGTGGACGCCGTGGTGATGGCAATGTATTTCACCATTCAGCCTTCGGCAACAGGCTGAATTCAAAACAACTTGAAGTACCTTCTTGCTGCCCTGTTAATGGATCTTCCCTTGACCTCCCATTTGTTTTTGTTGGGGACAATGCTTTTGCATCTGGGGAAAATATGGTGACCCCATTCAAGGGAAAATTCCTAGATGCACCTAAGCGGGTGTTTAACTATAGGGTCAGTAGGGCACGCCACATGGCTGAAAATGGACTGGGAGTCCTTGTGTCCCGCTATGGAGTCTTGCAAAAGACCATATGTGGCAGCGAGGCCCTAGCCAAGTCCATCATTCTCGCCACAGCAGCGCTGCACAACCTGCACCTCATTGAAGAGGACAGCCTTCCACCGAAGAAGCGGAAGTATTGCCCTGTTGGATACACAGACCATGTGACAGCTGATGGCACAGCAGTTAGGGGGAGGTGGAGGAACGAATGCAAACAGCTGGAGGGGTTGTGTCTCCAAAACTTGCAGCTCCAGGTCGACTCTGCCAGCACTGTGGAGGAGCGCCTCAGTGGTGATGAAGTTGCTCATCGCTACATGGATTACTTCATAGACAACCCTGTTCCATGGCAGTGGCGGAGAGCGCATGTTTTGTAGGGTGGGCGTTCAAGGCTTTTATGTGCTGTCGTTATTTGTCTCTGTATATTTCCCTGCATATTTTTTTTCTGATACTTTTTCATGAATTTTTCAGAAGCCAGCAAGCACAGCAGCAAGTCGTTTTAGTTTTAAACTTTTACTCTTTCATGTTCCTCATTTTCTCGTCATTTCAATTTGCTTTCAATTAGGAATATTCTTTTTGTATGCACGTTTCTCATTAATATGCATTTCCTTATTATTTGAGTTACGATCAGCTTGGTTCGGTTTTAATGCTCGGTCTTTTGTTTGCTCCTTACAGAACGTGTATCTCCATGATGAGGGGTAAGGTAAAAGATCCACTGACAGTGGTAGTGCTAAAGGAAATTCAAAACCAAAGGGCTTTGTGGGATTCCACTTGCCCAAAAAATCATTCGTTGGATTCAAGGGAGGATGCGTGGGAATCAGTGGCATTAGTTGCAGGACTCGCAGGTAATGGCATCTCGGGCATGTTTTTCTTATTGGTCACAGTTTTTACCTGTAGCACGAATTCTGTTTGATCCATTTGTTTCAGTTGCTCAGTGCAAACTGATATGGAAAAATGTAAGGGCTGCACACAAAACTCATGCGAGAAGGGGCCTGCTGTGCAGCTCTAATGAGGACAGACAACCATTTCTCTACCATGAGGAGTTAACATTCTGGTCAATCGAGGATGAAAACACTGCTCAGAGTATCCAGAGTAGCCAAAATAATGTCCAGAAACCCAGGGTCCCTCTCAAAACTCTGAAGTCCTCAACACCCCAATCTCTTGGCTCTTTTAGGAGCATGTTGGAGAAAGAAGAAAGGGAAAAGGTATACCATCTAAATTTTTATACAATAAGATTGCAGTTTATGTGAAATTTTTACAACTTTTTGTCTGAAGATTGAGGAAAAACCCCTGCTAAGTCCTATTTTTGAAGATTCAAATTCTATTCTTTGTGAAAAGAATATTTTACCTTCTGGTTGGAGTGTAAGCGTCCTCATAAATATACTACAATACACTCATATCTTACATTTAATTTTTTTTAATGTAATGACATATGTGTTTCCCCAGCAAGCATCTCACTCCCAGCAAGTTTGGAGAGCAAAGAAATCTGCTGTGAAGAGAAAAGCTGATAATGCTGGTGACATTGAGGAAGTTGTGAATGCCATAGTGCCACCGGGTCCTGTCAATGTTGATTCACACACTCTTATGAGTGCATCATTGGCTAAAATATTCAAAAGGCTTCCACCACAAGTAGGATTTGCTCTAATGATCAAATTCATTAAAAGGGTTAATGATGCTGAGAAAAACAATTGCTTTAATAATGATATTTACTCAGAATCAACTGCAAACAACATCTCAAAAGTAAGCACGATAAAATTTATTGAACAACTCTCATAAGTGTAAGAGCGTGTTGCCTAACTTAAAGAATTTTTCAGGATGTAAATGATATGTCAACTGATAAGGGTGATGAAAATGAGGGATCATCAAACAGTATGGAGGTAAGAAAATAGTTTGAAATAGTAGTTATCTATAAAAATTATTTAATCATGCATTGCTGTCTCTCAGGATTATGTTAACAACATTTTAGAGAGTGATGACAATACAATAATTAAATCTGCATACTCTATTACTTTGAGGAGAAGAGACCTGAAAACCCTCATGGGAAACAACTGGCTCAATGATCAGGTATTCTGCCTCATATTGGATATTTGCACATCTGTTTCATAATTATTTAACCAGTGTTATATTGCATTCTAGGTGGTTAACTTTTACCTGCAGCTAATACAGAACAGAGGACAAAGAGAGGGCTACCCTTCTGTTAAGGTCTTGAGCACTTTTCTTTTCCCTGCTCTCTTGGCCAAAGAGAGTTCTTTGGTCACTGAATGGAACAAACATATGGTAAAGTGATTCTTCCTTTACTGCTATAACTATGCAAGTATAAATTCAAACACAACTAATTTTAATTTTTTTTGTTTATTGCTTTCATTTTTACAGCCTGATATGTTCAACTACGACTATTGTCTAGTTCCAATACATCATAATGATCACTGGTCACTCATAATAATCAATGTTCATTTGAAAATAATAGAATATTTTGATAGCCTCAAAATTGGTAACATAACTTGCTTCCCGGTATGATTCATCTCTAATTGTTACGTCAACCAAACTTAATAAGTAACAGCTGGACTCTTATTTCCCTTTTCAAAATGCCTTTTCCAGACAGTGACCGATTTCATCAAGAAGACAACCAAAGATGAGAGTTGGATACCTCATCGTATTGAGGTAAAGCTCAATTGTTTTGAAGGAAAACCTTGAATATCCCCTTCTGTCTGACTAACACATTTTGAAACTGGTTACAGGACCGTCCTATGCAGGACAATGGGTACGATTGTGGTGTCTTTGTGTTAGCATATGCTGAACATTTCACACGGCCTGTCAATCCCATCACCTTTTCTCAAGATGATGTAAAGAAGCAACGTGTTCAAGTGGCGTATGAGATTGCTACGGGGAACCTACTGTATTAAGTGAAGTTTATTTGATGTTGGCATGATCTAGCTGTGAGAAGATTTTGAAACTAGTCTCCCACCAAAGAATTGCTATGAAACAATTTCCCTTGTGCTTTGGGATTGCACAGACTGTCTCCGCCTTTCCCCAGGGCCATCTGCTCCTGCACCTTTTTTCATCCTAGTATTAACTATTTAGACTAACTTACTTATAGAGAAGCTATCTCCTTCTGGAAAGTGGAGTGGAGTGGAGTGATATAATGTGCTCAGATTTGTATTTTGTGCCTATTAGTTTTTATTTTTGACTATTTGATTATAATAGTGTTTGATTTGAAGTTTATAACTGGTTAAAAACTATGCTGCTGTGTGAAATGCTGGTGCATAATTATTGTGATTCTATTCATTCAAGACTATACATTATCTGATAAAACTACTAAGACTAACATTCTTATTGAAGCAAACAGAATTAATAAGTGATAATGTGTTCAGATTTGTAATTTGTGCCTATTCCTAAGTTTTATTTTTGACTAATTGCTTATTAGTGTTTGAGGCGTTGAAGTTTAAAAACTAGTGATATACTGTTGTTTAATGAAATGCTGGTGCATAATATTTATTGTGATTCTATTTATTCAAGGCCGTATAAAATGGTATCTGATTAAATTTATATTATTTAATCCCTTGAAATTCTGAGAAGTTAAAACATAACCAGAAACTCATTCAGAATTTTAATTACAAAAATTTGAACAACTACAATCGAGACAACAAACAAAGGAAATACAATAATTCATATTGCAGTTCTCTTTTAACTATCAAGAGTAACAAGACATTATCACAACACCTTAGGTACAATAATTTTGACTACAGTAAACCCAGGGTATCTGAGTGCAATACATGACAGAAACTTAAATAAAAAATGGAAATTTTAATACTATCAGTCAAAGAGCAATAAATTAAGGTAGACGAACACATGCTTATAATTACAGGTCATAACAAGTTGACAAGTAAATATGCAGTAAAACACACAATCTTGGAGCAAAAATCATCCATATCACAAACACAAAAGTAACATTTTTAAGATTTGTACAGTTCTTTGTATGTCTCATCCCAAAAATAGGCTATCAGATCATTGGCAACAGCAGAGGGAAGATTTTGCAGTCTTAGGGCCACTGATCGGAAGAACAAGTCATTTTCATCATCCTCCCTTATGCTTCGTAGCTCATTGATTAAAACCTCATCTAAACTGCAAGTCACGACAGATCGCCTGGAACTTACACTAGTGACTTTTTGGGAATAATGTGCTTTTTTGTGCTGCTTCACCTGTTCAGCTATTTTTAACTTCATTGCTTCACGCCGCTTGGCAAATTCGACTTGCTTCTTGCTTTTTCTCTTCAGGAACTTTTCTTTCCTTATGTTGTTCTCCTTCTCTTCATTTTTCATGGACAAGTTAACCACTGACTCAACTTCTGTTTCAGATCCATCCATGGCAATGGATGGATTTTTTACTGGAGTGTCTGGAGTGTCTGGATCTGAATCATCTGTATCAATCTCTTCTTCATCATTCCCTTCTGCGTCTTCAGATTCGCTGGTACTGGCCACGGATAGACTTTGCCCCTTAATTAAATGGTGAAGGTTCCCTTCACCAAGGGGATCTTGGGGCACTGCATCGAGGAAGGACATTTCTTTGGCATACTTGAATGGCCTTACTCTATTATTAGCTGCAGCCCCACTTCTTTCCTTCGTTGCTGTCCGCTGTTTATGTTCGCGCTTTCTGCGACAAAGACCATCCCACAGAGAGGCACAGTCGCGAGCTGCAACACATTAACAAAGATAAATATAGGTTAATGGTTTGAGTGGTACAACAAATCTTGTACAAAACTGAAATTTACAAACCTTGAGACCCATAGAAATTAGAAGCAATAGATTCAAAAGCAGCTTCCACTGCTCCACGGTCTTTGTGATCAGGGCGGTTGTGGTCCCAAATAATGGGCATTTTTTGTACATGAAAAATTAGTCCAGGACTGTTCAGATCACCTTTAGGTATTCTCTTGTCACGCTGGCTCCTTTGAGATTGAGACATTTTGATGCTTGGAGAATAACTGCAGTTCTGAAAAAGACAACAAACTCCATTAGGAAGAACGATTATCGACAACATACGTCGAATGATAGTCATGATGACCTGAGGAAGCAACAAGACAACACTTTTAAAAGAACACAAAAGGAAACGTCGTCTGCTAATCTGTTTATGCTGTTTATTTACAAACACCACCGCCATCCGAAACCAACATGGCGTTTGAGAAACAGGTGAGGTTATGTCAGAGGATGGCGCGAATCTACGGTCTACATTTATCAGATAAATCTACATTTATCTGACACATACCCAAGTTCAATGTATACCTCTGAAGAAAAAAATTAGTAAAAATATTAGATTGCGATGGATTAACTCGCGTTGCTGGGAAGCCAGAGTTCAAAAGTGGCCCGTAAGTACGCCCACTGCGTCACAGGTTGCCCGCTACCAAGGCGCTCGGCATTAAACTAATAAATAAGTGAAACAGGATCAGCAGAGTGTACTTACTAGATAGTCCAGTTATCACACGCTTCGCTGGCCGTTGGCCCTAGGTTCCCCGTTCCGTTGGTTTAAATGGTTTAGGCTCAACAACTCTCGGCTCAACGACTCTAGGCTCGACTCCTGCTCGACAACTGAAGGCGTGTTGCGCGCGTTCGAAGTCCGCAACAATCGCCCGCCGGCTAGGCCGCGCTGATCTGATTGGTTGCCTCTCGCGGTAGCTGTAGCGCTGCTGCCAACCTTGCACACCCAATGTCTCCCATTTGTCGACGATGAGTGAACATTATAACAATTCTCGTCATATTTCAGGGAATTATTTAAAATTAAGTATGGTTTTCAATGTGACTTGAAGTCCGGATAAGAAAATGAACCAGAATGACCACAGTCGTGAGTGATGTCTGTGATGTCCTGATGTCTTGTGCAGAGACAAGGGCATCGCACACATCACAGACATCCACATCACCCCGACTCCGAGTCGATTTTGGATGATTCAAGAATATTTTCGGGTATTATTTTAATTCAGCATTTTTTCCAATGCAAGTTTAACTGCAGTGAAGAAAACGAGCCAGAATCGGCCCGGAGTAATGTTGATGTCTGTGATGTGTATGATGTCTTGATGTCCTGATGTCTCCATTGTGGGGCCGCCTTGCGGGACTGACAGGCCAGTCCCAAAAACAGGCTTTTTATCCTTTTTCTACGCAAAAATGCGTCCTTGTGATTGTTTCTCATGACCTAAACTATCTTTGTAAATCAGCGTCACCAATCGAGCTGAAACTATGGAGGATCAACAGACGAAGGCCTTTAAGCTTTAATTTCTGCTTATTTTGATGCGAAAATGCGAATTTGTGTTTTAGGCACTGGTTTCTTGTCACTAGATTCATTTTTGTAAGTAGGTGTTACAAATCAAGCCGAAACTATTCGGGTTTAACAGGCCAGGACCAAAAATGCGCTTTTCAGACCATCTATAAAATAAAATGCGACTTTCTGTGTGAAGCCCTTGTGTCTTATGGATTGAATTGTTTTTTAAGTCAGTGTCACATATCGAGCTAAAGCTGAGCGATATCACGATGCTTGGTCTTAAATTATGCTCTTTGGCATAAATCAATCCAAAAATAAGATTTTGTGTTTCGGCTCGTCATATCTTGTGACTCGAGAATACTCTTTTAGAGTTCCTGATTTAAATCGAGCTAAAACTGTGGACAATCACGACAAAAGGCCAAGAAACACTAACTGCTGATTATTATATTCGAAAATGCGACTTTGTTTTGCAGGCTTTTGAGTTTCGTTTTAAAACATTATCCTTTGTAGTCTCTCGCACCAATCATGCTTAAACTATAAGAGTCCAACAGGCAAGGCCCAAAAACACACTTTATAACTTATTTCTATGGGAAAATGCGAATTTGTGTTTAAGGCACTGGTTTCTTGTAATAAAGGATAATCTTTTGAAGTCTCTGTCACCAATCGAGCTGCCACTGTGCGGGACCATCAGGCCATTTCAAAAAACACGCCTTTTAGCTTTTTTCTATCTGAAAATGTGTCTTTGTGCTTGAGGCACCCGGTTTTTTTGACATGAATTACCTTCGCAAGTTGTCACCTATCGAGCTGCAACTATGCGGGATCAACAGGCGAGGCAACAAACCTTGAATTTCTGCTTATTTCGATGCGAAAATGCGACTGTGTGTTTTAGGCACTGGTTCTTTGTGACGAGATTTATCTTTGCAAGTAGGTGTTACAATGAAATGTCTTTTACAGTCAGTGTCACAAATCGTGCTCAATCTGTGGGTTATCACAATGCTTGGTCTTAAAATATGCTTTTTGGCATGAATCATTGCGAAAATGCGATTTTGTGTTGAAGCACCTTTGTCTTTCGATTAATGATTACCTTTCTAGTCCATGTCACCAATTAAGCTAAAACTATGCGGGACTAACAAGCCAGGCCAAAAAACACGCTTTTTACCTTTTTCTATGCGAAAATGCGAATTTGTGTTTAAGGCACTGGTTTCTTGCAATAAAGGATAATCTTTTGAAGTCTCTGTCACCAATCGAGCTGCCACTGTGCGGGACCATCAGGCCATTTCAAAAAACACGCCTTTTAGCTTATTTCAATCTGAAAATGCGTCTTTGTGCTTGAGGCACCTGTTTCTTTTGACATGAATTACCTTCGCAAGTTGTTGTCACCTATCGAGCTGCAACTATGCGGGATCAACAGGCGAGGCCATAAACCTTGAATTTCTGCTTATTTCGATGCGAAAATGTGACTGTGTGTTTTAGGCACTGGTTCTTTGTGACAAGATTTATCTTTGTAAGTAGGTGTTACAAATCAAAGCCAAAACTATGCGGGGTCAACAGGCCAGGCCTAAAAAGACGCTTTTCAGCTCATTGCTAAAGGAAAATGCAACTTTGTGTTTTTGGCACTTGTGTCTTGTGGTTTGAAATGTCTTTTACAGTCAGTGTTACAAATCGAGCTCAAACTGTGGGTTATCACAATGCTTGGTCTTAAAATATGCTTTTTGGCATGAATCAATGCGAAAATGCGATTTTGTGTTGATGCACTTGTGTCTTGTGATTAATGATTACATTTCTAGTCTATGTCACCAATTAAACTAAAACTATGCGGGACCGACAAGCCAGGCCAAAAAACACGCTTTTGAGCTGATTTCCAGGACGAAATGCGTCTTTGTGGTGGAGGCAGTTAAATCTTGAGACATGAATTATCGTTATGAATCGGTGTCGTCATTCAAGCTAAAACAATGCGGGACTAACAGGCCAGTCCCAAAAACAGGCTTTTTAGCCTTTTTCTACGCAAAAATGCGTCCTTGTGATTGTTTCTCATGACCTAAACTATCTTTGTAAATCAGCGTCACCAATCGAGCTGAAACTATGGAGGATCAACAGACGAAGGCCTTTAAGCTTTAATTTCTGCTTATTTTGATGCGAAAATGCGAATTTGTGTTTTAGGCACTGGTTTCTTGTCACTAGATTCATCTTTGTAAGTAGTTGTTACAAATCAAGCCGAAACTATACGGGATCAACAGGCCAGGCCCAAAAATGCGCTTTTAAGACCATCTAAAAAATAAAATGCGACTTTCTGAGTGAAGCCCTTGTGTCTTATGGATTGCATTCTTTTTTAAGTCAGTGTCACATATCGAGCTAAAGCTGAGCGATATCACGACGCTTGGTCTTAAATTGTGCTCTTTGGCATAATGCAAAAATAAGATTTTGTGTTTCGGCTCGTCATATCTTGTGACTCGAGAATACTCTTTTAGAGTTCCTGTTTCAAATCGAGCTAAAACTGTAGACAATCACGACATAAGGCAAAGAAACACTAACTGCTGCTTATTATATTCGAAAATGCGACTTTGTTTTGCAGGCTATTGTGTATCGTTTTAAACCATTATCCTTTGTAGTCTTTCGCACCAATCAAGCTTAAACTATAAGGGTGCAACAGGCAAGGCGCTTTATAACTTATTTCTATGGGAAAATACGACTTTGTGTTTAAGGCACTGGTTTCTTGCAATAAAGGATAATCTTTTGAAGTCTCTGTCACAAATCGAGCTGCCACTGTGCGGGACCATCAGGACATTTCAAAAAACACGCCTTTTAGCTTATTTCTTTCTGAAAATGCGTCTTTGAACTTGAGGCAACTAGCTGTTGCAAAGCAAGGATAATCAGGATAATCTTTTATAGTCTCTGTCACCAATCGATCCAAAACTGTGCAAGACCAACAGGCCAGTCCAAAAAAGCACGCTTTTTAGCTTATTTCTTTGCGAAAATGCGATTTTGTGTTTGAGGCACCCGGTTTTTTGACATGAATTACCTTCGCAAGTTGTCACCTATCGAGCTGCAACTATGCGGGATCAACAGGCGAGGCCATAAACCTTGACTTTCTGCTTATTTCGATGCGAAAATGTGACAAGATTTATCTTTGTAAGTAGGTGTTACAAATCAAAGCCAAAACTATGCGGGGTCAACAGGCCAGGCCTAAAAAGACGCTTTTCAGCTCATTGCTAAAGGAAAATGCAACTTTGTGTTTTTGGCACTTGTGTCTTGTGGTTTGAAATGTCTTTTACAGTCAGTGTTACAAATCGAGCTCAAACTGTGGGTTATCACAATGCTTGGTCTTAAAATATGCTTTTTGGCATGAATCAATGCGAAAATGCGATTTTGTGTTGATGCACTTGTGTCTTGTGATTAATGATTACATTTCTAGTCTATGTCACCAATTAAACTAAAACTATGCGGGACCGACAAGCCAGGCCAAAAAACACGCTTTTGAGCTGATTTCTAGGACGAGATGCGTCTTTGTGGTGGAGGCAGTTAAATCTTGTGACATGAATTATCGTTATGAATTGGTGTCGTCAATCAAGCTGAAACAATGCGGGACTAACAGGCCAGTCCCAAAAACAGGCTTTTTATCCTTTTTCTACGCAAAAATGCGTCCTTGTGATTGTTTCTCATGACCTAAACTATCTTTGTAAATCAGCGTCACCAATCGAGCTGAAACTATGGAGGATCAACAGACGAAGGCCTTTAAGCTTTAATTTCTGCTTATTTTGATGCGAAAATGCGAATTTGTGTTTTAGGCACTGGTTTCTTGTCACTAGATTCATTTTTGTAAGTAGGTGTTACAAATCAAGCCGAAACTATACGGGATCAACAGGCCAGGACCAAAAATGCGCTTTTCAGACCATCTATAAAATAAAATGCGACTTTCTGTGTGAAGCCCTTGTGTCTTATGGATTGAATTGTTTTTTAAGTCAGTGTCACATATCGAGCTAAAGCTGAGCGATATCACGATGCTTGGTCTTAAATTATGCTCTTTGGCATAAATCAATCCAAAAATAAGATTTTGTGTTTCGGCTCGTCATATCTTGTGACTCGAGAATACTCTTTTAGAGTTCCTGATTTAAATCGAGCTTAAACTGTGGACAATCACGACAAAAGGCCAAGAAACACTAACTGCTGCTTATTATATTCGAAAATGCGACTTTGTTTTGCAGGCTTTTGAGTTTCGTTTTAAACCATTATCCTTTGTAGTCTCTCGCACCAATCATGCTTAAACTATAAGAGTCCAACAGGCAAGGCCCAAAAACACACTTTATAACTTATTTCTATGCGAAAATGCGAATTTGTGTTTAAGGCACTGGTTTCTTGCAATAAAGGATAATCTTTTGAAGTTTCTGTCACTAATCGAGCTGCCACTGTGCGGGACCATCAGGCCATTTCAAAAAACACGCCTTTTAGCTTATTTCTATCTGAAAATGCGTCTTTGAACTTGAGGCAACTAGCTGTTGCAAAGCAAGGATAATCAGGATAATCTTTTATAGTCTCTGTCACCAATCGATCCAAAACTGTGCAAGACCAACAGGCCAGTCCAAAAAAGCACGCTTTTTAGCTTATTTCTTTGCGAAATTGCGATTTTGTGTTTGAGGCACCCGGTTTTTTGACATGAATTACCTTCGCAAGTTGTCACCTATCGAGCTGCAACTATGCGGGATCAACAGGCGAGGCCATAAACCTTGACTTTCTGCTTATTTCGATGCGAAAATGTGACAAGATTTATCTTTGTAAGTAGGTGTTACAAATCAAAGCCAAAACTATGCGGGGTCAACAGGCCAGGCCTAAAAAGACGCTTTTCAGCTCATTGCTAAAGGAAAATGCAACTTTGTGTTTTTGGCACTTGTGTCTCGTGGTTTGAAATGTCTTTTACAGTCAGTGTTTCAAATCGAGCTCAAACTGTGGGTTATCACAATGCTTGGTCTTAAAATATGCTTTTTGGCATGAATCAATGCGAAAATGCAATTTTGTGTTGATGCACTTGTGTCTTGTGATTAATGATTACATTTCTAGTCTATGTCACCAATTAAACTAAAACTATGCGGGACTGACAAGCCAGGCCAAAAAACACGCTTTTGAGCTGATTTCCAGGACCAAATGCGTCTTTGTTGTGGAGGCAGTTAAATCTTGTGACATGAATTATCGTTATGAATCGGTGTCGTCAATCAAGCTGAAACAATGCGGGACTAACAGGCCAGTCTTAAAAACAGGCTTTTTATCCTTTTTCTACGCAAAAATGCGTCCTTGTGATTGTTTCTCATGACCTAAACTATCTTTGTAAATCAGCGTCACCAATCGAGCTGAAACTATGAAGGATCAACAGACGAAGGCATTTAAGCTTTAATTTATGCTTATTTTGATGCGAAAATGCGAATTTGTGTTTTAGGCACTGGTTTCTTGTCACTAGATTCATTTTTGTATGTAGGTGTTACAAATCAAGCCGAAACTATACGGGATCAATAGGCCAGGCCCAAAAATGCGCTTTTCAGACCATCTATTAAATAAAATTCGACTTTCTGTGTTAAGCCCTTGTGTCTTATAGATTGCATTGTTTTTGAAGTCAGTGTCACATATCGAGCTAAAGCTGAGCGATATCACGATGCTTGGTCTTAAATTATTCTCTTTGGCGTAAATCTATCCAAAAATAGAATTTTGTGTTTCGGCTCGTCATATCTTGTGACTCGAGAATACTCTTTTAGAGTTCCTGATTTAAATCGAGCTTAAACTGTGGACAATCACGACAAAAGGCCAAGAAACACTAACTGCTGCTTATTATATTCGAAAATGCGACTTTGTTTTGCAGGCTTTTGAGTTTCGTTTTAAACCATTATCCTTTGTAGTGTCTCGCACCAATCAGGCTTAAAGTATAAGGGTCCAACAGGCAAGGCCCAAAAACACGCTTTTTTACTTGTTTCTATGGAAAAATGCGACTTTGTGTTTAAGGCACTGGTTTCTTGTGATAAAGGATAATTTTTTGTTGTCTCTGTCACCAATCGAGGTGCCACTGTGCGGGACCAACAGGCCAGTTCAAAAAACAAGTCTTTTAGCTCATTTTGATGCGAAAATGCGTTTTTGTGGTTGAGGCACCTGTTTGTTTTGACACGGATTACCGTCGCAAGTTGTTGTCACCAATCGAGCTGCAACTATGCGGGATCAACAGGCGAGGCCATACACCTTGAATTTCTGCTTATTTCAATGCGAAAATGAGACTTTGTGTTTTAAGCACTGGTTCTTTGTGACAAGATTTATCTTTGTAAGTAGGTGTTACAAATCAAAGCCAAAACTATGCGGGATCAACAGGCCAGGCCTAAAAAGACGCTTTTCAGCTCATTGCTAAAAGAAAATGCAACTTTGTGTTTAAGGCACTTTTGTCTTGTGGTTTGAAATGTCTTTTGCAGTCAGTGTTACAAATCGAGCTCAAACTCTGGGTTATCACAATGCTTGGTCTTAAAATATGCTTTTGTGTTTCGGCTCGTCATATCTTGTGACTCGAGAACACTCAAGACGAAATAGCCTCCAAAACAAAATAGCATTTTCGCATTGAAAAAAGCAGAAGTAAGTGATTCTAGGCCTTGAGTTGTGATTGTCGACAGTTTTAGCTCGATTGGAAACAGTAACTCTATAAGAGTATTCTTGAGTCACAAGATATGACTAGCCGAAACACAAAATCTTATTTTCGCATTGATTTATGCCAAAAAGCATAATTTAAAACTAAGCATTGTAATATGGCACAGTTTTAGCTCGATTTGTGACACTGACTTTAAATAAACAATTTAAACCACAAGAAACAAGTGCTTTAACAGAAAATCGCATTTTCTTTTAGAGATGAGCTAAAAAGCGTATTTTTGGGCCTGGACTGTTGATCCCGCTTAGTTTCGACTTGATTTGTAACACCTACATAGAAAGATAAATCTTGTCACAAGATACCAAAGCCTAAAACACAATATCTCATTTTCGCATCGAAATAAGCAGAAATTCAAGCTTTAAGGCCTAGCCTGTTGTTCCCGCATTGTTGCAGCTCAATTCGTGACACCGACTTACAAAGATAGGTTAGGTCATAAGAAACTAGTGCCTAAACCACAAAGACGCATTTTTGCCTAGAAAAAGGCTGAAAAACCTGTTTTTGGGCCTGGCCTGTTGGTACCACATAGTTTCAGCTTGATTGGCGACACCGACTTATAAAGATAATTCATGTCACAAGATTCAGGTTCCTCTACCACAACGACGCATTTTTGCCTAGAAATAAGCTGAAAAGCGAGTTTTTCGGCCTGATCTGTCGGTCCCGCATAGTTTTAGGTTAATTGGTGACAAAGACTACCAGGTGGGTCACGGACCCGGTGAGAAATGGTTACTATGCAACCCGCTTGGAGCCCTGCATCCGGGCTTGCCTATGCCGCAGTGGGCGGGCGCACGGCAGGGCTAGGGTGGCCACCCTCCTGTTACGTTCAACTCGCGCAGTCGGACCGCGGACACCACGCGGCCTCCGCGGCCGTCGCGAGGCCCCCCGCGGACACCGCGACGACCACGGCAGGCCTCTCGCGGACTCTCGCAGCAGTGGTCGTCGCGGTGTCCACGGGGGACGTCGCGACGGCCGCGAGAGTTCGCGTGAGGCCCGCCGTGGTCGTCGCGGTGTCCGCGGGGGGCCTTGCGACGGCCGCGGAGGCCTCGTGGTGTCCGCGGTCCGACTGCGCGAGTTGAACGTAACTGGACTTGATGGGTGGCCACCCTAGCCCTGCCGTGCGCCCGCCCACTGCAGCATAGGCAAGCCCGGATGCAGGGCTCCAAGCGTGTTGCATAGTATCCATCTCTCACGGGGTCCGTGACCCACCTGGTACAAAGGTTATCAATAATAATAAGATACAGATACTATTTTCGCATTCATTCTTGCCAAAAAGCATAATTAAGACCAAGCAGTGTGATCTCGCACAGTCTCAGCTCAATTTGTGACACTGACTCTCAAAGACAATTCAAACCACAAACACAAAGTCGCATTTTCCTTTAGAAATGAGCTGAACAGCGTGTTTTTGGGTCTTGCCTGTTGATCCCGCATAGTTTCGGCTTATTTGTAAAATGCTTACAAAGTTAAATCTTGTCACAAGAAACCAGGGCCTCAAACAGAAAGTCGCGTTTTCGCACCGAAATAAGCAGAAATTCGAGGTTAAAAGCCTCGCTAGTTTATCCCGCACAGTTGCATCTCGGTTAGTGACGACGACTTGCAAACATAATTCAAGTCAATAGAAACAAGTGTCTCAACCACAAAGACTCACTTTCGCACATAAATTATCTAAAAAAAAGTGTTTTTTGGACTGGCCTGTTGGTTTCGCATAGTTTTAGCTTCATTGGTGACAGAGACTACAAAAGATTATCCTGAATAACCTTGATTTCTAACACCTACCTACAAAGATAAATCTTGTCACAAAAAACCAGTGCCGTTAACACAAAGTCGCATTTTCACATTAAAATAGGCAGAAATTAAAGGTTTAAGGCCTCGTTATTTGATTCCGCACAGTTTCAGCTTGATTGGCGACACCGGCATACAAAGATAATACATGTCACAAGATTCGTGTGCCTCAACCACAATGACGCATTTTCGCCTACAAAAAAGCTGAAAAGCGTCTTTTTGGCTTGACCTGTTGGCGGCGCATAGTTTTAGCTCGCATGGTGACAAAAACTACAAAAAAAAGCATTAATCACAAGACACAATAGCCTTCAACACAAAATCACATTTTCGCACTCATTGGTGCCAAAAGGCATAATTTAAGCCCAAGCATTGTGATAACGCACAGTTTTAGCTCGATTTGTGACACTGACTCTTGAAGACAATACAAACCACGAGAAACAAGTGCCTCAAACACAAAGTCGCATTTTCTTGTAGAAATGAGCTAAAAAGCGTGTTTTTGGGCCTGGCCTGTTGATTCCGCGTAGTTTCAGCTCGATTGGTGACATTTTTGCATTGAAAAAGCATTAATTCAATTTTTAAGGCCTCGCCTATTGTACCCCTCATTGTTTCAGCTCGATTGGTGTCACCGTCTTGCAAAGCTAATTCATGTCAAAAGAAGCAAGTGCCTTAACAACAAAAAGGCATTTTCGCATAGAAATAAGCTAAAAAGCGTGTTTTTAGGCCTTGCCTGTAGGTCTCGCGTAGTTAAAGCCTGATTGGTGACAAAGACAAAAAAAGATAATCTTTTATTCCACGAAACATGTGCCTTAAACACAACGTCGCATTTTCGCATAGAAATAGACAGAAACTTAAAGTTTAAGGCCTCACGTGTTGATCCCGCACAGTTTTAGCTTGATTCGTGACACTGGCTTGCAAAGATTACTCACGTAAAAAGAAACAAGTGCCTGAACCACAAAGACGCATTTTCGCATAGGAATAAGCTACAAAGCGTGTTTTTGGTCCTGGCCTTTTCGTCCCGCATTGTTTCATCTCGATTAGTGACAGAGACTGCAACTAATAATCTCTTATAACAAGACAAAATAGCCTCCAAAACAAAATAGCATTTTCGTATTGAAAAAAGCAGAAGTAAGTGATTCTAGGCCTTGAGTTGTGATTGTTGACAGTTTTAGCTCGATTGGAAACAGTAACTCTATAAGAGTATTCTTGAGTCACAAGATATGACTAGCCGAAACACAAATCTTATTTTCGCATTGATTTATGCCAAAAAGCATAATTTAAGACTAAGCATTGTAATATCGCACAGTTTTAGCTCGATTTGTGACACTGACTTTAAATAAACAATTTAAACCACAAGAAACAAGTGCTTTAACAGAAAATCGCATTTTCTTTTAGAGATGAGCTAAAAAGCGTATTTTTGGGCCTGGACTGTTGATCCCGCTTAGTTTCGACTTGATTTGTAACACCTACATAGAAAGATAAATCTTGTCACAAGATACCAGTGCCTAGCCCTGCCGTGCGCCCGCCCACTGCAGCATGGGCAAGCCCGGATGCAGGGCTCCAAGCGTGTTGCATAGTATCCATCTCTCACGGGGTCCGTGACCCACCTGGTACAAAGGTTATCAATAATAATAAGATACAGTTACAATAACACAAAATACTATTTTTGCATTCATTCTTGCCGAAAAGCATAATTAAGACCAAGCAGTGTGATCTCGCACAGTCTCAGCTCAATTTGTGACACTGACTCTCAAAGACAATTCAAACCACAAACACAAAGTCGCATTTTCCTTTAGAAATGAGCTGAACAGCGTGTTTTTGGGTCTTGCCTGTTGATCCCGCATAGTTTCGGCTTCTTTGTAAAATGCTTACAAAGTTAAATCTTGTCACAAGAAACCAGGGCCTCAAACAGAAAGTCGCGTTTTCGCACCGAAATAAGCAGAAATTCGAGGTTAAAAGCCTCGCTAGTTTATCCCGCACAGTTGCATCTCGGTTAGTGACGACGACTTGCAAACATAATTCAAGTTAATAGAAACAAGGGTCTCAACCACAAAGACTCACTTCTTGACTGCATGGCACTGCATGACAGCGTGACACTGCGTGACAGCGTGACACTGCGTGACAGCGTGCCACTACGTAACAGCGTGACACTGGATCAAGCTTAAACAGTGCGGGAGCTATACGCGAGGCCTTAAATCTTAAATTTCCGTCTATTTCTATGCGCAAATGCGACGTTGTGTTTAAGGCACTTGTTTCGGGGAATAAAAGATTACTTTTTTTTTGTCTTTGTCACCAATCTGGCTTTAACTACGCAAGACCTACAGGCAAGGCCTAAAAACACGCTTTTAAGCTTATTTCTATGCGAAAATGCCTTTTTGTTGTTAAGGCACTTGCTTCTTTTGACATGAATTAGCTTTGCAAGTCGGTGACACCAATCGAGCTGAAACAATGGGGGGTACAATAGGCGAGGCCTTAAAAATTGAATTTATGCTTTTTTTCAATGCAAAAATGTCACCAATCGAGCTAAAACTACGCGGAATCAACAGGCCAGGCCCAAAAACACGCTTTTTAGCTCATTTCTACAAGAAAATGCGACTTTGTGTTTGAGGCACTTGTGTCTCGTGGTTTGTATTGTCTTCAAAAGTCAGTGTCACAAATCGAGCTAAAACTGTGCGTTATCACAATGCTTGGGCTTAAATTATGCCTTTTGGCACCAATGAGTGCGAAAATGTGATTTTGTGTTGAAGGCTATTGTGTCTTGTGATAAATGCTTTTTTTGTAGTTTTTGTCACCATGCAAGCTAAAACTATGCGCCGCCAACAGGTCAAGCCAAAAGGACGCTTTTCAGCTTTTTTGTAGGCGAAAATGCGTCTTTGTGGATTGAGGCACATGAATCTCGTGACACGAATCATCTTTGTATGCCGGTGTCGCCAATCAAGCTGAAACTGTGCGGAATCAAATAACGAGGCCTTAAACCTCTAATTTCTGCCTATTTTAATGTGAAAATGCGACTTTGTGTTAACGGCACTGGTTTTTTTTGTGACAAGATTTATCTTTGTAGGTAGGTGTTAGAAACTAAGGGTATTCAGGATAATCTTTTGTAGTCTCTGTCACCAATGAAGCTAAAACTATGCGAAACCAACAGGCCAGTCCAAAAAACACGTTTTTTAGATAATTTATGTGCGAAAGTGAGTCTTTGTGGTTGAGACACTTGTTTCTATTGACTTGAATTATGTTTGCAAGTCGTCGTCACTAACCGAGATGCAACTGTGCGGGATAAACTAGCGAGGCTTTTAACCTCGAATTTCTGCTTATTTCGGTGCGAAAACGCGACTTTCTGTTTGAGGCCCTGGTTTCTTGTGACAAGATTTAACTTTGTAAGCATTTTACAAAGAAGCCGAAACTATGCGGGATCAACAGGCAAGACCCAAAAACACGCTGTTCAGCTCATTTCTAAAGGAAAATGCGACTTTGTGTTTGTGGTTTGAATTGTCTTTGAAAGTCAGTGTCACAAATTGAGCCGAGACTGTGCGAGATCACACTGCTTGGTCTTAATTATGCTTTTTGGCAAGAATGAATGCGAAAATAGTATCTGTATCTTATTATTATTGATAACCTTTGTACCAGGTGGGTCACGGACCCCGTGAGAGATGGATACTATGCAACACGCTTGGAGCCCTGCATCCGGGCTTGCCTATGCTGCAGTGGGCGGGCGCACGGCAGGGCTAGGGTGGCCACCCATCAAGTCCAGTTACGTTCAACTCGCGCAGTCGGACCGCGGACACCACGAGGCCTCCGCGGCCGTCGCAAGGCCCCCCGCGGACACCGCGACGACCACAGCAGGCCTCTCGCGAACTCTCGCGGCCGTCGCGACGCTCCCCGCGGACATCGCGACGACCACTGCTGCGAGAGTCCGCGAGAGGCCTGCCGTGGTCGTCGCGGTGTCCGCGGGGGGCCTCGCGACGGCCGCGGAGGCCGCGTGGTGTCCGCGGTCCGACTGCGCGAGTTGAACGTAACAGGAGGGTGGCCACCCTAGCCCTGCCGTGCGCCCGCCCACTGCGGCATAGGCAAGCCCGGATGCAGGGCTCCAAGCGGGTTGCATAGTAACCATTTCTCACCGGGTCCGTGACCCACCTGGTAGTCTTTGTCACCAATTAACCTAAAACTATGCGGGACCGACAGATCAGGCCGAAAAACTCGCTTTTCAGCTTATTTCTAGGCAAAAATGCGTCGTTGTGGTAGAGGAACCTGAATCTTGTGACATGAATTATCTTTATAAGTCGGTGTCGCCAATCAAGCTGAAACTATGTGGTACCAACAGGCCAGGCCCAAAAACAGGTTTTTCAGCCTTTTTCTAGGCAAAAATGCGTCTTTGTGGTTTAGGCACTTGTTTCTTATGACCTAACCTATCTTTGTAAGTCGGTGTCACGAATCGAGCTGCAACAATGCGGGACCAACAGGCTAGGCCTTAAAGCTTGAATTTCTGTTTATTTCGATGCCAAAATGAGATATTGTGTTTTAGGCACTGGTTTCTTGTGACAAGATTTATCTTTTTATGTAGGTGTTACAAATCAAGCCGAAACTATGCGGGATCAACAGGCCAGGCCCAAAAATACGCTTTTTAGCTCATCTCTAAAAGAAAATGCGACTTTCTGTTAAAGCACTTGTGTCTTGTGGTTTAAATTGTTTATTTAAAGTCAGTGTCACAAATCGAGCTAAAACTGTGCGATATTACAATGCTTAGTCTTAAATTATGCTTTTTGGCATAAATCAATGCGAAAATAAGATTTTGTGTTTCGGCTAGTCATATCTTGTGACTCAAGAATACTCTTATAGAGTTACTGTTTCCAATCGAGCTAAAACTGTCGACAATCACAACTCAAGGCCTAGAATCACTTACTTCTGCTTTTTTCAATACGAAAATGCTATTTTGTTTTGGAGGCTATTTTGTCTTGTTATAAGAGATTATTAGTTGCAGTCTCTGTCACTAATCGAGATGAAACAATGCGGGACGAAAAGGCCAGGACCAAAAACACGCTTTGTAGCTTATTCCTATGCGAAAATGCGTCTTTGTGGTTCAGGCACTTGTTTCTTTTTACGTGAGTAATCTTCGCAAGCCAGTGTCACAATTCAAGCTTAAACTGTGCGGGAGCAAAACGCGAGGCCTTTAATCTTAAATTTCGGTCTATTTCTATGCGAAAATGCGATTTTGTGTTTAAGGCACTGGTTTCTTGTGATGAAGGATAATCTTTTGTAGTCTTTATCACTAATCAGACTTAAACTACGCGGCACCTACACGCTTTTTAGCTTATTTCTAAGCGAAAATGCCTTTTTGTGGTTAAGGCACTTGCTTCCTTTGACATGAAATGGCTTTTCAAGTCAGTGACACCAATCGAGCTGAAACAATGGGGGGTACAATAGGCGAGGCCTTAAAAATTGAATTTCTGCTTCTTTCGATGCGATAATGCGACTTTGCTATAAAGGCACTGGTTTCTTGTGACGAGATATATCTTTGTAAGGAGGTGTTTCAAATCAAGCCAAACGATGCGGGATCAACAGGCGAGGCCTATAACCTTGAGTTTCTGCTTTTTTCGATGCGAAACTGCAACTTTGTGTTTTAAACGCTGGTTCTTTGTGATAAAGGATAATCTTTTGTGGTCTTTGTCACCAATCAAGCTCAAACTGTAAGATATCAATAGGCGAGGCCTTAATCCTTGAATTTCCGCTTTTTCAATGGTAAAATGTCAACAATCGGGCTGAAACTACGCGGAATCATCAGGCAAGGCCCAAACACATGCTTTTCAGCTCATTTCTACAAGAAAATGCGACTTTGTGTTTGAGGCACTTGTGTCTCGTGGTTTGTATTGTCTTCAAAAGTCAGTGTCACAAATCGAGCTAAAACTGTGCGTTATCACAATGCTTGGGCTTAAATTATGCCTTTTGGCACCAATGAGTGCGAAAATGTGATTTTGTGTTGAAGGCTATTGTGTCTTGTGATTAATGCTTTTTTTTGTAGTTTTTGTCACCATGCGAGCTAAAACTATGCGCCGCCAACAGGTCAAGCCAAAAAGACGCTTTTCAGCTTTTTTGTAGGCGAAAATGCGTCTTTGTGGTTGAGGCACATGAATCTCGTGACACGAATCATCTTTGTATGCCGGTGTCGCCAATCAAGCTGGAACTGTGCGGAATCAAATAACGAGGCCTTAAACCTCTAATTTCTGCCTATTTTAATGTGAAAATGCGACTTTGTGTTAACGGCACTGGTTTTTTTTGTGACAAGATTTATCTTTGTAGGTAGGTGCTAGAAATCAAGGTTATTCAGGATAATCTTTTGTAGTCTCTGTCACCAATGAAGCTAAAACTATGCGAAACCAACAGGCCAGTCCAAAAAACACGTTTTTTAGATAATTTATGTGCGAAAGTGAGTCTTTGTGGTTGAGACACTTGTTTCTATTGACTTGAATTATGTTTGCAAGTCGTCGTCACTAACCGAGATGCAACTGTGCGGGATAAACTAGCGAGGCTTTTAACCTCGAATTTCTGCTTATTTCGGTGCGAAAACGCGACTTTCTGTTTGAGGCCCTGGTTTCTTGTGACAAGATTTAACTTTGTAAGCATTTTACAAAGAAGCCGAAACTATGCGGGATCAACAGGCAAGACCCAAAAACACGCTGTTCAGCTCATTTCTAAAGGAAAATGCGACTTTGTGTTTGTGGTTTGAATTGTCTTTGAAAGTCAGTGTCACAAATTGAGCCGAGACTGTGCGAGATCACACTGCTTGGTCTTAATTATGCTTTTTGGCAAGAATGAATGCGAAAATAGTATCTGTATCTTATTATTATTGATAACCTTTGTACCAGGTGGGTCACGGACCCCGTGAGAGATGGATACTATGCAACACGCTTGGAGCCCTGCATCCGGGCTTGCCTATGCTGCAGTGGGCGGGCGCACGGCAGGGCTAGGGTGGCCACCCATCAAGTCCAGTTACGTTCAACTCGCGCAGTCGGACCGCGGACACCACGAGGCCTCCGCGGCCGTCGCAAGGCCCCCCGCGGACACCGCGACGACCACGGCGGGCCTCACGCGAACTCTCGCGG
This sequence comes from Stenchaetothrips biformis, assembly GCA_030522485.1. Lineage (NCBI taxonomy): Eukaryota > Metazoa > Arthropoda > Insecta > Thysanoptera > Thripidae > Stenchaetothrips > Stenchaetothrips biformis. The sequence continues at coordinate 670,408 of CM060095.1, read as the reverse complement.
CCGTCGCGGCGCTCCCCGCGGACATCGCGACGACCACTGCTGCGAGAGTCCGCGAGAGGCCTGCCGTGGTCGTCGCGGTGTCCGCGGGGGGCCTCGCGACGGCCGCGGAGGCCGCGTGGTGTCCGCGGTCCGACTGCGCGAGTTGAACGTAACAGGAGGGTGGCCACCCTAGCCCTGCCGTGCGCCCGCCCACTGCGGCATAGGCAAGCCCGGATGCAGGGCTCCAAGCGGGTTGCATAGTAACCATTTCTCACCGGGTCCGTGACCCACCTGGTAGTCTCTGTCACCAATTAACCTAAAACTTTGCGGGACCGACAGATCAGGCCGAAAAACTCGCTTTTCAGCTTATTTCTAGGCAAAAATGCGTCGTTGTGGTAGAGGAACCTGAATCTTGTGACATGAATTATCTTTATAAGTCGGTGTCGCCAATCAAGCTGAAACTATGTGGTACCAACAGGCCAGGCCCAAAAACAGGTTTTTCAGCCTTTTTCTAGGCAAAAATGCGTCTTTGTGGTTTAGGCACTTGTTTCTTATGACCTAACCTATCTTTGTAAGTCGGTGTCACGAATCGAGCTGCAACAATGCGGGACCAACAGGCTAGGCCTTAAAGCTTGAATTTCTGCTTATTTCGATGCCAAAATGAGATATTGTGTTTTAGGCACTGGTTTCTTGTGACAAGATTTATCTTTTTATGTAGGTGTTACAAATCAAGCCGAAACTATGCGGGATCAACAGGCCAGGCCCAAAAATACGCTTTTTAGCTCATCTCTAAAAGAAAATGCGACTTTCTGTTAAAGCACTTGTGTCTTGTGGTTTAAATTGTTTATTTAAAGTCAGTGTCACAAATCGAGCTAAAACTGTGCGATATTACAATGCTTAGTCTTAAATTATGCTTTTTGGCATAAATCAATGCGAAAATAAGATTTTGTGTTTCGGCTAGTCATATCTTGTGACTCAAGAATACTCTTATAGAGTTACTGTTTCCAATCGAGCTAAAACTGTCGACAATCACAACTCAAGGCCTAGAATCACTTACTTCTGCTTTTTTCAATACGAAAATGCTATTTTGTTTTGGAGGCTATTTCGTCTTGTTATAAAAGATTATTAGTTGCAGTCTCTGTCACTAATCGAGATGAAACAATGCGGCACCAAAAGGCCAGGACCAAAAACACGCTTTGTAGCTTATTCCTATGCGAAAATGCGTCTTTGTGGTTCAGGCACTTGTTTCTTTTTACGTGAGTAATCTTCGCAAGCCAGTGTCACAATTCAAGCTTAAACTGTGCGGGAGCTATACGCGAGGCCTTTAATCTTAAATTTCGGTCTATTTCTATGCGAAAATGCGATTTTGTGTTTAAGGCACTGGTTTCTTGTGATGAAGGATAATCTTTTGTAGTCTTTATCACTAATCAGACTTAAACTACGCGGCACCTACACGCTTTTTAGCTTATTTCTAAGCGAAAATGCCTTTTTGTGGTTAAGGCACTTGCTTCCTTTGACATGAATTGGCTTTGCAAGTCAGTGACACCAATCGAGCTGAAACAATGGGGGGTACAATAGGCGAGGCCTTAAAAATTGAATTTCTGCTTCTTTCGATGCGATAATGCGACTTTGCTATAAAGGCACTGGTTTCTTGTGACAAGATATATCTTTGTAAGAAGGTGTTTCAAATCAAGCCAAACGATGCGGGATCAACAGGCGCGGCCTATAACCTTGAGTTTCTGCTTTTTTCGATGCGAAACTGCAACTTTGTGTTTTAAACGCTGGTTCTTTGTGATAAAGGATAATCTTTTGTGGTCTTTGTCACCAATCAAGCTCAAACTGTAAGATATCAATAGGCGAGGCCTTAATCCTTGAATTTCCGCTTTTTCAATGCTAAAATGTCAACAATCGGGCTAAAACTACGCGGAATCAACAGGCAAGGCCCAAACACATGCTTTTCAGCTCATTTCTACAAGAAAATGCGACTTTGTGTTTGAGGCACTTGTGTCTCGTGGTTTGTATTGTCTTCAAAAGTCAGTGTCACAAATCGAGCTAAAACTGTGCGTTATCACAATGCTTGGGCTTAAATTATGCCTTTTGGCACCAATGAGTGCGAAAATGTGATTTTGTGTTGAAGGCTATTGTGTCTTGTGATTAATGCTTTTTTTTGTAGTTTTTGTCACCATGCGAGCTAAAACTATGCGCCGCCAACAGGTCAAGCCAAAAAGACGCTTTTCAGCTTTTTTGTAGGCGAAAATGCGTCTTTGTGGTTGAGGCACATGAATCTCGTGACACGAATCATCTTTGTATGCCGGTGTCGCCAATCAAGCTGAAACTGTGCGGAATCAAATAACGAGGCCTTAAACCTCTAATTTCTGCCTATTTTAATGTGAAAATGCGACTTTGTGTTAACGGCACTGGTTTTTTGTGACAAGATTTATCTTTGTAGGTAGGTGCTAGAAATCAAGGTTATTCAGGATAATCTTTTGTAGTCTCTGTCACCAATGAAGCTAAAACTATGCGAAACCAACAGGCCAGTCCAAAAAACACGTTTTTTAGATAATTTATGTGCGAAAGTGAGTCTTTGTGGTTGAGACACTTGTTTCTATTGACTTGAATTATGTTTGCAAGTCGTCGTCACTAACCGAGATGCAACTGTGCGGGATAAACTAGCGAGGCTTTTAACCTCGAATTTCTGCTTATTTCGGTGCGAAAACGCGACTTTCTGTTTGAGGCCCTGGTTTCTTGTGACAAGATTTAACTTTGTAAGCATTTTACAAATAAGCCGAAACTATGCGGGATCAACAGGCAAGACCCAAAAACACGCTGTTCAGCTCATTTCTAAAGGAAAATGCGACTTTGTGTTTGTGGTTTGAATTGTCTTTGAAAGTCAGTGTCACAAATTGAGCTGAGACTGTGCGAGATCTTACTGCTTGGTCTTAATTATGCTTTTTGGCAAGAATGAATGCGAAAATAGTATTTTGTGTTAATGCAACTGTATCTTATTATTATTGATAACCTTTGTACCAGGTGGGTCACGGACCCCGTGAGAGATGGATACTATGCAACACGCTTGGAGCCCTGCATCCGGGCTTGCCTATGCTGCAGTGGGCGGGCGCACGGCAGGGCTAGGGTGGCCACCCATCAAGTCCCGTTACGTTCAACTCGCGCAGTCGAACCGCGGACACCACGAGGCCTCCGCGGCCGTCGCAAGGCCCCCCGCGGACACCGCGACGACCACGGCGGGCCTTTCGCGGACTCTCGCGACCGTCGCGACGCCCCCCGCGGACATCGCGACGACCACTGCTGCGAGAGTCCGCGAGAGGCCTGCCGTGGCCGTCGCGGTGTCCGCGGGGGGCCTCGCGACGGCCGCGGAGGCCGCGTTGTGTCCGCGGTCCGACTGCGCGAGTTGAACGTAACAGGCGGGTGGCCACCCTAGCCCTGCCGTGCGCCCGCCCACTGCGGCATAGGCAAGCCCGGATGCAGGGCTCCAAGCGGGTTGCATAGTAACCATTTCTCACCGGGTCCGTGACCCACCTGGTAGTCTCTGTCACCAATTAACCTAAAACTATGCGGGACCGACAGATCAGGCCGAAAAACTCGCTTTTCAGCGTATTTCTAGGCAAACATGCGTCGTTGTGGTAGAGGAATCTGAATCTTGTGACATGAATTATCTTTATAAGTCGGTGTCGCCAATCAAGCTGAAACTATGTGGTACCAAAAGGCCAGGACCAAAAACACGCTTTGTAGCTTATTCCTATGCGAAAATGCGTCTTTGTGGTTCAGGCACTTGTTTCTTTTTACGTGAGTAATCTTTGCAAGCCAGTGTCACGAATCAAGCTAAAACTGTGCGGGATCAACACGTGAGGCCTTAAACTTTAAGTTTCTGTCTATTTCTATGCGAAAATGCGACGTTGTGTTTAAGGCACTTGTTTCGTGGAATAAAAGATTATCTTTTTTTGTCTTTGTCACCAATCAGGCTTTAACTACGCGAGACCTACAGGCAAGGCCTAAAAACACGCTTTTAAGCTTATTTCTATGCGAAAATGCCTTTTTGTTGTTAAGGCACTTGCTTCTTTTGACATGAATTAGCTTTGCAAGACGGTGACACCAATCGAGCTGAAACAATGGGGGGGTACAATAGGCGAGGCCTTAAAAATTGAATTTATGCTTTTTCAATGCAAAAATGTCACCAATCGAGCTGAAACTACGCGGAATCAACAGGCCAGGCCAAAAAACACGCTTTTTAGCTCATTTCTACAAGAAAATGCGACTTTGTGTTTGAGGCACTTGTGTCTCGTGGGTTTGTATTGTCTTTGAAAGTCAGTGTAACAAATCGAGCTAAAACTGTGCGTAATCACAATGCTTGAGCTTAAATTATGCCTTTTGGCACCAATGAGTGCGAAAATGTGATTTTGTGTTGAAGGCTATTGTGTCTTGTGATTAATGCTTTTTTTTGTAGTTTTTGTCACCATGCGAGCTAAAACTATGCGCCGCCAACAGGTCAAGCCAAAAAGACGCTTTTCAGCTTTTTTGTAGGCGAAAATGCGTCTTTGTGGTTGAGGCACATGAATCTTTTGACATGAATTATCTTTGTATGCCGGTGTCGCCAATCAAGCTGAAACTGTGCGGAATCAAATAACGAGGCCTTAAACCTCTAATTTCTGCCTATTTTAATGTGAAAATGCGACTTTGTGTTAACGGCACTGGTTTCTTGTGACAAGATTTATCTTTTGCAGGTAGGTGTTGGAAATCAAGGTTAATCAGGATAATCTTTTGTAGTCTCTGCCACCAATGGAGCTAAAACTATGCGAAACCAACAGGCCAGTTCAAAAAACACGTTTTTTAGATAATTTATGTTCGAAAGTGAGTCTTTGTGGTTGAGACACTTGTTTCTATTGACTTGAATCATCTTTGCAAGTCGTCGTCACTAATCGAGATGCAACTGTGCAGGATAAACAAGCGAGGCTTTTAATCTTGAATTTCTGCTTATTTCGGTGCGAAAACGCGACTTTGTGTTTGAGGCACTGGTTTCTTGTGGCAAGATTTATCTTTGTAAGTAGATGTTACAAAGAAGCCGAAAGCATGCGGGATCAACTCAACAGGCCAGGTCCAAAAACACGCTGTTCAGCCCATTTCTAAAAGAAAATGCGACTTTGCGTTTAAGGCACTTGTGTCTTGTAGTTTGCATTGTCTTTGAAAGTCAGTGTCACAAATTGAGCTGAGACTGTGCG